>OX638370.1:49981029-50531366 GCA_951812925.1 Calliopum simillimum | reverse complement strand
CCAGAGAAAGTCGCTAGATAGTAATTTAACAATGAATCAATTACAATAAAAACTGAATAACACGTGTTAGTTATTGATACATATACAATTTACTCTCCAACCGGCATATTTTCGAGGGCTAAAGCAGCTGCTGTGAATGACGATGCATGTTGCACAGCCCTAGCGCAATCACTGCACGTAATTGCTGGAATTCCTCCGTCTATTTTCTGCTCTAAATAAACAAGCCTTTGCTCTCCAACTCCTACTCCGTGCACAATTGGAACCTGCATGTGTGACTTGACATGAGTCTTTAGCTTTGACCAAATGGTTTCAATTGGGTTGAGCATAGGCGAGTAGGGTCCTAACCGTAGCACAGTAGTTGCACCCCTGGAGTGCTCATCCACTGCAGCTTCTATTGAGCTATGACATGGTGCATTATCGCAAACAATGCATAAGTCGTTGAGACAGTTGCCTTGATTCACCCACTTGTCCAAAACTGCGCGTATCCATTCATTGCAATCAGCTGACCTATATGCACCTCTCTTCCGCGTTATATGGAGAACTCCCGTGGCAGTAATTGCTCCAATTACGTGCACATTGGGTCCTCTACTTGACGGTAGTTGCTGCACTGCGCGCTCGCCTACCTTTGAACGTCCTCGTGAAAACCGGCAAAATAAATTAAAATTCGTTTCATCTATCCATGCAATTTGTTTTCCTTGTTGAATGAGCGAATTAAGTTTTGCCACATATGCAGCTCGTTTCTCCTTGTTAGCGATCGAGTTCATAGGCTCAGGCATACTGTGGACTTTTTTAATGGTAAACATTCGACCTTTTAAATTATTGTGAATTGTGGACTTGCATAAATTCACGTTGAATTCGTTGTGGAGGCGACTTTTAATAGTGTCCAAGGTTAGACTGCAGTCCGATTCAATCCATGTGATAACAGTATCAAGCATCTCTTCTGTGAGGATTTTTGTTTTGTAGCCTCCCCTTTGTTTATTGGCTATTATTCCTGATGTCACCCAAGCGTATGCCGTCTTATAGTTTACATTCAAGGACTTTGCTAGCACTTTCCAGTCCTCTCCTCGCTCCGCAGCCATTATTATTCTCTCACGGTCTTGGGATGAATTTTTCTTAATCACTCGTTTTTCCAAGAGGAGCGTTCCTGTTATTGGAGATTTAAAAAGTTAAAGTAATTTTAAATTTTGATAGTTAAATAACCTTACCATTTATATCTTGGCGACATATTGGACATCTACCATTTTCAGCAGAAGCAATAGGATTTATGCATTCTTGATGAAATAAATGGCCGCAAGGGTTTAATTTTACAACCCGCAAGCCATTTAGTAAAAAATGCAGTCGCATATGCCTCAAGCAGATTGCACAATCGTCGCTTAAATTCATTATTTCACTTCTAATATTCTACACAAATCAATCGCTATTAGATATTATCATGAAAAATAAGTTTTTCAAACTGATAATCAAAGCTATCTTTCTTAAAAAATTAAAATAAGCAAAGTGTTTTTGTCATACAAACCTTCATAAGCTAAAATAAAATTTTTTCTGAAATTAAAATGAAAATTTCTGAAATTAAAATGAAAATTTCTGAAATTAAAATGAAAATTTCTCAAGTATAAATGAATATTTCTGAAATTAAAATGAAAATTTCTCAAATATAAATGAAAATTTCTCAAATATAAATGAAAATTTCTCAAATATAAATGAAAATTTCTCAAATATAAATGAAAGTTTCTGAAATATAAATGAAAACTTCTGAAATTAAATTAAAAAAGGTGTAGTGTAATTTGCTATCGAGTGTGCAATCTGAAAAGGCTTTTTCTCCTATTGGAAATATTTGCACAAAGATAAGGTCTAGGCTAGACGACGAAAGATTTGATAAACTATCGTTTCCACATTCCTATTTTAATTATAATTAAAAACTTAAGAGTGCTTTTTCATGTTTTTTAACACATACACGTACTAAGTTTATGTGAATTGAAGAGCGTTATCCTAATCCATGATTCTTTAATACTGAACCTGATCGTTAATCTATGCTCCGCGGACTGCCGTTACTCATATTCAACCTCTTTTTTATTCCATTTTTATTGTTTTGAAGAATACCGGCGTTTACTGGGATCCCGGTTTTGAAAAATATTTCAATACCGGTATCGATATTTAGCACCGGTATTGCATTCCCTAATCAAGCGCACTGACAAGGTTTCTAGAGCAGATCATACTATTACATTTTAATGGCTTTAGCTTAAGCTTAAGCTTAGTATGAATACCAAAAACTGGAGTCGAATCGACGCATCAGGAACGGTAAACATAAAAAAAAATTACGTGACGCGTCAATCGAATGAACGAAATGGGATTGTGACTTACAATAAGTTTCGGAACGTAATTTGTAAAGTTTGTATAATAGTCTAAGATACGAATAAGTAGAGATTTGCACCAATCTGTTTAATGGATGAAAACTATTTTATATGAAAGTAAATACGTTAAGAAAAATATTGTGGGTTGCCTAAGAAAATCCTGGCAAGGCTATGGTTCATTCCATATTGAAAAGTGCATTTTTTTCAAAAAATGCACTCATCTGTTTAATGAAAAAATTATATACCATTCGAAAGTTTAGAGCCTCTACAATATGTTTAAGTAGCGTTGCCTATTTTTTTTCTAGCAAGGCATAGGGTTGCCAGGCTTTAAAAGGTCGGCCAATATCACAAATTTGTACTCATCTGTTTAATGAAAAAATTATATACCATTCGAAAGCTTAGAGCCTCTACAATATGTTTAAGTAGGGTTGCCTATTTTTATCCTGGCAAGGCATACAGTTGCCAGGCTTTAAAAGGTCAGTCAATACCACAAATTTGCACTCATCTGTTTAAAAAACAAATTTTGTGTTAAAATAAAGATAATTTCATTGCGAACACGGTGACTTAGGGTCGCCTGTAAAAAACTTGTTTTAATCCAGGGTTGCTGAGCTTTAAGAAATGAAATATTGGTAGAAATGAAAATGTGTGACAGAGATCCGAGTGAACTATTTGGTTAGGATGTATACTTATCTTGAAAATTTTATTTGTTTTATCATCAGGAGACTAAAAACAAACAAGGCAATAATTTTTCAAAACATAAAAAAATGCATTTCGTAAGGGTTTTGGATTATGTTTTATTATAATATATTTTAATATTTCTAAAAATTAAAAATTTTTATTTACACTTTATTCTGTAGATCGCAAAATAATATCGCACTTACTTATAAATTGAGGCTAGACATATATAGAACATTCTCGCTACTTTAACATCAATAACAATTTCGAGCTAATTTTAAATGAGGAAGACCCTGGCAAATTGTGCGACTAAGTCTCCGCCATTTAATTTAACAATAAAACAAATAAATTAAAATGGTTTATGTTGACTATACAAAAATTATACTAATTTTATGAACTTTTAGTCATCATTTGCAAGAATCTAAAATTCTATGCATTTTTCAACTTAGAAAATCATGACAATTAGGATAAGGGAAAAAAACTACTAAATATGGCCATGGTGACATATGTTTCGGTTACCGCCACGTAACCATCATCAGACCAATTTATGTTTTTATTTAATTTATTTTAAATTAAAATAAATAACAATTGAAAAAGTTTATTGATAAATGCGCTATGTAGAGAGATTGACTTCGAAGGTTCCTAGTTCAATCCCGGCCTCAGACAAAAAGTTCAATTTTTCAATTGTTAGTTCATTTAATTTAAAATAAATTAAATAAAAACATAAATTGGTCTGATGATGGTTACGTGGCGGTAACCGAAACATATGTCACTATGGCCATATTTAGTAGTTTTTTTCCCTTATCCTAATTGTCATGATTTTCTAAGTTAAAAAATGCATAGAATTTTAGATTCTTGCAAATAATGACTAAAAGTTCATAAAATTAGTTTAATTTTTTATAAGGTCTTCCACAATTAAAATTAGCTCTATATTGTTATTGTTGTAAAAGTAGCGAGAATGTTCTACATATATATGTCTAGACTCAATTTATAAGTAAGTGCGATATTAATTTGCGATCTACAGAATAAAATGTTACGTAATTAAAAATTTTTCATTTTTAGAAACATAAAAAGATATTATAATAAAACATAATCCAAAACCCTTACGAAATGCATTTTTTTATGTTTTGAAAAATCATTGACTTGTTTGTTTTTAGCCTCCTGATGATATAAAAATAAAAAATTTTCAAGATAAGTAGACATCCTAACCAAATAGTTCACTCGGATTTCATTTCTTAAAGCTCGGCAGCCCTGGCTTAAACCAGGTTTTTCACAGGCAACCCTGTATCACCGTGTTCGCAATGAAATTATCTTTATTTTAACACAAAATTTATTGACTGACCTTTTAAAGCCTGGCAACTGTATGCCTTGCCAGGAAAAAAAAGGCAACCCTACTTTAACATATTGTAGTAGCTCTAAGCTTTCGAATGGTATATAATTTTTTCATTAAGCAGCTGAGTGCAAATTTGTGATATTGACCGACCTTTTAAAGCCTGGCAACCCTTTGCCTTGCCAGAAAAAAAATAGGCAACCCTACTTAAACATATTGTAGAGGCTCTAAACTTTCGAATGGTATATAATTTTTTCATTCAAAAGCGTTTTTCTTTAAATGGAAACAGAAAATCAATGCTTCCCGCAAATGAGAGTTTTCAGGCACAAAATTCGACATCTTTACGAGCGGAAAAAATGCGTTGTTGTATGAAACTTGACAAATTGTGAACAGAATATTGTTGACAGATGACAGAATGAACAATTAAGACATTTGGTACGGTTCGGAAGCTCATACATATACGGCTATCGACCGCTAGATGTCATTACCGGTTTCATATTTGTACACCTAGTAAACAGATTAGTGCATTTTTCGAAAAAAATGCACTTTTCAATATGGAATGAACCATAGCCTTGCCAGGTTTTTTTTCATCCATTAAACAGATGGGTGCAAATCTCTCCTTATTCGTATCTCCTACTATAACATATTGTAATAAATTTTGAAACTTAAACGTCAAAAAAATGAAAAAAGAATGCCAGCTGATATACAATTAACTGAATAAAGAGCTCAAATCAATTTAAACAATAAGTTTTTGGCATCGATATTATTTTAAAATTGTTAAAATGGATCGATCGCTATTTAATTATTTGAGTTTAGCCGATGAAAGCTAAAATCAGTTAAGGGGCAAAAACAATCCTCTTGCATTGTCAAATGGAGCCCAAGATCAATTAAAATCCTCAGTTTAATTTACCATAATCGTGTTTGCAGCTGTCCATAAAGCGGTTTCTTCTGAGCTAGGAAGCTTTTTCGTCTGTCGTTGGCTGAATATTGTTCTGCCGTATGCGTTCGAACTTGAAATTTCCAACATAAATATCGACGGAGGTGCCTCCAGGTTTGCAATTGGCAGCAACGCTTTCCCTTTAAGGAATTGCAAGGTACCAGCATTCTTTAGGCAGCGTACATTTTCAAACACATCAACGCAATTATATATATGTAGCAGGGAAGAAAAACTGCTTAAGTCAACATAAGCAAAATATGTTTGAGCTCAATTTTCTAATTATTTTGGGCAAAATTAAATAAGCACTAACAAAACGCTCAAAAATGAAAGTATAATTATTTGGTCATATTTTTCGACCCCTGAGCTCAGATATTTATGGATAAGACCCCAACTACCAAGAAAATAGATGTTGCCAAGATCTCCGGTGGTGTATTTTTTTATCTCTTACATCCCGCCTAAAGATTCTGAATCATCTATGCTCAAAAATGCAATAATTACTGTTTCGCGGTCTACATACGAGTAAAGCAAAAACAAAAACAGCAAATATTCTGTCTATGGATTCAGATAGCCAAAATTATTTTCAACAAGCCGTACTTTATTTGTTACCAAATAAGCATGGATCAGATGATATTGTTGGTTTTAAGTACCATAGAACAGTAGAACAATATTGATGGCACAGTGCACAGCGTGCAAAATTAAATTTGTTACCCACGCAGTACCATTTTACCTTTAAATTGATTAAACAAATACTAATTTCATTATGTATTTCTCTTACAGTTGCAATAGGTGGAGTATTTGGACTATTTTTTGGAGCTTCTGTCCTTAATTTTATGGAAATAATATTGTTCGAGAAAAAATTACCAAAATTAATTTAAGAAATAATTTTTCCAAAATAAATTGACTATGTGTAATTAGTTTTAATAAAAGTGAAGCACGTATTAAAATTTTTTTTACTTTGATAAAAACTGTTTCGTAAAACCCTTCGAACAAAGTTTCGCAGGTGTACCAATTTTATTGCTTATGCTAATGATGTACACATTAGGATGTGTCTTTTTTATATGAGAAAAAGTAAACGTAATTTGGTCATATTCTAATATTGATATTATGTTGCCTTAAGTCTGATCAAATAATAAATTCATATCTCGCGCCTTGTAATTATAGGGTAGAACGGGGTTAAATCGCCACGGGGTTAAACAACCAATTGCCTCTAATTTTTTTTAATAAAGTTGGATCGAACCACCGTTGGTACAGTAGATAGTGATCGATACAACGCAACTTTGGCAAAAGGTTCCACTACCGCACGTGTGTTATAACCTGAGTTCTGACGAATGAAAGATTTGACGCGTCCTCGCCTCAATATTTTCAGTCGACAAAAGTTCAAAATTCCGCAAATCAGTGAAGTGCAGAAAGAAAGGTAAGTATTTTCTAAGAACAGAATTACATGCTGAATCCAAATCTGTAATTGGTTTTACAAAATTCAAATTTGTTAAAAAGTTATTCGCCTTCAAATAAACAAAAGCACGTGAGGTTAAATAACCAGAAGGAGAAAGAAGCATTGGCGACCACGGTAAGGTCGGAAAAAAAGATTCTAAAGAAATTTTCCGAGCAAAAACTAAGACACAGCAGCCAAAAATAATATTTTTTTTCACCGAAATTTTTTAAGCCTAATAATACTTCTGAATTTTTTTTTTTAAAAAATCCCCTTTAAATTTTTTTTAGAAGTACTTTAAATTAAAGCATTATTTATAAGCTTTTAAACGATGTGTGACTCAAGATGGGATGAGAGTATTTGGCTTTTGAACGCCCACGGCAGTCAAAACTCTTTGTTTACTCAATAGGAAGGCATCTTACGAAAAAAGTGTACTAAGCATTAAATGGTTATAATCTTTCCACAAATACGTGTGAATTTTTTTGGAATTTTTTGACTAGGACTAATTTCTTCCGGATTATTGTTCTTGCATACCAGGACTACCATATTGCCAAATTTGAGCGAAATCGGAGACAAAAAAAATTTTCAGCTGGTACACTTGGCGTGTTTTGCTTCATACTTATATATACGTAACTTTTTTAACGGCCTTTTCCGTGACTTGTGCCCTTCAGTTTTTTGATTCTTATGTAAAAACTGACTTCTCCACGAAGTTTGGTGAATGTGCCTCAAAAACTGTAGAATTCCCAAATTTTTGAGTATTCCCCATATATGATTAAAACCCTGGAAAATTGTCTTATTTCGAGTTAAGTTTTTTTTCAAAAGTCCACAGATATTTTCACTACCAAGCATAAACTGGTTTCGAATCACAGCGTCATGAAATTACAGCAAAAGCAAAAATTCAAATTTTTCAGTATTTTGCAGAAGAACAAATTGAAGCAATCGGCAAGCAAGAGACAGCTAAAGCCATATGTGTTCGTGTTCATAAATATCCAAGGAAATCAACCGCGGAAAGTTGAAAAAATCAACAAATAAGTTGAATTACTAAAGAATTCATTTGATTTTCTCAAAATTTTGTACCAACAAAAGGGTGTTAACTCAATAAAGTTTAATAAAACAACTAAAAAAGTTGATTTTCACAACAAATTCCATTTTCAACCCTAAAATTTCATGTAAAGTTAAAAATTTAAACCGGAATTTATTACCGTGTAGAACTGTGCTTGTTTCTTTATGATGAACAGCTTTATCAATATTTTTTCCAGATCTCTGAAGCATAAGGTCCAAAAAAGCAATTTTCCTTCCTATCTCTTCTTCTTTTGTAAAGTTAATTGAAGGATATTGATTATTTAACAAATTCAGTAAAGATTCCACTTCATTTTGTTTTACGATTGCCAAAACATCGTCAACATATCTCAACCAAATTCTAGGTAGCTTATTAACATGTTTCAAGCTTAATTCAAAATCTGCCATAAAGGCTTCAGCTAACAACGGTGACAAAGAATTACCCATTCTGGTACTTCTTTCTATTTTATAGAATTCATTTCGGAACTGAAAATAATTTTATCCCATACAACTTCTAGCTGTTCTCATATATATTAGTCTCCTACTTTCTGGTACTTCACATTTTATTAAATGTCTTTCTAACGCATTCAATGCATCAGGAACTGGAATTGATGGAAAAAGTGATTCAACGTCAATAGAAACCAATAATTCATCGTTATGAATTTCAATATTTTGAATATTTTCCACAAAATCAAATGTATTTTTCACGGACAAACTTTCTATGTGGGGTAGCATTCTCAGTTCACTCACCAGCCATTTAGCCATTTTTTCCAAAGGTGCATTCACATTGCTCACTTTAGGTCGCACTTTGTTGCCAATTTTATGAATTTTTGGAAGAAAATAAATTTTTAGAACTTCAGGATTGGATACCAATAGCCGCCACTTAAACCTTTTACCAAAGCTGCTGCTTATATCTTTCCGAACCTCATTAACATCGGTGACCATAAATGGCAGAGGGGATTTTTTAAGCTTTCTGTATCCCATTTCATTAATTAAAAGCGTAGCTCTAGCTTCATAGTTAGACTTGTCCAATATTACTACTTTATTTCCCTTATCCGCTTTGACATACACACAATCTTTCTCCTTTAAAGTCTTGATTGCCTCATTAAAATTACTTCCTGATTTTGTCGTCGTTCGATATTCAAATTTTTAATTATTTCCATAGTTTCTTTTCTAATTTCATTTTGTACAGCTGTGGGCCTAAACTTCAGAATTGTCTTAACGTCAACAACTACTTCAACAAGTGGAATATGAGATGGTTTCACCGCAAAATTCAAACCTTTGTTTAGTAACTGAAGCTCGCCTTCGTTAAATTGTTGTTGTGATATATTACACACTACATCCTCAATAAACTCTGGAGTCGCCTTGGAAGTGTTTCCTTTATTATTTATAAGCCGCTTTAATTTTTCCTTTTGGGTGTTTATTTTCTCATTTTGGTTGGTTTCTGTTCAACATCATACAAAAATAAATTACAATCATACAAACCACCTCGCATTGAAAAGTCGCTGGCTAAAAGCAGATGCAGCTCGTACAATTCCAGCTCAATTGAAGACAAGGCAGCGTATTTTTCTTTCAGCTCAAATTTAAGCCATAGTGAGAAGGTTGTCACTTTTTTAATATGGCTACCATCCAAATTTGAACAAATTCACTCGATTGAGAGGAAAAGTGGAGAAATTAAGATGCGACATAATTTTTCTAAAGAAATGCAATTACAATTAAATTATTATTTTATTATTTATTTAACTGCTCATAAACTTGTAGTTTATAGCAGACATATGTACACACATGCATAAAAAAGTTTTATAAACAAAATACCTAGTTGCATTAGTGGAATCTTATGCTAAGTAATATAAATATAAAATTAGAAATAAGTTGCAAATTTGAAAAATTACGAGTTAGCTATTACATATTAAGTGTAAGTAATCTCAATTTTAAGCTATTAACGGTATAAAAAAATAGCATTTTCATAGTATATATGTAGGTTGGCAAAGCTCAGAGTCAAGAGCGGATTATTACTAAAACTAGCTAAAAGATTATTAAGATACAAATTGCGATTTGTTGTATATGCAGGACATACAAAAAGGAAATGTTCAAGGGTTTCTTTCGTATTTAAATTACAAACTTGGCACGTGCTATCTTGGTCCATACAAAACATCTGTCCACTAACACATATTCTTAGCACATATTTTGTTGACAATCGTAACTGTGCGTAAATTTTAGCAATGTAAAATTCTTTCCTATAAAAAAGATATTCTGCTGGTTTGTCTTCAAGAGACCGTAGAATATTAGAGTTTAGGGAAGAGCTGTTTGCACAAGCTAGCACATCTTGAAACTTCAAGTATCTGTCAAAGCGTTCAAAAGCAATTTTTTTTTGGCTTATCCAATTTTCTACATCAATATTTTCCCAAAGTTCATGTTAATTTTGATCAGAAACTTGTTAAATTGTGTAACCCAATTGTTTTCAAACTGAACAGCGGAGCTGAGGTGCAGTTGAATAAGGCGAAGTATACAAATTTTTGGTAAACGATTTTGATTCATTTGCAACACCTCAATACAATAATTCCAAGCTTGTTTAAATACCCTAGAGGCAAGTTTTAATAAGCCTAATTCCAATCTAAGGTGCGCATTATGAGTAGATTTGGGTAAAGCCAAAATTTTCTTGAAATATAGAGTTTGAACTATTTCGAGTTGATCTGTATAGTTCAGACCCCAGATCTCCGCCGAATACAATAGCGTGGCGGAAATTATTCCCTCGAAAACTTTAGCTTTTCCCTCCCAAGAATCCGCTTTCAATTTACTTATCATTTGCAAGGCTGAGCCTAATGCCGTTTTACCTTTTTTTACCGCCATGTCTGTTGCACAACGGCCCAACGATGAGCTTGAAAATTTTGCCCCTAAATAGGTATAGGAACAATGTCTAATTTTTGGTTATTGAGGTAGAATTTTTCTGAAGTTGGCCTTCCTCCTTTTCTAAAATGGATAATTTGAGTTTTTTACTGTTTACTACGAGCTTGTTTTTTTCACAATAACTTTCTAAAGCTGATATGATTTTACGCAATAAAACAGGTGATCTTGCTAGAGCAACAGCATCATCCGCAAACAACAATAGAATTAAGTCATTTACGCCGTTAATATTCAAACCTTCGATGTTTTTGTGACGAAGTTCATCCTCAAAGTCAGATATAAACAGGATAAATAGCAGAGGACTAAGGATTTCTCCTTCTGAAACACCCTCAGTAACTTCAATAGGCTTTGTGTTACCGTTACTTAATTTTATTACAAAAGAAGCCTTATCATAAATTCATTTTAGGATGCGGATGAATCTAGCGCTCACGCCTTTACTAAAGAGTTTTTGCTACAATAATTCATGTGAGACAGAGTCAAATGCTCGTCGAAAATCGATAAATAGCGCATAACAAGAGGTCTTCTTCTGTCTCAAATGAATCTGTATTGCCGCTTGTAGGGTGAATATGTTGTCTATACAGTTTCTTTCACTTCTAAATCCATTTTGGCTTTCAGGAATGATATTTTTTGCATTCGCCCAGACAGTTAGTCTCTGCGCAAAGATTTGAGTAAAGATTTTATCTATTGTATTACACAGTGCAATACCCCTATAATTTGTTGGGTCGGTTGCATCTCCATTTTTATGGAAAAGAACCAGCTGCGAGCGCGACCAAGCTTCTGGTGTCACCCCATTATATGCCACATTATTAAAAAAGGAACGCAAGTAGTCTAGCCATTGCCAAGGTAAGGCTTTGTAGAACTCCGCACTTATCAGATCCTTACCTGGTGCCTTATTGTTTTACCTCTACAAGTGAAATGTCACCATCCGAGATTGGGTCATATACACCGAAGAACACTGTATCTACATTTGCACGCAATGGGTAGATGTTTGAGTAAAAATCCTCCCATTTTTGGATAGAGATTGGATTTGGACGCGATGAGTTCGCTTTAGCTGATTTAATAATTTGCCAAAACTCTTTCGAGTTTTTAACTTTAGCAAATTTATCCTTCACTGATTGATCGTAGTTTGATTTTTTTAAGGCTAATAATTTTTTATAATTAGATTTAAGTTTTAAATAAGATTCTTTACAATAAGGTCGGAAGTGATTTTTTTTGCATTTTATAAGAGCTTTATTTAGATCCCTTTTCAGATTAAAAACGTCAAAATCAAACCATGGATTTTTAAATAGCTTAGTTGGTTTAAGATTTATATACTTGATTAGGTTTAGATTTTTCGCTGTCTCCAATATTCCATCAATTAGTATTTTATATTGATCGTCTACATCATCAAACGATTTCGAGAGATAAGCTGATTGGCTAAGTAAAGATGTGAATTCATCCTCTCGCGAAGGATTCCACTTAACTAGCATTTTTTTGGATCTTCGATCCACTCAAACCTTGTTTGAATTCGGTAATGCTATATCTAGAGTGACTGGAAGATGGTCGGAACCGGTTGCGAGACTTAAAACTTCAAAATTTTCGACTAAACCTATTGAAACCGCGCTTATCCAAACTAAATCTATAGTGCTTTCTCCATTTTTATTAAAGAATGTAAAATTTCCCTCCCTGTCACCAGGTGTACGGCCATTTAAAATGATAAAACCCCAATTTTCCATGAATTCGTTTAAAAGTTTGCCTCGAGTGTTGACTTTGGTATCTAAAGACTGCCTTGTTAAACTAAAGTTTGAATCAATTTCGGGAAATAAGCCATCTTTGCCCTCCGCACCAACACGAGCATTAAAATCGCCGCCAATTACAATTGGAATCTCCACAAATCTTATTGAATACTCTTCAATGATTTTATCCAACAAGTTCAGAGCCCTATTCATATCAAAACTAGGTTTTATGTATATCGTGCCAATAATACACTTAAAATCAATTACCCATAAAGAACATTTATTTAGTTCTGTAACTTTGATACTTTTATTCGATAAACACAAAATACCCCCACTCGGTCTGCCTACAATTTGCTCTCTTGTTGCGAATGACGAAAGGTGACTTAAATTATTCCACGGTGGAGAGTTTACAAGAAACTCACCGGTTGACCATGTTTCGTACAGTCCTAAAAACTGTGCATTTAGAAGAGAATCTTCATTAAATAGATTTGATATCCCGTGAACATTCCAAAATGTAATTTTTAAAATATTTGCTTCCCACGGTGGTTTTTAAAAAATTTCAACTTTTTGAAATACCACCCGCGATTTTTTTCGGGGATAGTGTTGGGGGACCCTTCTAGTATCAGAATCCGGGAACCGCGAAATCGAACGTCCAGCCGTTTTTTTTTTTTCGACATTTTAGTTTTTTTTAACGATTTTTGAGAATGTCTCGGATTTATATACATATTATGTACACATATATATGTATGTACGTACATATATATATTTGTATATGTATATATGTGTAATATATATATATGTATATATATATACATACATACATACATACATATAAAAGGTATCGTTTCCGCACCATTTATTTTAAAAAAAAATCTGTTTTTTCGTATATAAAAAAACATAAACAAAAACCGGATACAGCAATAGTCACTCCAGATGTAATTTTTGATGCTTAATCCGAATCCGGTCTTAGAAATGCTCTATTACTTCTGGACTTTGAGATATCCTTACATAAATGTTTAAAGGACACCACTTTTTTTCCTATTTTTGAAGTTATATAACAAGATAAGGTAATATTATGCCGTAAAATCTGGTATGACAGTTAATAGCCCTAGCTTTTTCCTTGAAAACTCAATCAAACCGATAACGATATCTTTTTTTTTGTCGGAGATATATTTACCTAAAAAGTTAAAAAAGTGCAAAAACACGATTTTTGGCTATATTGGATGTTATATGCAGGACACACAACACTTTTTTGTGAGTTTCTATTACCAGAAGCATTTGGTGCTTTCTTTTGGCTTTAAATTGAGCTATCAAATGTTTATCTGCAATATTTCTCTGCAAAGTTATGTTAACTTTAAAATCACACCATGAAACTTAAAGCGAAAAATCTCGGTTTTCGACTATATTTGAGGTTGTATACAGTACGGACGAAATTCGTCTGCTCTTTTTTACCAATCGACACATTTAAAACCATTCTTTATCTTCAAAATGAGCTAACAAGTGGTCTCTTGTAATTGTTTTCTAAAAAGTTATGACTATTTTAAGACGACATGTTGCAGCAATACGTATATAAGAAATACTCGTACACTATATTTTAGTGGCACCCCTGTGAGTTTGCACTTCATAATGTAATTTTTAAATGGTCATAACTTTGTAGAGGAATATTGCAGATGAACATTTAATAGCTCAATTGAAAGCCAAAAGAAAGTACTAAATGCTTCTGGTAATAGAAATTCACAGAAGAATTTTGTGTGTCCTGCATATAACATCCAATATAGCCAAAAATCGTGTTTTTGCACTTTTTTAACTTTTTAGGTAAAGATATCTCCGACAAAAATAAAGATATCGTTATCGGTTTCATTGAGTTTTCAAGAAAAAAACTAGGGCTATTAACTGTCATACCAGATTTTACGGCATAATATTACCTTATCTTGTTATATAACTTCAAAAATAGGAAAAAAATTGTGTCATTTAAACATTTATGTAAGGATATCTCAAGGTCCAGAAGTAATAGAGCAATTCTAAGACTGGATTCGGATTAAGCATCAAAAATTACATCTGGAGTGACTATTGCTGTATCCGGTTTTTGTTTGTGTTTTTTTATATACGAAAAAACCGATTTTTTTTAAAAATAAATGGTGCGGAAACGATACCTTTTATATGTATGTATGTATGTATATATATATACATTAGGCCGGGTCAATTTGTTCGGGAGGCAAAAAATTGGCAAAGAGTATAGCAACAAAATAATCTACGAAAAATTCCAAGAAACTTTGCCCAAGAAACCATGGGTCTAAAATCAATATCGAGCCGCCGTAAATTGCGTTGAAGTTTTGTATGTAGTACTTTAAAATACAATAAGAAAAATAAAAAATTCAAATTTTTTTTTACTTGTTTCATATAAAATTATTCAAAGTATTGAATTTTTTGTTTTTGTTTTATTGAATTTGTCATAAAGCGGTGTGTATTAAGGCGATGGAGCGGTGTGTGCATGCTGGCTCTACCTGGCTGTAACTCGTGGAATTGGGCGTAGTTCTTGCTCCCACCATTTACCCAACACACTTATGAACATAATTTAATTCATGCACAATTTATCCTAAAAACCAAACCAAACTATAAAAAAAACACCCTCTGCAAAAAATCCCAAAACAAGCAAAAGCTTAGATTTCAAAAACAAATGACAGACGGACTGCAATATTTACAAAATGTAAACAAAACCAAAGAACTTACTCTATAATACCAAAAAGCGATAACCAAAAGGAAAAGAGAAGCTTAGATGTTGTTATGCTTCTGCTCTCTCCCTACCCAACCTTAAAAAAGAGAGACTTAAGTCTCCGCTCCCGTCCATATCCAACTAACAGTCACTCAATACTAACTCACTGTACTAAATTTACAAATTCATTTTATTATGTACTAAAAATTCAAATTCAAATTATATACATACATAGCTTTTCTAATGAGTACATAGGTATGTTAAGAATTTGCATCAGACATATATATAAGATGTTTTAAATAATTAAAATTAAATGTTATGTTACTCACATAAATGTTGTTTTTTGCAAATATGTACTTATCTCAGAATCCCACGACGCTAGCGCTAACGTTGGTTGATTCGATGTATTTCATACACTCCAATGATTGATTATGCTTGTTTTAAAAATTATTTAGTTAACAATTCATTTTATAGTTTTCAATTTTCTTAAGTTTAAAAATCTTTCAATTAAAATTAAACTTTTTCAAATTTACTTCTTTTTGGGTTTTTTTTTATACTTTATCTAAGTTACAAATGCGAAATTTCTTACATTACGGACGGACGGATATGACGTACTTATGTACATGTGTTCCGATTCATTTTTGTTCCACGTCATGTTATATTACTCATATATAAGATGGCTTACACACTTGTATGTATTTAAAATACATACTTGTGTAAAAATCATGATGTATATATATGATTTTTATATAGGGTTTTTAATGATTTTTAATGAAGTTTATATATATATATAGGATTTAAGTATTTTTAAACATTATTATTTTAAACTAATCACTAATTTTAAATCAATTTTAGCACTTATTTTATATTAAATTTCTAGGTTTTCTTTTCTTTTTACTATTTTTTTTACTATTTTTCGTATTTTAGCACTTTATATATGTATATTAAATTCTAGGTTTTTCTTTTTTTAAATTTTCCGTATTTTAACACTTAACTATATTACATTTCTAGGTTTTTAATTCTGGGAATAGTTTTTCCTTAATTCTAAGCTAGTCATATGCCGGTATTATTAAATTTTCGCAAATTCTCCGCGAGGTAATGCATTACACTAAACTATGTTCACGACCAGAGATTTTTATGCAAAACAAGCTTTTGATCTGATTGACGTTGTATAGCAACAGATGAAGCAAAGCTTTTTAGCCGTTATGGTAGATGATAAAGACATCAAAATAAGTACAGGGTCTTGTTATCCACCGATGATGTTTGAAATTGATCGATTTTCTGGTCTCAAATTATTTATCCATTTTAGGCTTTTATGGAACAAAATTCATGAATTTGAAACCTGATACCTGAAAAAACAGATATCCATGAAGGCCCAAATGTAAATCACAATTTTTATTTCAACTTACCATGATGGTATCAGGTATAGGTAAAATTTTTAGATATTTTATTTTCGTCAGAAAATAAGTATTCTGCAAATTGTGTTGCAGTTTTTACTGCAAAATATCAATTTAACTCAGAAAATTTAACACTTGTATTAAAGATTTAAAATGATTAAAAATTTCGTAGAAATTTCGCTAAAGCACTTGTATAGCTGCAAGTCCAAAGAAAGAAAGAGGAAGTTGATTGTCGTTTTCTTTCGATATTATATCGAAAGCAGTCATAAAAGTTCAGTGGTTTTTTTGCCAAACTTGGTAAACAAATTGGTAGATGAACACCCTGTAGCATAGAGATGTGTACTAAGTACAATAATGTTTTCATTATCATGGGAATTATAAAAATTTAGGAAAATGTCTTTATTAGAAAAACAAATAAAACTTAATTTTTATTTAATAGAAAAAAAAAATCTAAAAAAATAAATACAGCTTATTTAATGACCCTCATTACAAAACAGTTTATTTTCAAATAAATTGTAGATTTATTTTACAAAGAAACTGGAAAAAGGCGGAAATCTATTAGGGCTGCATATCCTTAGCATGATATGTTCCGAGCAGTTTGCCATTACCATCTTCTAGAACATAGTAAGATGAACCTAATTTATCTCGAACTTTTGCCTTAAGAAATGTTTTAGCAAGTTTTGCGTTAAAGTTTTTAGCCTTGTCGCTTTGAGCAAAATTACGTCTCATTACTTCTTGACCTACTTTATACACGATTGGTCTGGACCGAAGATTATATTGTCTTGCATTATTTTGATATGATTTTTGTAAATTATCCCTAACTATGTCCCGAATTTTGGATAAATTATCGTGTCGAACTGATTGGCTAATTCCCATTCCTTCATTTACCATATCTATGTTACGCAAAAGTGGATAAGTATCACCGTGAGTGATCATGTGCTGTCCGAAAACTATAAAATATGGACTATAACAGGTTGATTGATGGACAGAGCTGCGAAGTGCACTATTAACACTACTCAAATGACAATCCCATTCTTTCTGATCCTGTTTTATATATGATCGTAGAGCTGCATTAATGGATCGATTCACGCGTTCTGAACTATTGCTCTGTGGTGAATGAATAGCCGTAAATGTATGTTTAATACCACATTTTGTAAGAAAATATTCAAATTCGCGAGACTTGAATTGACTGCCATTGTCGCTGACAATGCACTCAGGCACACCGAAAACATCGAAAACTTGTTCTTTTAAAAACTTTACAATAGGAGCCGTTGTAAATTTTTTAATTGGACACAGAAAACTGAATTTTGACACATGGTCAAGCACAATCAAAATGCCAATGTGACCATTCTTTGATCGCGGAAATGGTCCGATAAGATCTATATTTAACCTTTGAAAAATTCGCTCTACAGGAACATATTGTCCCATTGGTGGACGTAAAATTTTAGTGGGATGTTTTGTCGATTTGCATACCTCGCACTTTTTTACATACTCGTTAACTGATCGATAGAGGCCTGGCCAATAGAAAAAACGCCTAATTCTATGCACTGTTTTAGCCTCACCTCCATGAGAACACGTTGGTGGCTCATGCGCATTTTTCATGACTTCAAGTCGAAGTGCTTCAGGGACTAAAAGTTTCCAAGCACCATTTTCTTGCTCTTCATTGCCAGTATAAAATTCTGTGCGGTGATAAATAAATTTATCACAAACTTTAAAATCGGGAAATTTGTCAATATCGGAATTTAATTTTTCACGAAGATCAACATATTCCTTACTGTCGAAAGCAGGAGAAGAAAGATCTATAATTGGATGATAATCAACTGAAATGCTACATAATTCATCTAAACTATCTGGTGGTATACGTGACAATGCGTCAGGGACGATATTTGCAGTACCCTTACGGTGTTTTATTGTAAAATCATACGCTTGCAATTTAAGTGCCCATCGTGCTAGACGATTGCTTAAATCACTTTGGTTCATTAACCAACGTAGATAAGCATGATCTGTAACTACAGTAAACGGTTGTCCCTCTACGTATGCTCTGAATTTTTTAATTGCATGCACAGCAGCGTAACACTCTTGTTCTGTGACAGAGTAGTTCCTCTGTGCCTTATTTAACTTTTTTGACATGAAGGCAACTGGGATCTCTACTCCTTCATCGTTTTCTTGTGCAAGCACGGCACCGATACCATGACTGCTTGCATCGCATTGAATAATAAAATGCTTTTTGAAATCGGGACTTGCCAAAAAAGGTGCTGAGGTTAGCATTTCTTTTAAAAGATCAAAAGCTTTTTGCTCTTCAGATGACCATTTGAAAGGTGATCCAGTTTTGGTTTTGGTTAGTTCAGTCAACGGAAAAGTAATGTCTGAGAAATTTGCGATAAACCGCCTATACCAGCCGGCCATTCCAAGAAAGCGTTTAACTTCTTTAATGGATTTTGGTGCTGGATAGTTGGTAATCGCCGAAATCTTTTCTGGGTCTGTTTTAATAGTGCCACTCCCTACTACGTATCCTAAGTAACGAACTTCGGTGAGGCAAAACTTACTCTTTTTTATATTGATAGTTAAGCCTGCTTTTCTGATGTGAAATGCAACTTCGTGCAGCAATGGAACATGGGATTCAAAATCTTCTGACATTAACAATAAGTCGTCAAGGTATACAAAAACCTTTTCTTTCAAATTATACGGAATTACCCTATCCATCAACCGGCACATCGTCTGAGGAGCATTGCAGAGACCGAACGGCATCACTTTAAACTGGTAAAGTGGTCTGTTTGGAACTGTGAATGCCGTTTTTTCGCGAGAACTCATCTCCAGTGGAATTTGCCAGAATGCATCTTTCAAATCCAAGCTGGAGATGAATTCTGCGCGCGGTAGTCTGCTCAAGATCCCCTCGATGTGCGGTAATGGATAGGCATCTTTTACCGTACAACTGTTAACCTTGCGACTGTCCAAGCATAGGCGTACTTTCCCTGGCTTCCTAACTAAAACAACGGGAGATGACCACGCTGAAGATGACTCTTCGATCACTCCCATTGCAAGCATGCGATCAATCTCACCACACATTAGATGTTCAATTGCAGGACTAATAGGATAATGGCGTTGTTTAATGGGTTTAGTATTTCCAACGTCTATAATATGTTCGAGCAACGAAGTTTTACCTAAGCCATTCTCCTCAAAACTAGGCAAACTAGAAATTGCGGACTGTAATTTCGATTTTTGTTCATCAGACAAATCGTTAGAATGGTTATCATCACAGAGATGATCCAATTCATTAAGAAAACTCAAAGAAATTTTAAAAGTTGTCCAAAAGTTGATTCCAAGATAAACATCTTGCTTAAGAGTAGGTATTAAATAAAATTCAACAGAAGCAGTTTTCAATTTATAAGTTACGTCTAAAGTTAATACGCCAGCAACTTCTTGTTTTGCCCCATCAGCAGTGCTAATTGTCGAGTTAAGTTTTTTAATTTTTAAATTGCTTGACAAAATTTCTTTTGCAAGATTATCACCGATACAACTTACTGTCGCACCTGAATCAAGAAGGCCTAAAATATTTTTGTTAAAAAGTTTAATAGCTGCATATGGTCGAAAGTCATTAGGTTTACGGCTAATCGAAGAAACTATATTTTGCTTATTTTGCCTAACTTTTGACCAATATTCTCTAGCTCTTTTTGCTGATCGCGAAATATTAAAAATTTTATCACGTGCGATTTTGTATTGCAAAATGCGTTCGTGAAGTGGTCGAATCGGGAAAAGTTTTGGTACAGCTGGTATGAAATTAGGATTTCTTAAAATCGTAATTGGTTTTTCTGATGTATTTACATCGAACTGTTGTTGCTGTTCTTGGGATGCTTGTTGTTGTCGTAAGCATCCCTGCGTCGGTTTTCCGAAAAACTGCACTGTGGACAATTTGGTAAAAAATATGCTGCTAGCCCACAGCCGTAACAAAATACGCGACGAGGCTTTAGACAGTTTTTATAATTATGCCCTGTTTCCTCACAATTCCAGCACTTTCTTTCTCCAACAGTTTTAGAAATGGAATTTTTACTAATAGCGGAAATATCTTCATCATCCACTGATAGCTCAGCTTCAATTTCAGATACATTTCGCCGCTGTTGTTGTTGTTGTTGTTGTTGAAAGAAAGGTTTATTAAAACTATACTTATTTTGAACTTCAGCAAATAAGTTTTCTCTGCGTCTACATGCTTTACGCAGATCAGACATAGTTCTCAAATCAAGGTGTAAAATTTCTAAACGTATTTCTGGACTTAAATTTCGAACAGTTAACTGAACCATTTCTTCTTCAAGCAGTGGAGTTCTCAAACCATCAGCAAGAGTCATTATACCATCAAAAAAGGTTTCAAAATTTTCGTCTCTACGTTGTTTGCGGTTGCGAATGGATTCTTTAATATTCAAATCAGTTTTAAAATCTTTAAAATTTCTACGTAAATCGTCACATATATCAAACCAGTCCAGCGCGTTTGCTGAATGGTGATAACGCCAAAACCAACTTTTAGCTCGGCCTACAAACAAAATGTGTGCACTTTGGCATAACGAGTTAAAATTTCCTCTCAAGGTAGATACAGTGAGCGCATTCACCCTATAAATAAATTCGTCTACTGATATACTTTCACTTGAACCATCAAATGTTAATTTCCAGTTCGTTATAATTTTTGAAACAGCACCTGCAGAAAGTGAATTGGATGCAGCACGAGTCTGAGCACTGCCATCATTCTGAACAACATTTGGATAAATATTATCAGGTAAATCAAGCAATGGTCTATCTTGATGTTCAGAATGTCTACTTCCAATTGAGCTACGTACCTCATCAGGTTGCAAATTCTGTGGTAATATTGGTAATTCATTGGATCTTGAAACGCGTTCTATATTTGGGTTATTGTTCAAATTTAAATTCTGTAAGTGCGAAGCTAATGACGAGTTTACTACTTGGCGAACTACATCATGAATTTCCCTACTGGTACGTTCCTGATGAACTCTCAGAGAATTCTCAATCATTGCTTCAAACTGATTCTGATTAATTTGAAAATCTGGTGGATTTGGTCTTGGAGATCTATAATTATTGTTGTTGCCTCCTCGGCCTCTACGTCTAGCTGAGTTTATAATTGGTTGCGAATTATTTAAATTAGCTGCTCTTCGACGAGTAATGGGACCCTCCGCATGGCGTGGAATTGCCCCCTGACCTCTCAAATCATCAAGAGATGGTCGCTGACCATACTCATCAAAACTTTTTAAAGATTGAGTGTCACAAATACCTCTACATAATGGACATGTATCATTAGTATCTAGCCAAGTCGTTATACATTCACGATGAAAAGTATGCCGACAAGGTGTGGCCGAAAATTGTTCCTCGCTTATTGATTCGTTACAAATTGTGCAAACTCTATTTTGAGCTGCCAATTGATTGATATTTTCGTTGCTATGGCGGACAAATGCCATTTTAATAAAAAAAAATTTTATAAAATCCGGTAAATTTCTTTTTTTTAAAAAAAAAGATAAGTTTTTCTTAAACCTCAAAAAAAACTAATAAAAAGTAAGAACAAGTGCTAACAAAAATATTATAGTTAAGTACTTGTACTAAAAAAAATATTGAAAATGTTTCACGGTTTCCGAAAACAATATTGAATTTATCGTGAGTTAGTTTTGATTAAACTGTTAGTCAAAAAAAAAATTATTTTTGTTACCCCTCAAAGTATTCTGTGTCGAACAGACTATATAAACTTTAATTTAAAATTAACTAATAGAATTATGTTGGTATTATGAATATGCTACGCAAAATCAAATAAAAATTCCAAACCAAATTCCATTGTACCCCTGTGCTAAATGTTTCAACAGGTAACTATTCCAATCAAGAAATAAAATTATTCCATGAAAAAATCATTCAACCACCAAGAAATTATTTATGTATTTGCAAAATAATCTAAATATTAGGCTGGTTAGCAAAACGAAAAACTCATTTATAACCTAATTCCTATACCCTCTATAAAGACAATCACAAAAATCAAAATTGTAGAGCAATAAAAATATGCGGAAAAGCCTAAAATTCTGAGATAGAAAATTTGCGAAAATCTTTTCACAAAAAAAACTCCCAAAACTTCTAGGCCCCACGTTGGGCGCCATTTTATGTCATAAAGCGGTGTGTATTAAGGCGATGGAGCGGTGTGTGCATGCTGGCTCTACCTGGCTGTAACTCGTGGAATTGGGCGTAGTCCTTGCTCCCACCATTTACCCAACACACTTATGAACATAATTTAATTCATGCACAATTTATCCTAAAAACCAAACCAAACTATAAAAAAAACACCCTCTGCAAAAAATCCCAAAACAAGCAAAAGCTTAGATTTCAAAAACAAATGACAGACGGACTGCAATATTTACAAAATGTAAACAAAACCAAAGAACTTACTCTATAATACCAAAAAGCGATAACCAAAAGGAAAAGAGAAGCTTAGATGTTGTTATGCTTCTGCTCTCTCCCTACCCAACCTTAAAAAAGAGAGACTTAAGTCTCCGCTCCCGTCCATATCCAACTAACAGTCACTCAATACTAACTCACTGTACTAAATTTACAAATTCATTTTATTATGTACTAAAAATTCAAATTCAAATTATATACATACATAGCTTTTCTAATGAGTACATAGGTATGTTAAGAATTTGCATCAGACATATATATAAGATGTTTTAAATAATTAAAATTAAATGTTATGTTACTCACATAAATGTTGTTTTTTGCAAATATGTACTTATCTCAGAATCCCACGACGCTAGCGCTAACGTTGGTTGATTCGATGTATTTCATACACTCCAATGATTGATTATGCTTGTTTTAAAAATTATTTAGTTAACAATTCATTTTATAGTTTTCAATTTTCTTAAGTTTAAAAATCTTTCAATTAAAATTAAACTTTTTCAAATTTACTTCTTTTTGGGTTTTTTTTTATACTTTATCTAAGTTACAAATGCGAAATTTCTAACATTACGGACGGACGGATATGACGTACTTATGTACATGTGTTCCGATTCATTTTTGTTCCACGTCATGTTATATTACTCATATATAAGATGGCTTACACACTTGTATGTATTTAAAATACATACTTGTGTAAAAATCATGATGTATATATATGATTTTTATATAGGGTTTTTAATGATTTTTAATGAAGTTTATATATATATATAGGATTTAAGTATTTTTAAACATTATTATTTTAAACTAATCACTAATTTTAAATCAATTTTAGCACTTATTTTATATTAAATTTCTAGGTTTTCTTTTCTTTTTACTATTTTTTTTACTATTTTTCGTATTTTAGCACTTTATATATGTATATTAAATTCTAGGTTTTTCTTTTTTTAAATTTTCCGTATTTTAACACTTAACTATATTACATTTCTAGGTTTTTAATTCTGGGAATAGTTTTTCCTTAATTCTAAGCTAGTCATATGCCGGTATTATTAAATTTTCGCAAATTCTCCGCGAGGTAATGCATTACACTAAACTATGTTCACGACCAGAGATTTTTATGCAAAACAAGCTTTTGATCTGATTGACGTTGTATAGCAACAGATGAAGCAAAGCTTTTTAGCCGTTATGGTAGATGATAAAGACATCAAAATAAGTACAGGGTCTTGATATCCACCGATGATGTTTGAAATTGATCGATTTTCTGGTCTCAAATTATTTATCCATTTTAGGCTTTTATGGAACAAAATTCATGAATTTGAAACCTGATACCTGAAAAAACAGATATCCATGAAGGCCCAAATGTAAATCACAATTTTTATTTCAACTTACCATGATGGTATCAGGTATAGGTAAAATTTTTAGATATTTTATTTTCGTCAGAAAATAAGTATTCTGCAAATTGTGTTGCAGTTTTTACTGCAAAATATCAATTTAACTCAGAAAATTTAACACTTGTATTAAAGATTTAAAATGATTAAAAATTTCGTAGAAATTTCGCTAAAGCACTTGTATAGCTGCAAGTCCAAAGAAAGAAAGAGGAAGTTGATTGTCGTTTTCTTTCGATATTATATCGAAAGCAGTCATAAAAGTTCAGTGGTTTTTTTGCCAAACTTGGTAAACAAATTGGTAGATGAACACCCTGTAGCATAGAGATGTGTACTAAGTACAATAATGTTTTCATTATCATGGGAATTATAAAAATTTAGGAAAATGTCTTTATTAGAAAAACAAATAAAACTTAATTTTTATTTAATAGAAAAAAAAATCTAAAAAAATAAATACAGCTTATTTAATGACCGTCATTACAAATTTTAAAGTACTACATACAAAACTTCAACGCAATTTACGGCGGCTCGATATTGATTTTAGATCCATGGTTTCTTGGGCAAAGTTTCTTGGAATTTTTCGTAGATTGTTTTGTTGCTATACTCTTTGCCGCAAAAAAATTTGACCCGGCCTAATATACATATATATATATTACACATATATACATATACAAATATATATATGTACGTACATACATATATATGTGTACATAATATGTATATAAATCCGAGACATTCTCAAAAATCGTTAAAAAAACTAAAATGTCGAAAAAAAAAAAACGGCTGGACGTTCGATTTCGCGGTTCCCGGATTCTGATTCTAGAAGGGTCCCCCAACACTATCCCCGAAAAAAATCGCGGGTGGTATTTCAAAAAGTTGAAATTTTTTAAAAACCACCGTGTTCCACTTCGCTTATTTTATTTCTAATTGTATTTTGAGGAATACTATTTTTGAATTCCGTTACTTTGTTTAGGATTTTTGAGTTTAAATTTAAATTGTTTTTTTCACTTGAGTTAGATGTAAGTTTTTTGAACTAGAATCTAAAAGGGATATATATTTTAAATCTATTGCCCTAATTTTATCACCATAAATTTTGGTTAAAGTAGTTTCTGCTTTTTCCTCACCACACATTAGTTCGCCACGTATGAATCTCAGCCATTTTCCATCTACTCTGATCGAGTCATTTCGCACCAGTATCTTGTGTTTTGAATCCAGTGCAAGTTTTTTTTTTCTTTAACTCCAGTAAGGCTCTTTTCTTTTCCTGCTTATCCGCACTAAGATCTCTTTCGACGTAAACACCTGTACCTTCCAATTTTTTGGCGTTCTTAAAAATTTCTTCTATCATAGAATCTTCTGCAAGCTCTGCAATTACTGCAATCTTTCCGCTTTGTTCTTTTATATTACGCACAGATTTGACCACCACCTTCGTTTTTAGCGTTTCTGAGCAGATTTTCAAAATAGCTTATTTGGGCTCTTCTGTTTTTTCTACTCCCCAGAATACCAAGTTAGATTTCTTGCTTTTATCGACCAGTCGCATAAGCTCATTACGATCAGACAAACGTTCTTTTTGTAACGCCTCTAGTTGCAATTTAAGCACACTATTTTCTTTCTTGAGATCATTTACATCAATCTCTACTGCCGACTTCTGTTCTTTTAGTTGTTATAAATCTTTATTTGTTTCATCGCATGTTTTCTGAACATTTTGTATTGCCGTCATAATATCGAAAAGTGTTGGGTCAGGTGACATATCACCAACTTTCCTCTTGGCTGCATTTTCCGACATTTTGATTCGATCACGTTCTTACATAAAATGCAACTAGTCACTACCAGATGGCGCCCGCGTCATTAAGTTACTCCAGCAAGAAGAGAACAGCTGTTGTTTTTTCTTCGTCAAAAATTGCGTGAAAAGGCAAAACGAACCTGTGCTGTGTTTTCTGCCCTGTCTTTTTTCTTTTTTTTATTAAGCAATTTACAGTTTTACCAAAATTTGGAATTGAATTTTCTGAACATCTGGATAAATTCGCAACTCGATTTCAGATTCCCAGCATCACCATCAGTTCAGCTAAGTACTTTTTTATAATTAGCACACTTCTTTTCTTGTTAATTTGTTTATTTATTTAGACCGCCTTTATAATGCAACTTGTATGCTGTTTCACCCAGTTTTTCTAATTATCATTAAAATTAAATGCTCTGTGGAAAACAGTGTCACTAAAAAAGTGACAACCTTTGCTGAGAACATATGGCTTAAATTTGAGCTGAAAGAAAAATACGCTGCCTTGTCTTCAATTGAGCTGGACTTGTACGAGCTGCATCTGCTTTTAGCCAGCGACTTTTCAATGCGAGGTGGTTTGTATGATTGGAATTTATTTTTGTATGATGTTGAACAGAAAACCAACCAAAATGAGAAAATAAACAATAAAGGAAACACTTCCAAGAGTTTATTGAGGATGTAGTGTGTAATATATCACAACAACAATTTAACGAAGGCGAGCTTCAGTTACTAAACAAAGGTTTGAATTTTGCGGTGAAACCATCTCATATTCCACTTGTTGAAGTGGTTGTTGACGTTGAGACAATTCTGAAGTTTAGGCCCACAGCTGTACAAAATAAAATTAGAAAAGAAACTATGGAAATAAATAAAAATTTGAATATCGAACGACGACAAAAATCAGGAAGTAATTTTAATGAGGCAATCACGACTTTAAAGGAGAAAGATTGTGTGTATGTCAAAGCGGATAAGGGAAATAAAGTAATAATAATGGACAAGTCTGACTATGAAGCTAGAGCTACACTTTTAATTAATGAAATAGGATACAGAAAGCTTAAAAAATCCCCTCTGCCATTTATGGTCACCGATGCTAATGAGGTTCGGAAAGATATAAGCAGCAGCATTGGTAAAAGGTTAAAGTGGCGGCTATTGGTATCCAATCCTGAAGTTCCAAAAATTTATTTTCTTCCAAAAATTCATAAAATTGGCAACAAAGTGCAACCTAAAGTGAGCAATGTGAATGCACCTTTGGAAAAAATGGATAAATGGCTGGTGAGTGAACTGAGAATGCTACCCCACATAGAAGCTTGTCCGTGAAAAATATATTTAATTTTGTGGAAAATATTAAAAATATTGAAATTCATAACGATGAATTATTGACTTCTATTGACGTTGAATCACTTTTTCACTTCCGAAATGAATTTTATAAAATAGAAAGCGGTACCAGTATGGGTATGGCTAAAGCCTTTATGGCAGATTTTGAATTAAGCTTGAAACATGTTAATAAGCTACCTAGAATTTGGTTGAGATACTGCCATACCTAAATTGGAGCGTCAGCGTTATTTTACTGTCAAAAATTTCTCATGTACATACAATTTGTATGGCGCATACCGAAATTGCCAACGCTCAACGCTCAGCTATTCGAATTTCCAATTTTGACAAAGCGTTATGGAGTGAAGTTAGCTGCAGTAAAGTAAAAAAAAGAAACAACAATATGATTTTGACAAACAAATGATTTCAACGCAACGCACTTTGTTTCGGTATGGCGCTTGACGCTTTTGTGTAACGTTAAATGACGCAACGCCTGACGCTCCAATTTAGGTATGGCAGATATGTTGATGATGTTTTTGCAATCGTAAAACAAAATGAAGTGGAATCTTTACTGAATTTGTTAAATAATCAATATCCTTCAATTAAGTTTACAAAAGAATAAGAGATAGGAGGAAAAATTGCTTTTTTGCTAAACTATAAAAATGATACTAGGCGAGTGTGTATGTCTTTTGTACCTGAAATAACTAAAAAACTCAAATCAATTTTCAAAAAACACGACATGTCATTGGTTTTTTCAAGTAACCATAAATTAAAACAATTATTAGGTTTAACGAAAGATAAAAAATCGCAGATGGAACAGTCTGGTATTTATGAAATAAAATGTGGTGATTGCAATAAAAAATATTATTATTCCGTGAGATCGGAAAACGTTTCAAAGAGCATGTGGGTTACATCGAGAAAAATCAACCAAGGAAGTCGGCATTCGCAAACCACGTCATCTACAATTCGCATTTAAATTATTCAATAGACAATGAAAAATTAAAAAAACAAGTAACTGATGCCAAAAAATTAGACGCTTCAAAAAGATATTAACGCACTAAATTTAGACAAAGGAAATATTATATCTGTACGGGTAAAGGGTGAATGAATCGGACACACTAAATTCGTTATAAAAAGAGTTTTATTTACAATAAATAAAATTCAATTTGGGTAAAAAATATACAAATAATTTCATATAAAAACACAAGAAATGGGTATACTTTACGATACAAGTTGGGTGCGTTTATATGTAAAGGTTGTAGGTAGTTTTGTCCAACGATGTCTTTGTCCACCGTTGTCTGATGTCTTCTTGAACGTAATGTTGTTAACTTGTTGTACACGTTGATTTGTTGAGTTGATGTTCTTCGTGTGCGATGTTTTGATTTGTTTAGTTTGAATTTATGTTGTAACTTTTCGTATGGGTTTTGGGAGGGTTCGCTGACTTGCGTTAATTCGATTAGAATTCCGAATTTCAGCTTGTCATTTTTACTCGTTGTTCGTACAACGAGTAAACGACAGCAGCGCTGTGCGGCGGGTCACCAAGGCAGGCAGATATGCAGGATGCACACTGTTTACGTTGGACGTAAACATTCTGCCCGCCTTGCAGGATCTATGATCTGCAAAGAGACTTAGCTAATAAATTTAGTTAAAAATGCAAACAAAGTGTAGGATATTTAATGAATTGAGAGTGGGTGTAAAATGACTCAAAGGCTGCATTGGTAATAGAGTTACTAAGCGAACGCAGCTCTTTAAGTCGTTTAAATTCCATTATGCAAATCCTTTTGAGTTGAGGGTCGTCTTTTCCTCCTGGATTGAGACATATGAGGTGTTTGTGAAGGACTGTTGTCATTCTTAATTCTCGGGTGGCCATCAGATGCTTCATTGTAAATGGGTCCTGATAGGGTCCAGCCAAATATGGTTTCTTGAGCCACAAGAGAACCAAGAACATTATGCAGTACACCACTGCACATAATGTCCGGGTATAAGTCACAGCCAATGATGATATCAATGGGTCTGGACTTATAAAACATAGGGTCTGCTAAATGCAAAGTATTCAAATCATTTGTGGGTGGGTCGACAGAGTAAGCTGGTAGCTTACTTGTCAAAGACTTTAATTTTAAAGCGTTAGCCTTAATGCAAATATTTGGGTTTAAAAATGAACCAATTTCGAGTTCACATGACTCAGTTATCGTTGCTAATTTTGCCTGATTGATCCCCGATATTTGTGTTGAAACGTTGTGGGTCGGTAATCTAATCTTTTTTGCTAAATCCTCTGAGATGAAAGTCTTTTCGGAACCGGAGTCAATTAGAGCTCGTGCTTCATAAGTAGTTCCTTGGTGTTGAATTTTTATCATTGCTGTTCCAAGAAGATTTACATCTCTCGATTGGTTCTTCAATTTCTTTTTATGGGTCTTATAAGCAGTGGACTGTATATTTCGGGTCAAAAATGATTGGGTGGTTGTTATTGCATCCTTACTGGTGCTGGGTATTGAGTCTGGGTCTAATGCTTTCTGGTGAATCAATGAGTTGTGTCTTTTGTTGCAAAAACGACAACTGTAAGCACTGTTGCACTCTTTTACTCCGTGAGATAATGCTAAACAATTATAACAGCATCCTAATTGCTGCACCGCATCAATTCTCTCTTGCACTTTCATGTCAATGAATCTCGGGCACTCGCGAAGAGTGTGATCTCCATTGCAGAGTCTACAGTTTTTATTATCTGTATCCGCTTTTGAGTTCTTCGGGTTTGGATATTCATTATCAAATCTCTTGGGTTGTGGCTTGGGTCGACACCGATGAATATCTTCAACGGCTATCAAGTCTTTAAATTTTCGGGCAAGGAAACTGTCTAATTCCTTCCAAGACGGGTTCTGCGAATGGTCACTTAATGACTTTTCAAAATCCTCTAAGAAAGGTTTGGGTAACTTTGTAGAGCAAAGATATACTAGTATCGGGTCCCAACTATCAGTATTTATTTTCAAAGTTTTAAGTGTCGATATGCAGTTATTCACTGTACGCTGCAATTTCTTTACTGAAGAACTGAACTTAGGGTCTACATCGGGCAAGTCAAAAAGGGTTTTTAGCTGCAGATTAACCTGCATACGATTGTTTTCGTATTGGTCTTCAAGATTCAACCAAGCTATACAAAAACCGTCATTGGTTAGAGGAGCCATTTTCACAATGTCTCTAGCCTCACCGCGGGTCTTCTGATTGAGATGGAACAATTTTTCCACATTACTCAATCGCTTGTTGTTGATGTAGAGAGCAGTGAATAAATCTCGAAAAGATGGCCAATTCAAATAATCGCCATAAAAAATATCGATATCGCAGGGTGGAACACTGATAGCGAAGTCTTGGGTACATGGAGGAGCTGGGGCAGCAACGGGTGTTTGCTGTTCAATTTTAACTGGACTTAAATACTCTTCCATCGAAGAAAAGTACCTTAAATAGGCTTGCCATGTCTTTTGGTACAACCTCTTCACCTTCTCTTTATCTCCTGCTTCCTTTTCTGGGAGTTTTCTAACATCTCTATATGAAGTTTGAAAGTTTTGCCACAGATATTCCAACTGCTGTTTTTCACCCCTAAGGCCATAAACATTCAATTGGTCACTGGGCGTCTCAGAGTGAATACGTTCCATCTCTAATAAGTCTCTTGCGTAGTTGTAATAATCCTCCATATTAAAAAGTGGTTTAATCACTTGAAGAATTCAACAAAAAATTGCTTGGGTTTCAATAAAAAGCAAAGAGAACTGAAATCTAAAAAAATTTCTACGAAATTCAACGAATATGAAGAATTTGCTCACAACGGGTTAATTGAAAATAGGTTAAGTGGAAAAATTTCACGAACTTGCTTTGATTTACTGAAGATTCTAACCAAAATTGGTAAAGAATAAAAAAAAATTCAATAATTTTTATTTGTGGTTGGGTCACAATGGGTTAAAAAAAATTTTCAAAACAAAATTTTTCAACAGTAGGGGTCAAGCGAATCGGAAAAGTCGTAAATCTACGAAATTTCCCAAAAAACAGTAAATATTGGGTCAAAAGCGGTTAAAAACACTTTAAAATCGAAATGGGTCAACTTAGCACCAAATTGCTACAAAGGGTTAACAAATTTTAGAATTTTTTATGACTTCCCAAAATTTGGGTAAAAAGTTGGCAAAAACCGGGTAAAAAATTTTCAGGGTTTTTTCTGCACCAATCTGGCAACACTAATTGAGAACACGATTTAAGTTATGCAAAACTTTCGCTCTCATGTACGTATGTATTTTATATAAAAAAACCAACGGCAAGAATACAAGCAGCAAAGAAACCAAATCAACCACCACCAAGTGTACGTATGTATGTAAAATGTACGCACAAATGACTGATTTTGGCTTGGTTTGCTGATCTCGAATTCAATTTCAATTAAAATGACTAATTAAAATTAAATTTTTTAAGGGTTTGGGTGGGTTTAAAGAAACTATTTTCGGTACGAATGCAACCCGAAAATGATTCTTTAAATACGGGGTCTCAAAATGTCTGCACAAAAAGATGAATTATGCTTTTTGCACAGTCAATTTTGATGAAAAAATTCACTTTTTGAAATCAAAACTCACTGATTTTCCTTTTGGGTGCTGTTTTTTTTTCGAAATTGTTGTGTTGATGCTGCTGGGTCTGTGTCCGTCCGTGCTGCTGTTCAATTCGACGGCTCGCCTGGACCAAAATGTACGGGTAAAGGGTGAATGAATCGGACACACTAAATTCGTTATAAAAAGAGTTTTATTTACAATAAATAAAATTCAATTTGGGTAAAAAATATACAAATAATTTCATATAAAAACACAAGAAATGGGTATACTTTACGATACAAGTTGGGTGCGTTTATATGTAAAGGTTGTAGGTAGTTTTGTCCAACGATGTCTTTGTCCACCGTTGTCTGATGTCTTCTTGAACGTAATGTTGTTAACTTGTTGTACACGTTGATTTGTTGAGTTGATGTTCTTCGTGTGCGATGTTTTGATTTGTTTAGTTTGAATTTATGTTGTAACTTTTCGTATGGGTTTTGGGAGGGTTCGCTGACTTGCGTTAATTCGATTAGAATTCCGAATTTCAGCTTGTCATTTTTACTCGTTGTTCGTACAACGAGTAAACGACAGCAGCGCTGTGCGGCGGGTCACCAAGGCAGGCAGATATGCAGGATGCACACTGTTTACGTTGGACGTAAACAATATCCGAATTATTTAATTTATTGTAATTGGTGTTAACTTTAAAATATTAAGACAAATCGACGTTTTTAAATTTTCTATATTAGGACCTTTATAATTTTTCTGTGGAGATTACTTCCAACTTTACAGTGTTTGAAGTGCCTTGTCACGATGGTGCAATAGTGTTAGAAAAATAGAAACGATACTGAAAAGTGCCATTATACTTAAATAACTTCTTTACAGCGTTAAATTTTCTCAAAATATATAAAAACGATACCTAAACAGCTATCGCTTGAAAATGACACAAAAATTGTGACTATCAAGCTGACAATCACCTTACGCAGAGTAAAATGCGATAGTTGATAGTCAATTATCAAAAATCAAAGTTGATAATCACCTTACACAGAGCAAATGTGTGATATTTGATAATCAACAATCAACTATCACCTTAGCCGATTCCACTCCTGGGTCACACTCAATCACATATAGTACGAGATCCGGCAGTAAAAAAACGTATCGATCGAATTTTTAGTTAAAATCTAGTTTTTACATATATTTATGAATGGGAAAACATATTTTTGGCGGGCTGCGTATCAAAATGTGGCCGCAAATATTATCAAATTGCGATAACTTATGAACCGTGAGTCTCACGGGGAAAAGTGTCAAAATCTTTTTTATGAAGAGTCATATACTCTACATGTAATTTTCATAATATGTTAAAAAAAATTTACCGTTTAAGAATTATTTATTAACAACCGATTTTTTTTACGCAATAAACAATAAACGTAAAAAAATCGGTTTTTAATAAATAACTCCTAAACGGTAAATTTTTTTTACATATTATGAAAATTACATGTAGAGTATATGACTCTTCATAAGAAAGATTTTGACACTTTTCCCCGTGAGACTCACGGTTCATAAGTTATCGCAATTTGATAATATTTGCGGCCACATTTTGATACGCAGACCGCCAAAAATATGTTTTCCCATTCATAAATATATGTAAAAACTAGATTTTAACTAAAAATTCGATCGATACGTTTTTTTACTGCCGGATCTCGTACTATATGTGATTGAGTGTGACCCAGGAGTGGAATCGGCTAAGGTGATAGTTGATTGTTGATTATCAAATATCACACATTTGCTCTGTGTAAGGTGATTATCAACTTTGGTTTTTGATAATTGACTATCAACTATCGCATTTTGCTCTGCGTAAGGTGATTGTCAGCTTGATAGTCACAATTTTTGTGTCATTTTCAAGCGATAGCTATTTAGGTATCGTTTTTATATAATTTTTTGAGAAAATTTAACGCTGTAAAGAAGTTAGTAAGTAAATATTTATATAAATATTTAAGTAAATATTTTGAGAAAATTTAACGCTGTAAAGAAGTTATTTAAGTATAATAGCACTTTTCAGTATCGTTTCTATTTTTCTAACACTATTGGACCATCGTGACAAGGCGCTTCAAACACTGTAAAGTTGGAAGTAATCTCCTGAAAATTTTGTTGACTTCGATGGAAATGTAACTTAGTTTCCACTTCCAATTAATGATTAAAGAGGTCGTAATTTAAACTTTTTAAGGACATTACAAATAAGGGAATGTTGATTTTTTCTGTGGATTGGAGAATTTTCTGCGGACCAAATTCAATTAAAATCAGTCTTTGTTGAACAACTTTCAGAGTTACGAGTTATAAAAAACTTAAACTTGAACAAAATATATCATTTACAAGTCCAATGGTTGAGCTTATTTTTTAATTAGATAAAAAAATAACAACTAGCTAGGTTCCAGCAAATTTCTCTTTAAACTACTTAAGTTTATTTCATAATGTTTCTTGATTTATCTATCCTTGGACAATTTCCTTTCTAAAAATGTATCTGCATGTAGTTAGTTTGGGCAAGCAACTTGCCGGGAAAGTGTCTTGCTATGTTCAGGCCCAGTTTTATTTGCATTAATCGAACGTTTAATAGTAGATAAATTCATATAAGTGCATCTGCTGAAGAAAAAAGCTATTTTGCATTGGTAAGCTTCGGTTAACAAATCCACTTATAACAATAGTGTCCGAAGCAGCGGAAATTCATCTTCTAGGTGCATCTGCATACTTGTTTTCATCTAAAGTACTCCTGCACTTGCAATGCTTTCTACGCCAACCTCAGTTTTATCAAATTGGAGTAGCTTTTGGTCATCATCATTAAGCACTTCTAGATTTAAAAAGGTGCTTCTCTATTGGTTACGCGGTGTTTAATCACATCATTTTCATAAAACGGCAATAGGCCACAATTACATACTTGATTATCATCATTAAGCTTCTCGGGACTTAAAAAATACACTTTTGAGTCACAAGTGCATTCTTGGTCATCATTATCAGACACTTTTTGGTTGATAAAGTTTCCACTAACGTCTGGAATTGTGTCCGTATATTTCTGTTTACAAACTAATCATCAAATTAAAATTCAAATTAAGCTTCAAATTGTAAGCGTTGCCACTTATCAAACATTATTCTGTGATCCCTTTACGCAGAGCAAATAAAAGTTGATAATCAAAAACGATTATCAAAATTGCGACTATCGACTATCACCTTAGCCGATTCCACCCCTGCATTATTTAAAAAATTTAATAATAAATTTATAAACATCAGATGGCGTGATCACTATGTACGGGAACATATTTGCATACCAAGATGTTGTAAGAGCGTTTGTAGCCTCAACTGTATTGGTTGCAATAAACTTTGTAAAACAATAATCTTTTCATTTTTTTTCGCTATCATAAAATTAAATTCATAAATTTTACGTTTTTTTAATAACATTGCGCAATTTAAAACATAAATTTCTTACGTATACTAAGAAAAAAATCAGTTGCTCTTAAACTGCTATAGAAAGTTAGTTGCAGTTATTGAATTTGTTTAAAATTTTCGCTTTAATATTTGTCTTCGCGTAAAATGGTTGTATTTCCTTTTTACCGAAGATATTAAAGTTCTTTTCTGCCGTAACTTGAAAGAGACAAGACCTCAAGACCAACAAAATAAATTATAGTTCATTGAACTTTGCATTGTTGGACAAGGGCATAGCATTTTCTATATACACACATTCTATGGTGCCAAAAAAAAAAGTTTTGGCACCAAAGCCTAAGCTAAATATATAGAGTCCACTTTTCGGATAAGAGCGTGAACCGCTAGAGCTTTTTCGGAGTATATATCTCTGGCTGGTACTGATCTCCTAAAGTCGCAAAGTTGTCAACAACATAAGAGAAAAATACGGCATTTCATGTATATAACGCAAAGCAAGCAGTAGATAAGTACTTGGCGTGATATTTATACAAAATTTAATAGAAATTATGAAAAAAAACCAAGTGGAAACAAAAAAATTGGAATTAGATAAAGTAAAGCTAATTAATTTAATAATATTGAAAAAAAAGGTAAAACAAAATACATTCTATAGTAAAGACAATTGTATTAAAACCTATTTAAAACTTAAAAAACCTAATTTGTGAACAAAACAAAAGTTTTTGGAAAATTTGGAAAAAAAAAACATTAAAATATTTTATTCTTCATCGCAAAACGATGAAACATAAATTCTAAAATTAATAAGTGATAGGGCGGAAAAAAATTATATATATTATATACAAAGAAAACAAAAAAAAGAAAACTAGTGCTATATAGCTATGCAGCCAGCATACATATAAAAGTTTAAAAAGCACTGTGTTGCAAAACATATCTCAGTTTTTTCCTTTTCTATTTTTTTTATTTTATTTAATTTTGATTTGAAATTTATTAGTTTTTATTTTGTAAAAGTGGCAAATGATTAACTAAAATTTTATTATTTAGAAATCAAATTGAAAGTTATGGGTATACTTTTACAGCATCATTTCGCACCGTTGAAAGATCTTTCATCGATGGATTTCGCTGGTAAAAACATATCATATGTACGAGTATGTAAGTTATTCCAAAATTTTACTTTTTTTAACATAAAACCGCAAAGTAATCATTGAATTTTTGGGTATTGTTTCCCCTTGATACTAGTAGAATAAGATTTTGCCATTTCAATTTCTTTTTAACCATTAATTTCATAATTAATTTAAAATTAGCTTTGGGCCTATATTGTTCCTTAGAATTAAGTTCTTTTTGAATGAATTTTTTTTTTGTTAATAAACACTGTTAATATAATGAATTGCTAAATTTTCCATTGTTTTGACTTAGGCAAACCTAGCAGAAGGGAAATGTAGGAATTTTTTTTTTATTAAGGGGATCAATCCTAAAATAGAAACCGGCTAAAATTATTGATCCATGGAAGGGTGGGCCAATTATTGCCACATAAAATTTGTGGGCAATCATGCATAAGTTCGATTTTCCTAACTTTCACTTTTCTTTCTTTAAATTGCTATTTATTTTGATTTAGTTTTGGTTTTAATTTGTGTTAGCACGCAAAATTTTTATTTAATTTGTCTGAGGCGAAAAGTTTTAAGTTAGGGGTCATGAACTTCACCCCGATTGCCGACGAGCCAGAGCTGGAACCTAACGCGTGCTTGTACCCTTGACTTAAGCGGCTTTCCAAAAAGGCGATATGCTACAGATATAATTATTAAAATGGCGCCCAACGTGGGGCCGAAAAATATTGGAGAATTTTATTTCACCAAATTAATAATTTTATGATTTTTCAAAATCACATCAACCTGAAAACCACGATTTTTTTTTTGCCCCGACTTAATAATTCGGTTCGATAAACCATACAAATCTCTTTCTTTTTTTTCGTCTGTATTTAAGGCCTAATTTTTTTTCGTAAATTGCATGGAACTTAATGCTTTAAAGTTTTTTTTCTTGAAGCACTTAACCGGTATATTATTACAATTTAAATTTTGCCTAATATATTTCTAATTTCAATAAAAAGGTTACCTCTTGATTGGAATGCAATAGAAAGGTTTCTTAGTAATGCCTTCTTTTGACCGCAAGTTGAGTTGTCCTGTTTTAAAGATTTTTTTTTTTTTTTGATTTTTTCAATAGGTTAATTGAGGAATTTTTGTTGACCGAATGACCTAATGTTTTTTTTCTATCTTTTTCTTTTTAACTTCAATGTCAAAATTTTAATACTTGGAATTGAAGAATAATTGGTGTTAGATACACACTTATATTCGCCCAGTATAATAAAATTTCCTTTTTTTTTTACTCTTTCAGTCAATCGAACTTTATGTAAGACATTTAAATAAAAAAATAAAAATAATATTTTTTTTTGTTGTAGAATTTTCCTTTTGCCAGGTTCTGCGAAAAAGTCAAGACGTTTGTTTATATTTTTATCCAAAATATTTTTATAATCTCTCAATTTAATGAGTTTTTTTTTTAAAACCTAATCATTTACATTATATTATTTTCTTTGCGCCTTATTTAAGTACTTCATACTTTTTTTTGGTAAAATGAGTACTCCTAACAAGGATACAGATTGTGACCTAATAATGATGGAACCAAATAACTGTGGAGTTTGTAAAAATTTTATAACTGAATTATCTAAATCGATTACAACTTAATGTTATCATACTTTCCATAAATCATGTTTGCAAAAGCAATTTCGCGTTAAGTCCGTTTGTCCTATTTGTAATTGCGAACTGATCGTACGAAATCATGACCAATATTCCAATAAAGATAATAACGTTAATCATTCTAGCATGGAATCTGCAAATAATTTTGAACCTTTTGTTAAAGAAATTGTAGAAAAATCGCTTAAAATACAGCAAGAGCAAATGTATGCGAATTTAAGTGCTAATTTGTTAAAAGTTATAGAGTCAAGCATATCGAATAGTTTGAGTAGATTTGAGTCACAGGCTTTTGTCGCCAATAGTACGCATATCAATAATAACCCCGCTGAGGTTTCTAATAACTATGATGTACCTCGAAGTGATGGGCAACCATTGGAACAGCTTTTGGGATTTCCTTGTAATCCGAATGCAATTTCAAATAATACTTTTGGTATTCAAAATATGACACAAAATGTGAATCCTCAATTTCAACAAGATAAAGTTGGACACGTTATTTCTAATTGGAAACTTAAATTTAATTGCAATGCACAAGGAATTCCTGTTGAAAATTTAATTTATCGTGTTGAAGCTTTGACACATCAAACTTTAAACGGAAACTTTGAGCTCCCGTGTAGCAATATTAGTACTTTGTTCGAAGGTAAAGCTTGTGATTGGTTTTGGCGTCATCACAAAGTTGTGCGTTTTATAAAATGGAACGAATTTTCTAAAGCTCTTCGTACCCAATTCAAAGACTTTAGAACTGATATTGATTTACGTGAGGTTATTCGCGATCGTAAACAAAAACAAGGGGAAACTTTTGACACATTTTATGAATCGTTAGTTGATCTTACTGACCGCCTATCCGAACCTTTGCCTGAAAAGGTACTTGTTGAAATTTTAAGACGAAACCTTCTGCCACAAATTCAACACGAATTATTGAATATCACAATTTCTTCAGTGTCCCACTTGAGAGATATCGAGAGGAGAAGGGAGTGTTTCATGAAGGAAATGCATAAGGATCTCAATGACTCTAAACCAAGTTTTTCTCGAAAACAGGTTTCTGAAATAGTTTCGGTAGATGAAGAAAATGAAGATTTTATTGAGAATGAAATTGCTGCCTTTAATTTAGTGTGTTGGAATTGCCAATCATCTGGTCATCGTTACCAAGATTGTCTGTCCGAAAGAAAGGTGTTTTGCTATGGCTGTGGTCTGGCAAATACTTATAAGCCAAACTGCAAAAATTGCACTGAAGCAAAAAACTCAAAAATGAGTGCACAAAAAAGTGCACGCAGACCCTTTTAAAAGATATTAGTTTTGAAAATACCGTTGATATCTTGTCAAAAGATTCAACAATTAATATTCACGGCAAAGACCAAATTTCTATATCAAAAAATCCTTCTGATCAATGCATTCAAAATCTTCTCAACACACGTCAAAATATTTTAAGTTATTTCATTTGTAATAAAAAAATTACCCGTTCTACTGAACGAATACAATCTTTTTGGAAGAAAGTGCGTTCAAATCGTGAAAAATTTTTAAGTTCAGTTTTAGACAGTTATCAGGATATTCGTCCGTATGTTCAAATTCAGCTATTCGGCAAAGTAATGACTGGTTTGTTGGATTCTGGTGCCTCTATAAGCTGTATTGGTAACCAAGCTGCGAAGGAATTATTAGAATCAGGAAGTCATTTTAAAAAAATTAAGTCTCAGGTACGAACAGATGACGGAAACTCGCAGGCCATCATTGGTTTTTTGGAAACTAATGTTGAATTTCGTGGTTTTCAAAAAAACTAACAATTTTTATAATTCCTTCACTTTCCCAAGACCTGTATTTAGGGATTGATTTCTGACGTTCTTTTGACCTTTTACCTGCTAATTTGAAAAATTTTAATAATACTCAACGTCACATTTCCAGTATTGAAATTTCGAAATCTCTCTCTGAACTTCAACTTCATAAATTAAACGAAGTCGTAAATTCATTTCCGTCATTTGAAAAGGAAGGCCTTGGAAAGACAAGTGTGTTGTCTCATGTCATTGATGTTGGTGAAGCAAAGCCAATCAAGCAGCGACACTTTCCGGTTTCCCCAGCTATTGAAAATTTAATTTATGATGAACTTGATAGAATGTTGAAGTTGGATGTCATTGAAGAGTCAGATAGTGCATGGTCCTCACCCGTAGTTTTGGTACGTAAGCCAGGAAAGGTTAGATTATGTCTTGATAGTCGAAAGGTAAATGAAGTCACGATTAAAGACGCTTACCCGCTACCAAATATTGACGGCATCTTAAGTAGATTACCAAAAGCAGAATACATTTCAAGTTTAGATCTCAAAGATGCATTTTGGCAAATACCTTTGCATCCTAATTCTCGCGATAAAACACCATTTTCGGTTCCGGGTAGACCATTGTACCAATACAAAGTAATGCCTTTTGGTTTGTGCAATGCACCGCAAACCATGTCCAGGTTAATGGACAAAGTAGTGCCTGCAAATCTGCGTCGAGAAGTACTCATATATTTAGATGATTTGCTGGTAATTTCTGATAGTTTTGAGCGTCATTTGGAAGTATTAGCTGTGATTGCGAAACAATTTCGTAGCTCTGGTTTAACCCTGAATTTTGCAAAAAGTCATTTTTGTGTTAACGAGGTAAAATATTTAGGCCATATCGTAGGGAATGGTGTCATAAGTACGGACCCCGATAAGGTATCTGCTATTGCTGAGTTTCCAGTTCCACGCTCGGTTAAGCAGCTTCGAAGATTTCTTGGAATGTCTGGGTGGTACCGAAAATTTATAAAAAACTACGCCTCTGTAACTACTCCATTGACAGATTTATTAAAATCTAAGAGAAAATTTGAGTGGAATGAAGACGCACTAAAGGCATTTTGCGAAATCAAATTAACCATGACCACAGCCCCTGTCCTTCACAGCCCTAATTTTTCTCGTCCATTTTACATTCACTGCGATGCAAGTAAAACAGGAGTGGGTAGTGTGTTAATGCAAAAGAATTTAGAAGGAGAAGACGTTCCTATAGCATTTATGTCGAAAAAGCTAAATCATGCTCAGAAAAGCTATTCAGTAACAGAGCAAGAATGCCTAACAGCTTTATTAAGCATAAAAAAATTTCGTCCATACGTTGAGGGGCATGAATTTACTGTAATAACAGATCATGCATCTTTGAAGTGGCTTATGTCACAAACCGATTTAAATTCTCGTCTTGCCAGATGGGCCTTAAAACTGCAAGGTTTCTGTTTTAAAATTGAACATCGAAGAGGTTCGCGTAATATAGTTAAAGATGCATTATCTAGAGTTAATACTGAAGATTTGTCAGCGTTAGATATAGATTGCGGAAGTTTTGTTGATTTGAATTCTAAATATTTTTCATCCGATGATTATAAGCAACTCATATCTCAAGTGAAAGAAAATTCTCAGAAGTTGCCAGATCTAAAAGTTGTTGATGAATATCTTTTTAAGCGGACAGATCACTTTAATGCAGAATCCATGAATGACGATATAGTATGGAAACTTTGGATTCCCAAAGAAATGGTAGGCGAAATTTTGCAAAAAGTTCATAATAGTCCCTTATCCGCTCATGGTGGCATTAATAAAACATTGCATAGAGTCCGACGTTATTATTTTTGGCCTGGAATGGCAACTGATGTAAAGAATTATATTAACTCCTGTTCTATCTGTAAAACTACCAAACATCCTAACCATATTATGCGCCCACTTATGGGTGAAACTCCTGAAACTATTCGGTTCTTCCAAAAATTGTATATTGACTTCCTAGGTCCATATCCTCGATCACGTAATGGAAATATCGGTATCCTTATAGTGATGGATCATCACTTTTCAAAATTTCCTTTTTTAAAGGCTGTAAAGAAATTTTCAGCAGATCTTGTAGTAAAATACTTAGAAGAACTTTTTCACACTTTTGGTGTTCCTGAAACATTGGTATCTGATAATGGTTCTCAATTCAAGGCACATTTGTTTAACTCTTTATTGCAAAAGTACGGTGTTGCTCACGTTTATACTGCAATTCACGCACCACAGGCAAATGCCTCTGAACGAGTGAATCGATCAGTTATTTCGGCCATTCGAGCCTATGCGAATACGAACCAAAACGATTGGGATGAAAATTTAAGTAAAATTTGTTGCGCTTTACGGTCAGGTCTTCATTCTTCGATCGGTACATCACCTTACTTTTTAGCCTTTGGTCAGGATATGATTACCAATGGTGCTTCTTATCTACTGCTTCGCAAGCTTAAAATTTTAGACGATCGCACCATATGCCTAACAAAAAATGATACCCTCGATTTAGTTCGGGATAATGCAGCTCACATAATGCAAAAACAGCATGAGCGTAACGAACGTCTTTACAATATAAGGAGCAGTAATATATCTTATGTTGTAGGGCAAGAAGTTTATAGACGTAACTTTAGTCAAAGCAATTTTGAAAAAGGTTATAGTGCTAAACTGGCACCACCATTTTTAGAAGCAAGAGTTCGTAAGAAATTGGGTAGTTGTTATTATGAGCTCGAAGATAGACAAGGTCGTTTCGTTGGCACATACCACGCAAAAGACATTCGCCAATAATCTGGCTTCAAGCGGTATCAGCTTTTGTGTTGCATTGAGCTCCCCAAAATCTGATTTTAGTCGGGGGGACTTGTAAGAGCGCTTGTAGCCTCAACTGTATTGGTTGCAATAAACTTTGTAAAACAATAATCTTTTCATTTTTTTTCGCTATCATAAAATTAAATTCATAAATTTTACGTTTTTTTAATAACATTGCGCAATTTAAAACATAAATTTCTTACGTATACTAAGAAAAAAATCAGTATCTCTTAAACTGCTATAGAAAGTTAGTTGCAGTTATTGAATTTGTTTAAAATTTTCGCTTTAATATTTGCCTTCGCGTAAAATGGTTGTATTTCCTTTTTACCGAAGATATTAAAGTTCTTTTCTGACGTAACTTGAAAGAGACAAGACCTCAAGACCAACAAAATAAATTATAGTTCATTGAACTTTGCATTGTTGGACAAGGGCATAGCATTTTCTATATACACACATTCTATGGTGCCAAAAAAAAAGTTTTGGCACCAAAGCCCAAGCTAAATATATAGAGGCCACTTTTCGGATAAGAGCGTGAACCGCTAGAGCTTTTTCGGAGTATATATCTCTGGCTGGTACTGATCTCCTAAAGTCGCAAAGTAGTCAACAACATAAGAGAAAAATACGGCATTTCATGTATATAACGCAAAGCAAGCAGTAGATAAGTACTTGGCGTGATATTTATACAAAATTTAATAGAAATTATGAAAAAAAACTAAGTGGAAACAAAAAAATTGGAATTAGATAAAGTAAAGCTTATTAATTTAATAATATTGAAAAAAAGGTAAAACAAAATACATTCTATAGTAAAGACAAGTGTATTAAAACCTATTTAAAACTTAAAAAACCTAATTTGTGAACAAAACAAAAGTTTTTGGAAAATTTGGAAAAAAAAACATTAAAATATTTTATTCTTCATCGCAAAACGATGAAACATAAATTCTAAAATTAATAAGTGATAGGGCGGAAAAAAATTATATACATTATATACAAAGAAAACAAAAAAAAGAAAAAGAAAACTAGTGCTATATAGCTATGCAGCCAGCATACATATAAAAGTTTAAAAAGCACTGTGTTGCAAAACATATCTCAGTTTTTTCCTTTTCTATTTTTTTTATTTTATTTAATTTTGATTTGAAATTTATTAGTTTTTATTTTGTAAAAGTGGCAAATGATTAACTAAAATTTTATTATTTAGAAATCAAATTGAAAGTTATGGGTATACTTTTACAGCATCATTTCGCACCGTTGAAAGATCTTTCATCGATGGATTTCGCTGGTAAAAACATATCATATGTACGAGTATGTAAGTTATTCCAAAATTTTACTTTTTTTAACATAAAACCGCAAAGTAATCATTGAATTTTTGGGTATTTTTTTCCCTTGATACTAGTAGAATAAGATTTTGCCATTTCAATTTCTTTTTAACCATTAATTTCATGATTAATTTAAAATTAGCTTTGGGCCTATATTGTTCCTTAGAATTAAGTTCTTTTTGAATGAATTTTTTTTTGTTAATAAACACTGTTAATATAATGAATTGCTAAATTTTCCATTGTTTTGACTTAGGCAAACCTAGCAGAAGGGAAATGTAGGCATTTTTTTTTACTAAGGGGATCAATCCTAAAATAGAAACTGGCTAAAATTATTGATCCATGGAAGGGTGGGCCAATTATTGCCACATAAAATTTGTGGGCAATCATGCATAAGTTCGATTTTCCTAACTTTCACTTTTCTTTCTTCAAATTGCTATTTATTTTGATTTAGTTTTGGTTTTAATTTGTGTTAGCACGCAAAATTTTTATTTAATTTGTCTGTGGCGAAAAGTTTTAAGTTAGGGGTCATGAACTTCACCCCGATTGCCGACGAGCCAGAGCTGGAACCTAACGCGAGCTTGTACCCTTGACTTAAGCGGCTTTCCAAAAAGGCGCTACAATGTAGCAATTGCAATTTATATGGTCATTTTAAATCAAAGTGTACAAGTGCAGTTGTATGCGGTAAATGTAGTGGTACGCATAGTGCATGGGATTGTAATAGCAGCGATTTGGTTTGTAGCCATGATACAATTAACAAGGTAACGACAGCAACTGACACGTTTCTTGTTCTTCTTATTTTTGGTAGCAAGTTCTGTCAATGAACAAAGCAAAACAAAAACTAAAAAAATAAATTACGAAAACTTTTGATTGATATTTTTTTTTGTTGGTGAAAAAAATCGTAAAATAATACGTCGTCGCTTTGTGCGTTATGTCTCAAAAAGTTCGGGAAAGAAGAGTTGAGCATGCAGCAAAAAAAAAAATGTTCGTCTGTGAGTTCCACTTTATTCGGTGCTGTTTCAGGACGTGCAGCAGTAAAGGTATTGCACCCAGCGAAAGTTTGCAGTTTGTTGTCCACAAAATTGCAACGTAGGAAACAGTGGTCCTGCCGGAGTTCATTAATTTTTGCCATTTTTGTTTTCGAACAAAATAAATAAACAATTTAACACAACAACGATACAATTAATAAAATTTTATCACGATTCTGACAGTTGTCTATCGTTTTTTGTCTCTGTTTTGCTCTTATTGACAGAACTTGCTACCTATTCGTTTTGACGTTTTCTTCATTTTGACAATTTGACGCTACCTATAATTGTATCATGGTTTGTAGCAATTGTAAGTACAAAGAATTACCGAGCAATGGTCATGCAGCTGTTAGTTTCGAATGTCCATTGTATACGCAAAGGCTTAAAGATTTACAGTCAAGACTTCACTATAGTCAAGATGCTTAGCACGGTTGCACCATTTAACCTTTAAATCAAGTATGGATAACAACAAATATATATCAATTGTCTATCTAAATGCTCGCAGCACGCGAAATAAAAGAGATGAAATTGATATATATCTGCAAGCTAATAAGCATATAAAAATAATTGTCATAAATGAAACATGGCTACGGCCAAACAAAGAAAAATTGTTTAATATGGCTGGCTTTCAGAATGGTACGTTCAGTTCCCGAAATGATAAAAGTGGTGGAGGTACTACTATTTTAGTAAGAGATGGTGTGGATTTCAATTTGGCAGAAAAAGAGGCTTTTTGCAACGGACTTGTTGTTGAAATCACTAGCGCTTCCCCAAAATTTTGCATTGGCACTGCGTATCGTTCAGATAATCACTGCACTACACGCTGCGGTGATCATGTAGAAAGGTTGTTTGATACTTATCAAAACTTGATTTTCATTGCTGCCACAAACATTGACTTATTGAAGACTGATCCTGTAGTTCAGTACTATAAAAATTTCATCAAAAGTTCTGGAGCTACGATCATCAACAAGGTATCAATCGATTGCGCCACTAGAGTCACGAGTGACACAGCTACTATTATAGATCACGTTGTCACTAATTTACATTTGGACAATTACAAATTTCAACTTACTTTACATGATTTCGCACGGCTCGATCATAAGGTGTGCAGTACCTTATGATCGAGCCTTATGATCGAGTGAGTGTCAATAAAATTAAAGTAATGCCTAAATCTATGCGAGAAACAGCGGCAAATGTATTTGATTTTAACAACACGATGTTAGCACAGTTGAAGATCTTGCTTGGCTGTTAACTGAAGCTAAGAAGGCAAGCACTAGAATAAGACTAGTTAAAACGAAATTTCAAAAAAATCCACATAATCCTACACATGAAAATAACTTTAAGAATTTTTTTAAGTGTGTTACTTAATGACATTTAAATATTGAAAATTGATTTTTAATTGAACTTTTTTAATTCGTTCCTTGATTTGTCATAATTATGTGTTAGAAAATGCATTGATAGATTTATATGTAAATCGATCTTTGCAAATATATGACTAAAAGTTCAATTAAAAAATCAATTTTCAATATATAAATGTCATTAAGTAACACACTTAAAAAAAAATTCTTAAAGTTATTTGGGAGAACACGCCCTGATAAGGTGGCAACACCTGCAATCGGTATTGAATCTAGTTCTAAAGGAACAGCTATACCAAATATCAATAGGTGCGTTTTCGTGGCAAGTGGGCTTAAATGTGCTAACTGTGGTCGAACAAAACGCTGCATTGTGAATAGCACTTTCAAAAATTATGTTCTTCCTTATTAACAGCTGACATTTGTTTATGTTTTGGTTTTTTTTTTGGTTTTGTGAGATTTTTATGGAAAGGCTTTTTGTTTCTAAACGTGTAAATAAACATAATTTTGAGATAAGCAAAAAAAGACTCCGCAATGCATAAATGAGCAGCTTCTTACCACCGCCATTGCTTACAAAGTGCGTTGATCATTTTGTTGCGACCCACCGGATTCATCATTAAGGCATGTCCATTGATTTTTTTTGTTCTCCTTCCACAATGTGACTTTGTTGTCACCACCAGTTACCGCTAGCATATTACCGGTAAGTGACCAACTAACACTCCAAACAACATCATCAAATATATGCAAAATGGTCGATGACCAAGTAGTCAACTCAGTACTACTCCAAATAATAACATGCTGATCCTGCGATGCCGAAGCAATTTGAGAACGTGGCAAATCAATAGAGAGTCCCCAGGCTACATCGCGTACCCAATCGGAATTCGTGTCCAGGCGATTTTTCTCCACCCACCGATCGTTATCTTCACGCCAAATTTTTACAGTTGTCACAACCACCGCTGGCCAATCTTTTTACGCCAGCAGAACGTGCAGAAGCGCGTTGATCAAATGCTGGTTCAGGTACTGTCGAAGGACACCAGGAAACAGCATTGCAGCCAATTGTATGCGCATTTGAAATTTGTTTACAGTCCCAAGCACCGTATTCATTGTTACAGCTGAGTATTGAAATGGAACCGTCTGAGCTACCGCATGCAAGAATCATACCATACTCAGCAGGTGTCCAGGCGACGTAGTTGATGGAAGAGTCATGATTGTTTAAATCCACTTTGCAGCGAAGTACCACCGGGTCTTGATCAATATGAGGAAGGTCGCTGCTTTGGTTTTGGTAATAGTTTACCATCAGCACATTTCGAAAAAGTACGTCATGATCAGCAACGTTTTGAAAAAATTGTAGATGATTTCAGAAACTACTGAAGTGCAGAGATAAATTTTGGCCTGATGAGGAACTACAACGACGAGCACCAAATAGGGGAAAACACTTAAGTGCATCAAATGTGCTTATACCAGAAGCCGGTTATGGCAGTCGTACGCAAACGATAATTTTATTAAATGACAGGAATAACTGGAGTGGATCAAGATGATAAATGGACAACTACACATATTCAGGCCTGTTCCGTAATTCCCGTGATTTTAATTATTTTTCTCTTAGGAGGCTTTTTGATGAAAATGGTAAGTCACACTATAAAAAGTATGGGAATCTTTCTTGTGGGGAATTACAGGTTCTACAAATAATATTCGTTTGTATTTATTAAAAAGTAACTGTTTCGGAAATATTCGATAAAGTCGAATTTTTAGACTTTTTGCAGTTTTTCAAAAATGTTTCCTCCACTGTTAATTTTTCGTTATTGCAAGTCAATGTTATTTGTAGAGCCTGTAATTCTCCACAAAAAAAGATTCTAATTCTTTTTATCGTGTGACTCACCATTTTCATCAATAAGTCTCCTAAATGAAAAGTAATTGAAACCACACGTATTACGGAACAGGCTTGATTGAGAAGCACACTTTGACGATTCAAATAAACTGTAAATGTGTAACTAATCGTATACAAAGACGAGTTCAACTTTTGTATACAAAAATAAATGTATTCAGCAATTTTCTCAGGTCATTTACAGCCAGAAGTTATTTTAATACTTTTAATGTGTTTAATGTTCCAAATAAGTATAAACTTAAAAAAATTTGCATTATTGACTTTACATAATAATTATGTACTTTATTTTATACAGTTATCAATTCGACAAGTTTTGCTTTCAAACTGTTTTTCTTTACAAGCTTTTTACAATAAATATTTTATAAAGAAACCCGCAATCATTTAATTTTTTATAAGATTTTTATGTCTTGCTCTTCACACCTTTGAATACTCTTTTACGTGAACTTTTAACGACGCTTTTAGACGCACGAGAATTTTTAGTTGATTTTAAGCGCTTTCAAATAGATCTTTTGAAACATCTGCTGGCGTCTTGCCCAAGTACAACTGCAAGAATCAAAAGGTTTTACATTTTTTATACAAAATATAAATAAATTTTTATTACTTTAATAACTTCCAAGGATTTTTTACGTAAATCAGCCGCATTCGTGCCATTAGGTTTTTGCGTATAAATATTGAAGAGCCGTGGTAAAAAGTTCTTTGAAAACTTTCCTTAAGCCTCGTGTATTTCAGTCTCCTCTTCATTGTTTATTAACTCAATGAGTCCATTAAAAATTGGTGCATTAAATTCTGAGTTGTTATCCAGCGTATTTCCTAATGTTTCCTAATTTCCTAAATTTTTGCGATCTTTTGGTTGAGGACAAAAACCTGGGAATAGACCCCACAACTGACAGCAGAGCAGCTTATTGGTGTGTGACATAGACACTTATAATTCATCTGCAAATTGATGTCATTCCGCGTTGCAATTTAATGCTAGTGGTAGTACATCTTTAAAATTTAAATGTTGCACCAAAAGCACCTACACGTAGTAATGGAAGTAGCCAGGATTTTTCCAGCATAACTTCACCCTCGGAATTAGTGAGTGATATCGTTTTGAACACTGGTTCAGGGCTCAACTGCAATAATTAAATGTTCAATTTGTATGCATAGAGCGCTTTGGGTATCATAACATTCAGCAAGCGTAGCTAGTGAAGGTGCTAATTTAGCGCTAAAAAAAAACAATTTTAATTAGTTCAGTATTTTGAAATCTATTAATAGGATTTGTTTTTTTACCTGAAAAATTCACCACATACTTCGAATACAATGGAGAAAGTTAAAAATACATCTCTTGCCACATCACAAAAACGTGCATTTAAAACTTTGCTAATTTGGGAAATAATGCGCGATACCGACGCATGATATTGATCGGCTAACTGTTGTGTTGCGCATGCAGGGCGCACGCATTCTTAAAGCAACTCCTTAATGCAATTGGAAACGCCTGAAATGATCTCAACATGATCAGACATCCATAGGTCAGTTGCACAAACATCAGTGAGCCGTGGCAATGCATTCACACACAAAATTCAATTCAAGACTGACCAAATGTATGTGCCCCTGTTTTAGTACGGTTATCCAAGCAAGTCTGACGAACATCGCAGCGATCCGGTCGATATTCGTGTATAGCTGCAAGCAGTTTTGCACAAGGAGTACCATTTAAATTTTCCAATGATGTATTTAATGACCGATTGATTTGTTGTTTCCATAAAACGCTGCAACAGCGATAACAGCATTTGTGCAGTCTCTCCGAAACGATTACGAAGTAATGGTGCTGGCATTGACTTTACACCCAATAACGGCACACCAGCAATAACATCCTGCTTCTCAATTTTTGCCTCTATTTGCTCCATTAATAAAATAAAATATTTTCTCAAAATGTTCTTTATGCAAATCTGAAGAAGCAGTTGCAAAAAAAAATAAATTAAAACAAGACACAAACGTCAACAATACACAAATGTCAACTTGCAATCGATAACAAATGCGAAGTCACAATAAAAACCGATTAATAATCAATGTAAAACGGAGTCAAACGGCAACAATATTTAGCCGCAGAACTTACCTTTTTAATTTAAAGTGCATTAGCTTAGCGCTTTTTGTTGTTGCTTTCCCATACATTTATCGTAAAGTGCTAAAGAAAGTCCAGATAGATGCCCAAAAAACTCACCAAATAAATAACACAAACAACAATTATGATATATCAATACGTATTAACACACAAACAAAACTGGCAAAAGTCGGCTTCGCAGCCGGGCAAGGCTGGTGCAGTGGTAACGACTTCTGCTACCAACTGGGAGGTCCTTGGTTCAACTCCCGCTCAGGCCAAAAACACAAAAAGTTTTGAAACTTGCAATTTTTCAATTATAATTAATTTAGTGAAATAAATATAATTATAATTACAACAAAAATAGTCTGATGAGTCTTTGTGGCGAAAGACGAAACATATGTCACTATAGCCGTGTTTTTAATCCGTTCCTTGATTTGTCATAATTATGTGTTAGAAAATGCATTGATAGATTTATATGTAAATCGATCTTTGTAAATATATGACTAAAAGTTCGATTAAAAAATCAATGTTCATGAAAATAACTTTAAAAGAACAAAAAACTTTGTTACAGCACTTATACGGAATACAAAGCAAGAATCCTTCAATTCCACAATAAAAAAGCAGCTAGCAATGGTAAAAAATTATGGGATACGATTAAGGTGTCAGGAAGTACGTCCCCTCTATATGCAAATTTGCTGGAACTAACGTTCATTAAATTTTGCGTAATTTTCGCTTTAAAGCGCAGTTAAAATTAAATTTTTGCGTCCACTCGTTATTTCGTTATTTATAAAATTATTGAGGGGGCGAAACACTTTTTCAAACTCTTGTAACTTTTGCATTTCTAAATATCTTGACTCGCAAATAATTGTAATAATTTTCGTTTTTCAAAATCTATGGAACTGCATCTGAATATTGCCGTTACATGGCTTTTATACAGGAATTCTAAAATATTTATGTTAAAATTTTTTTTATTCACTAAAGGACTTTTTTAAAAGTCTGGCAACATTACCCTTAGCATGGCAGCGTTCAGAAGGTAACATAACGATTGCAAATTGAAACGCTGTGGACATTCAGCAGATACAACTGTTTGGAACCTGTTCAACGTTTGGTAACAATGAAACACTCAATTTAAGTATACAAATCGTCGGCTGAGTATTATTTTGCTGTAAACGAGCACAAGTTATATGCTTTTTCTTTTTCAACGAAGTGGCGTTTACGGCAAAATAATACTCAGGAAACTAAATGTATGAATGTGAAATGGGGCGATGAAGTGCGCTATTAATTATAGGTAAAATTTGAAAAATAATTTGTTACTTATTTTTGCGTTATTTTCGCATTGCAATGTCGTTCTAAAAAATTTTATGCGACTGCTCCTTTATTAGTAATTAAAGAAAGAAGTGAGGGGGCAGAAAGGTTGCGTTCGGAAGGAATAACCAATGATATAGTTATTGTTTTTGAAGCTACCCACGGCATTAAAATAAGATATTTCAATTCGATGACGTAGGGTATCCTTTTTTTTAAATCAATAGTCCTAAGTCTCCTGAGTAAAATGATATGCTTGATAAAATTGAAACGAAGTCACTTTTTTTGGCAAAATTGTTTAATAATGGAAGTTTTCATAGGTCTGTGTCGACTGGATTGAAATGGATTCAAATTTTTACAATCCATACTAATCCAGATTTGTGTTCTCGGATAGATTTGGATTGAAAATAAGATCAATCCATTTAAATCCGGGTACTATACATAGTTATGAAGGACTAAAATGGACGCAATCTGTTTATCTGAATCCATATTTTGATCCAGAATTGTGTACCTTAAATTCAAGATGAACTTGGATTCAGCATTAGATCAATGTATTTAGATCCAGAGAATATGGATGTTTGATTTGCTATCAAGGAGATAATATTTGGGCATGAAAAATATCTTGGGTTCCTGGGATTGTGGTATTTCTCACAGAAATTAAAGTCTGACTCCAATTCATTTGAGTCCTTTTCTATCCAAGTATGTAAACCTTTTTTGTTAGTGCACTTTACAAACATCAAGTAAATACGATTTTTAAAGTAGTTTGCAATGTTTATATTTTTAATATTGCTCACAATCAAGTGGAAATTATTGCTTGCTACTTTGCAAGTCTAAATGCTCCGGATCGTGAACACGGCTAAAGTCATTCATAATTAAAATAATCATATATTTGGTAATTATTTTAAGGAAATGTCTATACGGGGCGTTCCGCGTACGCGAAAACTCCTCTCTCTCTCTCAATTTACTCAATTAGCGTACGCGAAATCCAGTGAAGTTTTTTCCCCCGGGGAACTTGATTAATTTATGTACTGATCCGCGGCCAAAGGCCGCCGCGAAGCCGGTGTTGAATGTCTGACGGGTTTAAATCCTGAGCTGCGGCCGCAGGCCGCCCACTTACCCCTACTTTTATGTAAAATTACTGTTGTAACGAAGATGCGTCCCGGGGGAAAAAACTTCACTGGATTTCGCGTACGCTAATTGAGTAAATTGAGAGAGAGAGAGGAGTTTTCGCGTACGCGGAACGCCCCGTATAGACAGACTCTTATTTTAATCATGAAATGAATGAGCAAACGATGTCACTTCACGAAATCAAACAGAGTTATGTTGTAAAATGTTCCAAAATTTGTTCCTTTTGGGAGTTTTCGTTTAGAAATCTACGAGATGGATGAAATAAATGGTAAATAGAAATCTTTGAATCAGTACCTACAAAATTTGAGAGACCAAACAAAATTCACTCACAGTTTGTCACAAATTTGTCGCATGAAAAACTAATACAAAAAAGTATAAAAATAAATAGCATTAAAAAAGTGGTAAAATGGTACTAGTAATCTAATACCCTATTCTCACTTGCCTGAGATGCTGATTAAGCACTAACCAGGATAGTTTTCCATACAAAAATCTTTTCGATTTGCAACGAAAAGATTAGCTAGTTCTTAAATAATTAGATCATTTTACCCAAAAAATCGGCAGGTGGCATCTCCAAACTCAAAAAATCCTAGGGAAATTAGGAAATTTCCCTATCTTTTGAGAAATGCAAAATGTAAACAAATAAAAAATTTTTAATAAAAAGCAAATTAAAGCTAAAATCAAAAATGTGTTCGTCGCAATTGTTTAAAAAAAATTTAAATGATGAAATATATAAAAATATATTTGAAAAAAGTGAAAATAGTGTCGTGATTTGGTAAACGCCAAAAAAGTGTCATTGAAATGATAGATGACTCATCCAGGTAAAAAGTGTGAACGTGGTTCTGTGATTATCATGGGCTGGTTAACCAGGCAAGTGAGAATAGGGTATAAAATCACATGAATGTGGAAAAAATATAGTTTTTATCATGAAGCAAAAAAATTCATGATTATTTTGATTATGAATGTCTATGTAAACTGGCCCTAAGAGAAATCATTGAATAAAAATTTATTCAGGTTAATATTGTATGGTTTATTCGTCCGTGAAGAACCAAGGAAACTTTATTTCTTTTTGCTAAAGGCACAAACGTATTCATTTCATATTATATTGAAATGACATAATAAAACGTTTTAAATCTTTTTCAATTTTTTAAATAGGAATTTTACAAGATCGTCATTGAAGAACCAGGGAATCTTAATTTTTTATGTTAAAGGCATTTTAGATCAAAATTAAAAACAATCAAATAAAAAATTCAGTTAAAGGTACTACTTTTAAAAGTTTGTCGAATTTTTAGAATCATATATCATCGTTCATAAAAAGTTATTCTTCTCATCCATAGTACAACTACATCCTCTTCAACACATCCAGCTGTATTCAGTGACGAACCAATAAAGAAGCACTTAAGGAAATTAAAAATTTTTCAAAACCTTAGCTATTTGACCGTCTTCTGAACACTATTATTTTAAGTTTATTGTCAAGTCCCTTGTTATTCATAAGCTTTAAAATGGCAGGCAGGCCACCTTTATATCGCGATAATAATTTAATTTCTATTCTTAAGAATTATGCAATATTAAATGGAGATGAGCTAATTGCTCTTACTGATCCATTATGGACTAGCATTTGTAAAGCACATCTACAGAAAATAAGTACACACTATCATAGAAAAAATTTGCCAAAATTTGAATGGCTTTAGGACAAAATTAAAAAATGAAATTATTAAAAATTATAAATCGGGGAACATAAATAACTATGCTATTTTAAATTCAAGTAAGGAGGAACCAGAAGATCAAAATACAAGCGATGAAGAAGCCGTGTTTTTCTACAGCACTCGATTCTTAAAGAAAACTGCTTGTTATTTCTTTTCATTCGTATCATCCAAATAAACTTTACAAAATTTATGAAATTCTTTGCATATTTTTCAATATAAAATTCGATGCGCTTAAAAATTAATAGTTAACGCTTACTGTACTTTATGCGATCACTTTACTTAAACAACTGATTTAAATTATATCAAAGTCAAATTGTTAAAGAGAATTAACAGTTATAAGAAAAATACAAATATGTTAAATATTTCTATATAAATGTATACGGATACATAGTCATGTGTGTTTTTATACTACAATAATATGTACGTATGTGTATTTTTAAAAAATAAAAATATCTGAACATATGTAAATATATGTAACAAAATAAAAATACATATATTTACTTAGATAATTACGGCGGCAACATCACCTCCTCCGTAAAAGAGTCACTTGACGACTTTACCTTTCAGAACAGCCGACGTCCAATGGTGCAATTCTTGCTACAGGGCGTTGAAAATGGCTTGACTTTGTTTTGACTGTCACACTCCTTACTTGTTCACTACGATGCCTTTTGGCCACAAATTCCTTGGTAGATCATGATCCCGATCACGACGACGCACAGTGATGCGATTAGTACATGCTAGACGGAAAAAACTATTTTTTTGCAGTTTTTTATGTTTTAGGTATGGGAAAATACAAAAAACATTATTTCAGAATTTTTGGAAAAGTGGGTGTTGCACCTCCCATAGAACTTATTTACATTTTGGGCTATATCTTAAAAACGGAACGACCTATGGTTACAAAATTTTAAGTGTATAAGTTTTATGTAATTTCTTAAATTTATAAAAAAATTTCAGCACGACAAGTGGGGGTGGTACCTCCCATACAACTGAAATATAAATTGCACCATAACTAACGAAAAAATCTGCAATAACGAAATTTTAATATGAGTATAATAAATAATATTAATACAATTATAAAGCTTAGCAGTATCAGTAATGATATTTGCTAATTTTGGAGAGGACCTTTTTTACTCTTCAGAAAGTACTTTTTCGGATGCGAGAGTACTTTTTGATAACATGGTTAAATAAGCTTTTGTTTTGTTGCTGACGCAAATATATATTTCAGTTTTATTATATAAAAAAATAACAAAAACAATAAACAAAGGATTTGAAAAAAAAAAAAAATATTTTTGAGGATTTACTTCATATCCATGTAAATAAATAACAATGTTTATATCATATACTTCAAATCATTTATAATAAGTTTTATTATTTATACTTTTTATTTTTTATACATATTTAGAATATTTATATAATTAAATATAATTTATTTATATTATTTTAATGTATTAATAGGGCAAGGGAGGGAAATATGGACACCCATCTTTCTTTTTTAAATAAAACACAAAATATTGTACATAAAACAAAACAATTAACTTTATGTCATTCAGTAAAGGAAACAATTTACCTTTATTCTGATTCACTTTAAGATAAATATCTCATCAGGATAATGAAAAAAAATTAAAAAACTGAAAATACTCAAAATGAAGATAAAAAAAAGTGAAGTGTAATATGGACCACATAGTCCATTTGGTAAAGAAGTTGCATATAAAAGTGTCACTTCCACATTCGGCACATTTTTCATGACTCCAAGAACGTCAGATTACACACTCAACCCAAAATTCGCCACGTCGATCTTCTGAGTAAAGGGTATTACATTATATGCATTTTATATCATTTTTTTCCTTTGTAGTTAACGAATTACATATAATGACCATCAGACTCGTCATGAAAACTGCAACTAGATTCCCCATCTGAAAAAGATGATAAATACATTTGTTTTTGAGGCTTTTTTCCTTGGTGGTCCATATTACCCACAGCACGTGTTGGTGAAATAAATGGTTTTTTTGTCAAAAACTCTTTTGGTTAATGAACTTACTTGTGCTAATAAATTATAAATGGTATTCACTGACTTTATATAATTAACCATTTATTTAAAAACGCGATGCACGTCCGCGCGAAATGCGTTTTCTATAGGATTTTGATGAGAGGTATCTCATTTTCTTCAGGAACTTACGCTGATGTCAAATTTGAAAGAATTTTTGAAATCCCAATGACAGTTTTTTTTTTATGTCGGGTAAAGTGATTTTTCAGTACAAAATTTTTGACCATATTTTTTTAAAGACCAAAATTTTGAAAACAGAGGCTTAAGAAAAAAATGTAAACCGCAAACTTTATTCTAGAGATTTTTCCCTATCATTTGATATTAAGAACATAAAAATGTAACTGCCGTAGAAAAAGTTGTAACCTTTTGAAAATGAGTGTTTTTTGGTAGTTTGCACACTAAAATCTATATATGCCAGGTAGGAAAAAGTTTAAACCGAACTGTTGTGAACTAAAAAAAGGTGTCAAATTACTCCTGAGCACTTACTAAATAAGACAAAAAAGTTTTGAAAAAAAGTTCATCGACTGTTTGAAAAAGGTCGAAAAACGGTACATTTGTTAAAAAGCACAACAAAACAAAAATAGTCATTTTTGATGTTTTTATTAGTGATGAATTTGAATCTGGCCCCAGAACTGCTTTATCACGTATAGTTTTTGAGATATTGTAACCTACATAAATTATAAAAAACACGATTTTTAAATTTTTTTAAAATTTTTTATTAACATCAAAATTAATATAGATACCCTAGGTCAAACAACAAAACTTTTATAGCGTACTTTTTAGCGGCATATTTAAGAACTTGTTGTTTATCTCCTCGCTTTATCTGCTTGCAAATTTGTCCAAAGCTAGAGTGTAATGACTCCAACCCTTCTTCGCCCATGTTTGCTAAGCATCTGTTTGTTTTTAAAAATTCAGGTAGATGATGGAACCCGACATGGACCTGTACAGAGCGTGCAGCGATGCTACACAATCCAGTGATCGAACTCAGAAAACAGTAAGTGATTGAAATTATCGTCATAAGATACAGAAAATTTCGGAACAATATCAACTCAAAAATCGTGTTTTTGATATTTTAGGTTTCAATATTTTAAAAACAAAGTGATGGAGTAGTTCTGGGACCAGATTCAAATTCACCTCTAATAAAAACATCGAAAATTACTATTTGTGTTTTGTTTTGTTGTGCTTTTTAACAAATGTACCGTTTTTCGACCTTTTTCAAACAGTAGTCGATGAACTTTTTTTCAAAACTTTTTTGTCTTATTTAGTAAGTGCTCAGGAGTAATTTGACACCTTTTTTTTCAGTGCACAACAGTTCGATTTAAATTTTTTCCTACCTGGCATATATAGATTTTAGTGTGCAAACTACCAAAAAACACTCTCATTTTCAAAAGGTTATAACTTTTTCTACAGCATTCACATTTTTATGTTCTTAATATCAAATGATAGGGAAAAATCTGTAAAATAAAGTTTGCGGCTTACATTTTTTGCTTAGGCCTCTGTTTTCAAAATTTTGGTCTTTAAAAAAATATGGTCAAAAATTTTGTACTGAAAAATCACTTTACCCGACATAAAAAAAAAGCTGTCGTTGGGATTTCAAAAATTCTTTCAAATTTGACATTAGCGTAAGTTGCTGAATAAAATGAGATATCTCCCATCAAAATCCTATAGAAAAAAGTTTTTTGCCTTAAATCGCGCGGATGTGCGATGTCTTTAAAGTGAAATAATGAAATATACTCACTAGAAAAAAATTATCACTGATCTTTTTTTAGAAAAATCGACTTCACCGAACGCTGAAATCGCCCTATTATAAGCTTTAGGTATTGGCGTAAAGTTTGAACATGAATAACGGTAAATTCTATGCGCGCAATCGAAAATATCCGTGTGGTCCATATTACCCACGTAGTCCATATTTCCCTCACTTACCCTATCAAAAAAAAAAAAAGTCCGTATGACCCCCCCCAGTTTGAAAGCTAATATTGAAAGAATTTTGAGGAAAAAAACATTTTTTTTTTTCGGCCTCTCAATTCGATGCAGTTTAGTTTTTTTTTTTTGTTTTTATGTCTCCGCCATTTGAAGTCCGGTCAACAAGTATAGTATATTGTTGTAAATGTCTCAACAAGGGCTGCATTTCATTCAGATTTTTTTTTTCGACTAGTTGTACTCATTATCTCAGTTTCTACCACTCTAAGGTGCCGAGGACACTTCATAGAATTAAAACCCACAAAATATAAAATTCATCTCTACGAAGTTTCCTCAAATTGTTGAAATTGAAGAACTTGTAGCGAATCTAAATGTTATTTGTAGAACCTGTAATTCTCAACAAAAATATTCTTATACATTTTATCGTGTGACTCACTATTTTCATCAAAAAGCCTCCTAAGTGAAAAGTAATTGAAACCACGGGGATTACGGAACAGGCCTGATTATAGCAAATATTTCTGTAGTACATACTGATCCAATAGTCCTCTGCTTTAGGTGTCGTTTTTGTACCTTCTTAAGAAAAGGGTAAAAATTACCCATATGTGTGCATTGTGGAGGGTTGAAATATTCCTCGCAATATCATGCACAAGTTTGCTGAACACAAGATACTCCTCAAATGTAATGATCATACATCGAATTAACACAAGAATGCGTTATTTTTATTTTTTCATGTACATTGGATTTAAAAACTTTAAAAATCGATTAAAAAAAGTCTGAAGTGCTGGAGAAAAACGACGAGACGCGGATATTTTTTTTAACGCCTTTTTAAAATTTTTTTGGATTTTCTCATGTGCTTTACAAAAAGTGTGACAGTGTTATGCATTTGGCTGAAAATCATTAAGATTTTTTTTTAATATATTGTAATCTTACTGAAAATTTATAGTCAATAATGCAGAATAAGTAGCAATACGAACGAGAGCCTTTACATTTTTTTTCGTTCTCATTCCCGGCCGAATCCTTTCAAATTTATGTTTTCATTCACTAGCGCGTTCTAATTTTATTTTTGCGTTCATGACAACTAATCACAGCTTTTTTTGCCTTGTTTGCTTATACAAATCTACGAAATCCTAAATTGACAATTTGGACAATGGACGAAATTTTCAGTACATACATATAATTAAAAAAAAAAACTAAATAAAAATTCCGAGAGCAAAGTGCTTTTTTACTAAAAACTTTATAATTTGTCACACAAATATTACTATTTATTTTTTGCTGTTTAATATAATGCCGTCGTATTTCTGCTGGAACCACTTCATGGCATCTTCTTTTGTAAGACGGTGTGGAAATCCAACGGTACCTGACTTCCGTTTTCTATGAGCTACATTGTACCCTGAAAGAAAAAATAAGAAAGCCGTTACTTAGTGAAAAAAATGTCTTATAATTTGAATTCTCTATTAATACATTGCTCACAACACACAGTGACTGTTTCATACAATCTAGACGTGAAACTGTTATAATAAGTCCATTGACCTCATTAAATAGAGTGAAGTGATTTTGCCGGGGGAGTGGGGGTTAGCCTTAATACGAAAAAAATACATCTCTGACTTGCAGTAGCTATTATTACAAAACTCTGTAAACAGGAGTATACAGCGTTCACCAAACACCCTGCAAAAAAATGGAGAAAATTGAACAAAGAGGCGTTGCACCCCCATATAAAAAACTTCTCAATAGCTATATCTCTAAACCTGTAGCAATTATTATTACAAAGCTTTGTACACAAGAGTATACTACGTTCATTTAACGCCTCCAAAAATTGGGGGAAATTGAACAAGGGGGCGTTGCACCCCAATACAAACTAGTAAGGGTGTTACCTTTGGCCTGGCCAAATATTAAATACCCTAGACAGCAGTATTTTGAAAGTTTTGTTTACATGGGAGGTGCCACGCCCTCTTGTCCAAATTCACCCAATTTTTTCTCAGAGTTTGAATGTATTGTTCTTAGCATTTGAGTGAAATTTAGTTGGATTATCTCAAAAAATGTTTTCAGCATAGCGTTTTGAACCTTTTGCTCATATGGGAGGTGCCACGCCCTCTTTTCCGAATTCACCCAGTTTTACTTTGAGTAAAATTTAGTTTGATTATCTCAAAAAACGCTTTCAGTATAGCGTTTTGAAGTTTTTGCTTATATGGGAGGTGCCACGCCCTCTTGTCCGAATTCTCCTGGTTTTTGTTCAGAGGTTGCGCTTACAATTCGTAGTATTTATGAGTATTTTGGTCGTGAAAAAAACTCAAAAAGTTGCATTTTGAATATATTTTTTGTATGGGCGGTAGGCGTGTCCGTTGACCGATTTCGCTCATTTTCAATGCCGAGGGCTGTGCACCAAATTTCATTGAATTATCTTGCTTAGTTTTCTCAAAAAGTGTATTTCCACACACAGCCAGCCACCCAGCCAGACAGACGGACATGGCTATATCGACTCAGGAGGTGACGCTGATTAAGAATATATATACTTTTCTATATCTGCCACGCCTCCTTCTCTGCATTACAAACGGAAGGCCAAAGTGAATATACCCTGGGTGTAGGGTATAAAAAGCACATCAATTGCTATATCTCTACACCTCTAGCAGTTACTATTACAAAACTTTGTACACAGAAGTATACTGCGTTCATCAAACGCCTTGCAAAAATTGGAGAAATTTGCGCTAGGCATGGAATGGCTGTATACTAGGCCGGGTCAATTTGTATGGGAAGCAAAAATAGTATAGCAACAAAAAAATCTATGAAAAATTCTAAAATACTTTGCCCAAGAAACCATGGGTCTAAAATCAATACCGAGCCGCCGTAAATTTCGTTGAAGTTTTAATGTACTACTTTAAAATACCGCTACGGGTAAGGGGTCAGAATATGCCCGAGGTAAGCATGCTTGTCGTAAAAGGCGACTAAAAGCAGGTGACCAGCCAGGGTGTGGAAGGGTGTGCCGTTGGACAGCGTTGCGTTTCGAAAGAAAAACCCACAAGGCCCGTAACTGGCACTGACAAGGCGAGTCGATGCCGCCTTAAAATAATCATCTTGTCGAAATCCTGAAGCGTCTGACCCAAAGTGGGCGGCTCCCAGGTCAGCGTCTGTTCCATGGATCGAAAAACGATGGAAATCAACTCTCCAAGTGGTACCCACCAGAGTGTGGTTAATCCACCTGCCTCGGCAGCATACACATCGGATTTGGAGGTGCAAGAAACATGCACAGTTAGCAATGATTCTCCTATAACTGGAACCAATATGGTTCGTAAAAATTTTTTGGCCCTATGCTCCTCCTAGGAGTTAAAGGAGAATACATAATACTTTAAAATACAATAAGAAAAAAAAAAAAAAAAAATTCAAATGTTTTTTTAATTATTCAAAGTATTTGAATTTTTTGTTTTTTTTTTTACTGAATTTTAAAGTACTAAATCAAAACTTCACGCAATTTTCGGCGGCTCGACATTGATTTTTGTCCCATGGTTACTTGGGCAAAGTTTTTTAGATTTTTTCGTAGATTGTTTTGTCGCTATACTCTTTGCCGCAAAAAAATTTTACCCGGCCTACTGTATACGCGTATTGAAGCAAACATTTCGTTTGGAAATTAACTTCCAAATGTTTGAAAACTCTTGAATTTTAATTATGTAATAATCGAAATTGTACCCTTCATAGCAAGCTTGTGAAAATAATTTGGAACAAGCTTAGTATAAATGTTTTTATACAATATTTTCCAAATGGATTTATTCAATATTTGTAAATTGTTTTTTAAATTTTATTATGTTTACTGGGAATCGACCCTATGACTTCGAAGTTATGAGTCAACAATCTTATCAACTGACCTAACGTGCCAGTTATAATTCAAATGCCTTGTGTTTTACTAAAGCCCTTCACACTATCTAACATAGTGTGGAAAAAAGTTTAACAGTCGGGTTGAGCTCAATTTGACTTGAAATGTAGGGCCTTATCGTAAATCTGAAGGGAGTTCCATTCTCTCCCTCCCGGGGAAGGAGCACTGGAAGTAGTGAATATTTCTTGAATGGAAACTCCCCTTCCTGCAGGGATACTTTTTTTATTTTAATATCGTTGACATTTTCAGAAATAACCAGTTTGCAACGCTGTATTTTTCCAAGAGCGTTGATATTTTACACAAAAACAACATCTGGCAACGCTGCGTCTTTCCCATATCTCTGACATTTTGCGCAAACAACCTGTCCGAACGCTGATTTTTTCCAATTTCGTAGACATTTTGCACAAAAAAAACATGTGGCAACGCTTTTTTCCATAAATCGTTGACATTTTTTTCCATTTTCCACTGGATTTTGACAGCTGACTTAAAAAAAGATAAACTAGAAACAGCAATTGCAAAAGAAGAAAAAGAAACAATTGCAGCAATGAAATTGAAGTTAATGCTTTGCTTTTTAAAGTAAAAAATGTCTTTAATCATTTTTGTGGATTTGGAAAATCAAAAGTTCGCACCAAAAAGTTTCCAAAAAAAAAATAAAAAAAATATGAGTGAAAAGTAGTTTTAGCAGAACCAGTATAAGTTGGAAACGCTTGGATGAATTTTAAAAACTTTAGTGTCATACGAAAGCTATTTCAATAAGCTTTAAAATTGTTGTACTAAAGTTTTTAATTTGTAGAACGTTATTTATAATTATTCATTTATACATTAGTACTCCCCGGCAAAAAGTTGAGGAGCAAATTTAACAAATAAAAGTGAAAAAACTCGCTCCCAACTTATTGCCGATTACATATTTTTTCCAGTGAATTTTCCCTTTCCACGAAATTTTTTTTGCGATTGAAAACCAGGGAGTTAGCGAATAAATTCTCGAGAATATTTATTTACGATAAGGCCCGTAGTCTCCATCCAATGTAAAATCCCATACAAAAAACGGAACTTCAAAAAACTTAAAACGCTTTTTTCTCAAAACATGAAAAATGTTTATGTCTAGTTGTAGTTTTAACCCGACGATATTATTCCTTTAATAAACACTTCGTATGATGTACAACGAATGAAAACCAAGTTCAGAGGGAAGTAGACTTTGTCACAGAGTTCTTGTATCTCTTTCATAATGGGTTGTCCTATAGAAGCTCTATCTAGCGTTTGCGTCCTTCTACATGCAAGAGAAACTGATATCATCTTAATGTGGTGCAAAACCTTGACTGTTGGCTTAAGATATTATGCAGCTATCTTTTGAAAACATTAAAAGCAGTGCAATGGCACAATCGTGGTATTTTGATGAAGTTTTACGAATAAAAATTTAAGCAAAACAATTTGAAGTCAACTGACACAAAAAACAACAAAAAGAGAAGAGTTGCGATAACTTTGGTACAAATCATTTCATTCACAGCTCAATCGCTTATAGCTTTCGAAGTCGCTTCTATCTGCTTCACGATTCGCATTCACTCTGACATCTTTAGCGCTATTTCATATGAATACATCAGCCTAACTCATTTTCACAAAGATCGAAACCAATTCTTGACATCTGAACACGGAATTTATCTAACTTGCATAGTGTCACGTTTTAGTGTGCTACACGTGATACAGATTTAGTATACATATATATTTGCACTTTAAAATTGATATTTTGAATAAAATAAAATTTCAAAAATTTTAGTTCCGGAAAGCGCTCAACTTAAGTAGGTTTTGTTATAATTTTTGATGATGAAATAAACTTAAGAAAAAAAAAACCAAAGTTGACTCGATGTATTGAACGAGGGGACGTTGCACCCCCCATATGAAAAAATCACACGAAATGCTATATCAGTGTTCCTATATCAGCTGTCATTATGTAACTTGGTAAATGAATGTTTAATGCGTCTACTATTTAGCATGCAAAGCTTAAGAGGGGTTGAAGGAAAAGGATTTTCACCCCCGTACAGTAAAAATACTCAAAATGCTATATTTCTACGCATATATTTAGTAGCTATCAATATAAAACTTTGTACATAAATATATATTTTATTCACCTTGAAAAACCTGAAGGGTTGGAAGGGAAGGACGACGAAGATGGATGGGACTTGGAACATATGTTAAGGGCATCGGGAACGGGCGTACAAGGTCGCTACCGGGCCAGCTAGTTGTTTATATATATATCTTACATAGTACACAAACAATTTAAACAGAATTGCAATTTTTTCTGCTTTCGAAATTTATATTTTTGTTCTATATTGGACTAAAAAGCTATGAGCACCGCTTCGCACCGGGTAGAAATGGATATTTTAAGAAAATTTGTAGTTTTTTGTTGATGACACGTGAGGCAGGGGTTGAAATAAGAAAAAATTATTACTGAAGATTTTTTTGTTTTTATTTGCAATTTTTTAGAAAAATTTTTTTAATGGCTTATTCAAGTGATCAATACCAAATATTAATATTGAATAACAGATATCATGGCAATGATTCAATTTAAAATTGAAAGTTTATAGTGAAATTTTCTTCGAATGCATTTTCTCTTGCATTTATAAAAATATGTTTAAAGTAGAGTTGCCGAGTACTTATTGTGGTTGCTACATTTTAGCCCAAATTTTAGTCAACTAAAACAACGGTTATAAGCGAAATAAAATGAGTATTTAGTTTCAACGATTAACGCAAAACAAAGCAATATGAATTTGGGTGAAAATTGTTATTACAATTTTTTACAATATTCTGAATTTTGAAATTCTGCAAATTTGAAGTTATTACTGCAGAAATAGGGTATTACTACAGCTTATTTCAATGCCTGACGGGAGGTTTAAATTCTTGCACTTTCTCGCAAAAAATTTTCGTCATACTATGAAAATTGTGCCAGATTATATAATAATAGCTACACTGGGGGAGTGCAGCGCCCCCCTCTTTTAATTTTTTCCATGTTGCTTAAAAGATATCTATGTGCCAAATTATATAATGATAAACGTACGTAAATAGAGTATTTTTGTGTAGTGGTGCAATGCCCCCATATTTTAACCCCCTCTCTATTCGTATAGTATTTTGTAAATAAAATACACGTTCCCAATATAAAGTTTTGTAGTAATAACTGCTACAGATGCAAAGATATAGCAATTGATGTTTTTTTCTATGGTGGTGCAACGCCAGCGTAACAAGATTTGCCACACCCTTTCCGGTTTCGCTGAAATTTGGTACATGGTTTCGTTTTATGCCTAATCTTTTAGATATGGCAAAAAAATTTTGCGATTTTTTTTGTGGCTTGTGGAGGAGTGCAAAGTGTGGAAAAATCGGTAAAATTGGTATGTCTCGAGGCTTAGAAGTTATGATTTTTTGAAAATTTGAAAAAAAGGTCCGACCACAAAACGGCCCATAACTGGAACATTTCTTAACCTATTTTCATGTTTGGACCATTTTTAGAAAGGGATTGAATCACTCTATGCGCACTCTATGTATTTGGTAAAAAGTACTAAATTTACCACTAAATAACTGATGCTAAGGCACTTTTTGAATGGGCAAATGGTAAAAAGTCTGACATAATTTATAGTTATTGTGCAATTGGTGAATATGAAGCAACTGCATCTCAACTCTCCAACGCTTTTCAAAATGTAAAAGCCATACCAGGGACCCAGAAGTTTCACAGTTTTATTCCCTTAGGCCGTAATCGTATCGCAGCACTGCGTATTTCATTTTCAAAATCTTTCGAGGAATTTAAAATGATGTAAATTACAAAAAAACTTACATAATTCGAAATATTGCATGTACTGAAATGTTCAAAAAATCATTACTTGTATACCATTAAAGATACCATCTTAATTTTAAATTCATGTAAAAGGTGGTTTTGTCTTCTATTTTAGAAAAACATTTTGTCGTTTAGTACTAAAATAGTAGTAAATTTAGTACTTTTTACCCAACACAAAAAACTTACCTTGTGCTCATAGCGTAATTCAATACCTTTCTAAAAATAGTCCAAACATGAAAATGTGCTCAGAAATGTTTCAGTTATGGGCAATTTTGTGGTCGGGCAATTTTGTGGTCGGACCTTTTTTTTAAATTTTCAAAAAATTATAACTTCTAGGCCTCGTGACATACCAATTTTCCCTCTTTTTCATATGAAAGATTTTTTTTTTTCTTTCCAAAAAGTCTATTTTGGAAAGTAAAAAAGGTGTACCCGGGTACGTTTTTTGTGGTTTAGTACTAAAATAGTAGTAAATTTAGTACTTTTTATTAAATTGAGCTTATAGCCAAGTTTAATACCTTTCCAAAGTAGTCTGAACATGATCGGTTAAGAAATGTCCAAGTTATTGACAACACACAACAAATCACAACCACAGCCTACAAAAAAAAACGCAATTTTTTTTTTTACCATTTCTAAAAGATTAGACATGAAACGTAACCATGTACCAAATTTCAGCGAAATCGGAAGGGGTGTGGCAGATCTTGTTACGCTAGGCATGGAATGGCTGTATAATAAGTTATTTTCCAGAAGTTTTTGTTGGGTAATTCTGTATATCATCAAAACAAACAATTTTATAACATTTACAATTCAACGCTTGGAAAAAGTTAATTTCCAAATGTTTTCATAACCAATTTTCAAACGTTTGGATAATGTTGTTTTTTTAGAATTTTAACAATTGATTTGCAAAAGTTTTAGTAATCGTTTTCCAAACATCAAAAAATTTTTTATTTTATTTTTTCAACGACTTATCGAGCTAAATAAAACAAGGCGTTTAATTCATAACTGACACGTTAGATCAGTTGATTAGATTGTCGGCTCATGAAGTCATAGGTTCGATTCTCAGTAAACATAAATTTTTTTTATTTTTAATTAAAAAGAGAAATGTTCGGAAAATGTTGTTTAAATGCACTTAATAAAATATTGAATAAAAACAATTGGAAAATATTGTTTAAAAACATTTATAAACTTGTTCCAAATTATTTTCACAAGCTTGCTGTGAAGGGTCCAATTTCTAATATTAAATAATTAAAATTCAAGAATTTCCAAACATTTTGCAAGTTAATTTCCGAACGAAATGTTTGCTTTAATAAGGGTACAGACTTAAATTTTTTATACGGACACAGTAAAAATTAACTTGCTAAACTGAAACTTTTTTTGGTGGTTTTTTGAAAAGCTTTTGATCATGTTTTTTAAAAATTTAAGTTTTTTTAAAAGTTATAAGCATTTGAGTTTTTAAGTACGTCTATTTTCGCATTTCACCGCTCCATGCCGTTTCAAAACAACAAATCATTATTTATGCAGAAATTGAGAATGCACGTTAGAACGCGCAGCGAGCGTAAATGTGTGAATCGCATAGGCAGGGCGCCTACGTAGCGGTATTTAAGTACGCGTAACTTTTTTATTAATGATAATTTATCAAATTTTTTTTCATTGAAATAAAAAAATAAGCAGATTTCAGAGAACATTTTTGTGTAAAAATTTTGTTTTTATTTAGGTATAGCATAAATATCTATTTGTTTATTATAAAGTGCATTATTTATAAGAAATTTTAAAAATTTTTATGAAAAGTTTATTTCATCTTAATTTTGAATTATTTTTAGTCCTACCACAAATCGCAATGTGAAAAAAGACGTACATTACAATTCACATGCTGATAACTTTTAAAAAAATTAATATTTAAAAAAAAGTATAAGGTAAGGCAATAATTCTGATCAAAAACTCTTCAAAAAACCACCAAAAAAAGTTATTTCGCAGGAAAATTCTAATTTTCCTGAGCAATAAAAGACTTCCCCAGTTTCCTATTATAATTTCTCAATTTGTTAATTGGTAGCCTTGATTCTAGATATTTCAAACTTCAGGATTGATATTTTAGCTTCAAATTCTGAATTTGTAGCCTTGGCGTGTGGCTAATTGGTATATTTGTGAACCATTGTACAGAAATGCATCCGACTCTGCAAATCAGTTGACTCGGCAAACTTAAGAAAATTAAAATGGTTATAATCAGCCCTGTTCCGTAATTTGTGTGGTTTCAATTACTTTTCATTTAGAAGGCTTTTTGATGAAAATGGTGAGTCACACGATGAAAAGAATCAGAATCTTTTTTGTGGAGAATTACATGTTCTACAAATAGTATTGATTAGTATTTACGAAAAAGTAACTGTTTCGGAAATATTCGATAAAGTCGAATATTTCGACTTTTTGCAGTTTTTTAAGAATATTCCATAAACGGATACTTTTTCTTTAATGCAAATCAGCATTATTTGTAGAACCTGTAAATCTACCCAAAAAAAGATTCTAATACTTTTCATCGTGTGACTCACCATTTTCATCAAAAAGCCTTCTAAATGAAAAGTAATTGAAACCACACGGTTTACGGAACAGTGGTGAATGTCTTATTATTTAAAGCAAGGGTGTCAGCGTAGAACAAAAGTGAGCCAATTTTGGATCGACACCAAAAACATCAATATTTCTGTACAACATTCACAGAAATAATTTTTGTTTTTTTTTTTTTCACGCTCGTCAAAATTTCGCGTTTTTGTTGCTTTTTTGCGTACACACAAAATCGAACTCGAACCAACATAAAACAACAACAAAGACTTCGTCGCATCAAAATCAAAAACAACAAACAATATGGGTATTAATGCGCAGTTGCGAAAATGCAAATCTTTTACGTACTAACGCCTGAACATTTAATGTGAATATTTTCATTTGAGAAATTGCAGAAGTAGTGCGAAATTTTCGGCAATGTGTTTGATGTTTTACAAATGTCAAACTTTCGCAAACCGCACTTCCGCAACGACGCAAGAGCATTGCGCATCAACGCGTGAATACCCCTACTTTTTGTGTGTGTCCCAGTTCTTAGAAATTTTGAAATATTTTGTTGTTGAAATAATATTGTTGTCAACGAGGCTTGAAAAAACAACAAAAAATTGTTTTGGTGATTGTTTAATTCGAATTTGAAGTTGTTGTAGCGAAGCGAAAATTTTGCGCTGACTGCGCTGCATGCGCTTGGCTAAGTGATTTGAAAACGCTGACACCCTTGATTTAAAGTAGTTTATCCAAATCGCCATATTTTCACTTTTTTACATTTGCGTGATTTCAGCTGTGCTACCAATCTTGCCAATTCGTTAAGTTTTTCTGACGAATCTTGCCTACTCGCGATCGATGCTAAGGCCCGTAAATAGACATGTACCATATCGGGAGCATATATCCCTAACCGGAAATGGACGTAACATGTCGATAAACACACGTACGGCGAGACTGGCAACCTGAGTGCTATCAAAATCTGTTAACGGATAACGTACAGACGTGCTTGCATGGGGTTCCAAAAGAATCAAAATATGTTTTTCGGAATACATATTCTTAAGATTCAAATTATTTCAAATAAAACCCCCGATCGCTAAAGAATTCGAAAAAATTATTAGGTATGCTGACAGACAATTGCACAAGATTCTTCCACATGAAACTCCAAATAACAAGACTGGATGTTGTCAAAAGCTGCGGTAGTCTTATTTGTTTATCCCCCATACCCCGTACAGACGTACCATGGTTTTTGTACACATCATTTATCTGATAAATCCTATTTTTCGACCAGTCTACTGAATTCATATTTGGAATCTATATAGTAAATACAGGGTAAGGCGCATGAACTGTTACCAACTTTAGACCGATACATCTGGCAAACCAATAGACAGCTATGCCAAATTCATACCAGTGACAGCTCATTATATTGTTTACAAGCCGCCAAAAGCATTTTCGTCTAAGTTTTATAAAACAAAAGTTTTCCGAAATGGATTTCAAACGTAAAAGTGTGATTGCATTATATTTGGCCGGAAAATCACAACCAGCTTTTGTTCGGGAGCGCAAACATCTCAAAGTGAATAAAATGTTTGTGTATCGTACCATAACTCGTTGAAATAGTACTGGTAGCGTTGCCAATCGTTGGTGGTAGACCAAAAACAAGTGCAACATCGCCTGAAATGGTCCGGAAAGTGAAGGTTCGACTCGAACGAAATCCACGTCGTTGTGGTAATCAAATGGCCAAAGAACTGAAAATATCCCAGCGAAGCATCAGACGCATATTGCAAAATGAGGTAAAGCCTTACAAGTTCCAAAAGGCACACGATCTTACACCAAAGCAAAAAAAAAGTTAGACTCGAAAGAGCAAAGGAGTTGTTACGCTTGCACGTACGTGGCCAATTTTCTAACATTGTGTTCTGTGATGAGAAAAATTTGCCGATTGAGCAGTTCATAAACCCTCGAAATGATCGTGTTTACCTGACCGAACGCTCCTACGAGAATTTGAGCCTACGAACAGCCAACCGAAGTAATTTCCCATCTCAAGTAATGGTATACGCAACTGTGACCGTCGATGGATGCTCTCCTGTCGTTTTTATCGAGTCTGGTGTCAAAGTCAATTCGACAAATTATCGGGAAAATGTGTTGGAAGCTGCTTTAGAGCCGTGGGCACGCAAACATTTCAGTCGCAGAGCATGGACGTTCCAACAAGATTCAGCACCATCTCATAAAACTCGTGTGAATCAAGAATGGTTAAAAAACCACGTTTCACACTACATTTCGTCCACACAATGGCTCTCAAATTCGTCAGACGCAAATCCGATGGACTATTCCATCTTAGAGAGCAAGGTGAGGACTAAAAAATATGCCAGTATGGATGCGCTGAAGAAAGCCATTTTACGGGAATGGGCCAAAATATCGGAAGATCACATTCATGCAGCATGCAACTCGTTTTTTGACCGTTTGAAGGCCATAGTCAAGGCAAAAGGTGGCCATATCGAGCTAAAGTAGCCGAATTCTAGTTTTTTGATTATTTCCACACATTTTTGTCATTTGAATAAATAATAAATAATTTCACACAAAAAGTTATGATCATTTGATTAGGTAACAGTTCATCCGCCTAACCCTGTATTATCAATAAAGATTGTGTGGTTTACGAGATGTAACGTATTTATCGTTGACATTTATCCTCGTATTAGCCATAAGGTGAAAAGCATAAGTATGATGCAAAATATGACAATCCGAATACACTGAAAATTGAGCTATAGCTTTAAAGTTCATCTAACGCCCGGTCTGGTTAAGTTTTAAAATTTGTATGGTGCTTTTCTCAAAAATATCAGAAACTAGTTAAGATACAAAAAAAATTTCTAATAGCAGATAAAATGTGCTAAATTGCTTAATTATTAGATCACAAAATGTGGGCATGGCCATCCACCAACAAAATTTCATCAAAATCGCTTTTATACCTTGCAAGATTAGCATTTTTACGGGTCCGAAATATATAGTACAACATAAGATCCCAATGGTTAGGCGTTGAGTCAAATCCTTTTTTATGGCGTTTGTAATTTAGTTATCGGCTAAAAACCAAATAACCTACACAAAAAACCGAGAAATATTTTACGTTACAATTAGCTCTCTCTCTCTCTCAATTTACTCAAATAGCGTACGCGAAATCCAGTGAAATTTTTTCCCCCGGGGAACTTGATTAATTTATATACTGATCCGCGGCCGAAGGCCGCCGCGAAGCCGGTGTTGGATGTCTGACGGGTTTAAATTCTGCGCTGCGGCCGCCGGGGGAAAAAACTTCACTGGATTTCGCGTACGCTGAGTTTTCGCGTACGCGAGTCCCCCCGTACAGGCAGACTCTTAACAATATTGCCATTAAAGCTAAACGACACAAAAAATTTCACGTTTCATTTAAAAATTCCTTTAAGTAACAATGACAAATTCCGCTACAGACTACTATAAGTTGATCACACTTTATCATAAATTAATAATTTATGAACATTTTAAGAAATTCCCAATTTCTTTCCTATAACGCAGTTGGTAACAAAAAAAAAAAAATAGCATAACTCACCAGGACGACCAAGCACTACGTAGAAATCCAAACCATAAATACCAATTGAAGGATCATATTTAATTCCCAAATCAATATGTTCTTGAATGCCGAAACCAAAATTTCCTGTCGCGGAAAAGTTGTCTCTCCTCAATTCGTATTCACGTACTTTCAATCCGCGTTCCAAAATTTCTTCAGCTTTGGCGCCCCGTACAGTGCAATGAACAGCAATTTTTTCATTACGTCGAATGCCAAATGATCTGACAGTGTAACGCGCTTTAGAAAACACTGGCTGTTGACCAGTTAATTGTTCCAAGACCTTTAATATGAATATCAAGCTATGAATACGGTATTTATCGAAAATAAAATTATTTTTACTTTACCTTAGCCGCACGGGTTAACCTATCACCAGATTCACCGACACATATGTTTAAACACAGCTTTCTAATATGCAGATCACGCATTGGATTCTTAGCAGAATCGCGTTTGACCTTCTTTGGAACAGATTTATCTGTCGTCTAATTAATGAAAATAATAAATATAGTTTAAAACGATAACTACATAATGAACATAACGAATATCTATTGCAAATGACTTCAAATTCTATAAAAAACAAGTAGATGTCTTAAAATAATTTCTAACATAAAGATAACTTCACACAAACCATCTTGAACAAAATAGGAAAAGAAAGAACAAAAAGTAGGTATGGACATTTGAAGAAATATTTCGATAAAAACTACTACAATTTTCGATAACAATTAGAGGAAACATCCGGTAACGGATTACACATTCTTCCAAAAGGGATGCCTATAATGAGCAATTCAAAAGAGGGATATATAAATTCTTGCCGTTACGTCTGAGCTGAGCATGGCCATGCATAATTTGTTAGCGCGAACTCACACGACGGGCACGGGCACGTCAAATTTGTAGGCAAACGGATGGAAATGAAAGCATCACTTCCCTCCGCTTGCCTAGAAATTTGACGTGCCCTACGTGCCCGTGCCCGTCAAAAACATGTTATAAGCAAATGCCGTTATGGCGTCAAAACATTTTTCGGAGAGTTGCGGTAAGCATATATTCAATCACACACATATTCAATCCGGTGCGTGCGTTTCTTATGGGATGTACACACTATCAAATTACAAAAAATTTATTTGATTAGTTCGAATTCGTTTGGCATCACTAATTTTGCCGTAAAAAAAATTTTATATGGATTTGATGAGTTTTTGATAGTTAGAACGCTTCTTCAAATAATTTGTCAAAAGCCTTGAAAAAAATCCAAAATTTTTTCATTTTCGCTGATTTGGCGAGTGAATTGATTAGTTATTTGAAAATGTGAAAGCAAATACATTTTTCTGTATGCGTTTCCATTTAAAAAAAAGATTTCAACGAGTGCACATCGCTCGGATGATGAAAGTAAAGCGGAAAATGATTTTTTTCATACTATATGGGCTGTTTCTATTATTTAAGTAAGGTTGTGGTTGAAAGAAAGCTTAAATAATTTAGAGACCGCGAGAATCAAACTAATGATGCTGATCAACCAAGACAAATATAAACGCAAATTTGACGAGAGAGATAAATTTATAATGAATACTGTGGAGCGAACTAGAAGATTTCTAAGACAAAATGAGAACATTTTAATTTTACATGCAGAAAAAGGGAATGCGACAGTAGATATGTATAAAAGTGAATATATTGACAAAATGAGCACTATTTTCGGTGATTGGACAACATACAGACGTTTAAAAAAAGAAATAACGTTTTCTTTACAGGTAAAAAATAATTATTCTGCTGCAAACTTTTTGAGAAAGGGTATATAATGGAGAAAGAAAAATTTAGGATTAAGACGAACACCGCCATTGCGCCAAGAATTTACGGACTACCAAAAGTACACAAGAAAGACACACCATTAAGACCTATTTGTTCCTCTATAAACTCACCATCATACGGAATATGCAAATTTATAACAAAAATACTAAAAAATCTTACTATAGACTCTATTTATAATGTAAAAAAGTAGTAGAACTTAAAGATAAAATAAAAGACATATATATTTGTGTTGACGAAAAACTGATATCTTTTGACGTAGTTTCTTTACTTCCAAGCGTACCTGTTAATTTAGCCTTGACAATTATTGACAAAAAGTAGGACAAAATTGAAACTTTCACTAAAATTCCAAAAAGACTTTTCATTGGCATGGTCAAATTCTGTATTAAGGACAGTAACTATTTTAATTTTAATGAAAAGACGTATGCGCAAGTAAAAGGTATGCCCATGGGCTCAATATTGTCGCCTGTAATAGCAGACATTGTTATGGAGGAGTTGTTGGACACATGCATAAGTAAACTAGACATTTAACCAAAAGTATTGACGAAGTATGTAGATGATATTTTTGCAATTACTAGGAAAACACTATTGATGACTTTTTAGAAAAATTTAACAATTTTGAAACAATAATGAATTACCATATCTTGACACCATAGTCAAACGAAGAGGGAACAAATTGAAATTCGATTGGTACCAAAAACCGACAGCATCTGGACGAATTATGAATTTTAATTCTAAACATCCAAAAATTACTATTAGAAATACGGCAGACAATTTGGTAAGGAGAGTTCTGACAATTAGTGATAAGGAATTTCTGAAAGGTGGCATTGACAAAATTAAGACAATTTTACAAAAAAACAATTTTCCAAAAAGGACCATAAGCACACTATTACAAAAATCAAGAGATATTCATAGACAACGGCCAGAGCAAAGTGAAACTATTTATAAATCTATGACGTACATACCAGGTTTCACGGTGAGATTTGCTAAATCTAACAAGCAGACAACGTAGTTGGACAGTTTTATAGTAAAATGAAAACCAAAATAGACAAACTTGACAAATCCAACGTTATTTATAAAATACCTTGCAATGGTGACGGGTCCAACGTATGCAAAAAGTTATATGTTAGTACTACAGAGACAAAACTTAGGACAAGACTCTCAGGACACAAATCTGACCAAAAAAACAGAACAGGACCAGTTCCTAAGACTGCACTCTCGGCCCACTGTGCTAAATACGGACATTCCCCTAACTTTGACGATGTGAAGATATTACAAGAAGAGAACAGATATGACAAAAGACTAATGATAGAGATGCTTCACATCATAAATACTCCAGCAGACTAGAGAATGAACTTTAAGAGTGACACCGAAAATTGTGCTCACATATATAGGGATTTAGTTAGAAATTAAGTTTAAGTTCAATTCAACAAATGTAAGTTAGTGCAATATTTTTTAAAATCATGGTTTTTTCTGTGTAATATTTAAACGTATGGTCTTTTTTAGTGCAATATTTACTTTAAAATTATGGATTTTAACACAGTGCAATATTTTCAATTTGTTTGGTTTATATTTAATGTAAAAATTTTGTGATTTTTGTATTTTTTTGTTGTTTTTCTGTTTGTGATTTTTAACTAATTCAATTATTATTTTTTTTGCATTGTTACTTGTTTTTTTTTTTGTAATTTTCTGATGATAAAATAGGATCTTTTTCGAAATAATGGGAATACATTTATATAGTAAATAAAAGGTGCGTTTTCGTGGCAAGTGGGCTTAAAGTGGGCTTAAATGTGCTAACGGTGGGTCGAACAAAACGCTGCATTGTGAATAGCACTTTCGAAAATGATGTTCTTCTTTATTAACAGCTGACATTTGTTTATGTTTCGGTTTTTTTTTTTTTTTGGTTAATTTTTTCTACAGAAAAATGAATGGTTCGAACAAAGTCACATTATGTTTTTTCAATATCGGCGCCAGTGCCAAGGAAAATTCGCTGAAAAATATTTTCGGCACATGTCGAAAAATCCAGATTATTCGGGTAATGGACATGCTATGGTTTTAAATGTTCAAAAGCCAAGCTTAGGATGTAGCTGCGGTTGTGGTATTAAGCATCACATTCACACCAAGGGTGAACGCGAATTGGTTGAGTTTAACTAATTGTCGCAGAGCGTAAAGCACAAAAAGCAAAAGTTGTGCCAACTGCTTTGGATGGATTCACTTGTCGTCAGTTTCAACGTCAATCATATAGTTGACACTGAGGAAGAACCCGAAATTGATCCAAATGCTGATGAACCCGATATGGGTGAAATGCGTAGCAAGCCACAATTTCCTACAAAGAAAACCACAGGAGGACGACCAATGACCAAAAAATTTATGAAATGTGTATTTTTGAAGGCGAGTGGAATGATAAAGTATACGCTGTTGCTGGTGATGTGCTCGATGGTTATCTATATGATTTACTTATGAATTTATTTGAAGAGAAGGGTATCAGCAATGAATTCGTTGAAAAATTGTCTGACCACTTTGCAGCAACGTACCACCGGGTCTTGATTAATATGAAGAAGGTCGCTGCTTTGGTTTTGGATAGTTTACCATCAGCACATTTCGAAAAAGTACGCCAAGGGACTACATCGACAAGCACCATATTGGGGAGAACACTTAAGTGCATTAAATGTACATATACCAGAAGCCGGTTATGGCAGTCGTACGCATACGATAACTTGATTAGATGACAACAATAAATTGAATTTTCATGAGGAGACAATGGCTGGAGTGGATCCAGATGATAAGTGGACAACTACACATATTCAGGCCTGTTCCGTAATCCGCGTGGTTTCAATTACTTTTTAGTTAGGCGGCTTTTTGATGAAAATGGTGAGTCACACGATAAAAAGTAAAGGATCTTTTTTGCGGAGAATTTCAGGTTCTATAAATAATATTCATTTGTATTTATTAAAAAGTATCTGTTTCGGAAATATTCGATAAAGCCTAACTTTTCGATTTTTCCCATGTTTTTAAGAATGTTTCTTAAACGGTTACTTTTTCGTTAATGCAAGTCAATGTTATTTGTAGAACCTGTAATTTTCCACAAAAAAGATTCTTATACTTTTTATCGTGTGACTCACCATTTTCATCAAAAAGGCTCCTAAATGAAAAGTAATTGAAACCATACGGATTACGGAACAGGCCTGATTGAGAAGCAATACTTTGACGATTTAAATAAACTGTAAATGTATAATTAATCGTGTACAAAGACGAGTTCAACTTTTGTATGCAAAAATAAATGTATTCAGAAATTTTCTCAGGTCACTTACGGCCAGAAGTAATTTTAATACTTTTAATGTATTTAATGATCCAAATAAGTCTAATATTTTAAAAAAATATGCATCATTTAGTTTGCGTACTTCATTTTATACAGTAATTAATTTAACACGCCTTGCTTGCAAACTGTTTTTTTTTTTTTACAAGCTTACAATAAAATATTGACTTTATATTTTAAAAAGAAACCCGCAATCATTTCATTTTTTAAAAGATTTTTGTATCTTGCTCTTCACACCTTTCAATGCTGCTTTGCGTGAAGTTTTAACAGCGCTTTTAAACTCATGCGAAATCGCGTGACCTATATAGTAAATTAAAGAAGATTTTATTATTAAAATTATGATTTTGAATTGTTTCAATTAATTTTACCGTTTATTCACGTTCGACTACTGGTTTTGTTTCCATAGCATCGTCACCATCATTATCATCGCTACTGCTATCTCCATCATCGCCGATTTGTATCCTTATTTTTCGATTTCGCAGTTGCATTTGTGCCGGATAAATCAGGACGATTTGCTGGTAATAAAATATTTGGAAAGTTATTATTTTAACTAAATTTCAAATGAGTATTTTCATACTAACGCACTTAAAACATTGCCAATCGATTTTATATCTGCCAAATCTACAACATCCTCTGGATCCTCGCGATCTTTTTTAGATTTCATTTTAGATTTATCCGCTGCAGCGTTATCATGCCATTCGGTAAATCAGAATCAGAGTCATCAAGAACATCATCAATACTAATGAAAAAATAAATTTTTTTAAAACCAATCAAACTCAATCAAAACAAAACCGTGTTTATATACATACGTCACACTCTTCCATTCCAAGGAACTCTTATTCTTTTCTTCGTGTAATTTTTTGCGTGTATCACGTCACATTTGTTTGCGTATTTTCTTAAGGCGACGATGTGTTCCTTCATCATCACCGGGTATAAATTCAATGAGCTCCTCAGCAGTAAAACGTTTACAAAGTTTTTTCAGCAAATAACCAATTTGTATGCGACAACAACGTTTGGTATCTATCGCCAGCAATAGCAAAAAATAAATAAATTAAAACTACACAGAAATGTCAACATCACACAAATGTCAACTTACAATCGATAACAAGTGCGAAGTCACAATTACCGATTAAAAAAACCCGATTAATAATCAATAAAAAACGGTGTCAAACGGCAACAATATTTAGCCGCGGAGCTTACCACTTTAATTTAATGTGCATTAGCTTAGCGCTATTTGTTGTTGCTTTCCCATACATTTATCGTAAAGTGCTAAAGAAAGTCCAGATAGAATGTCGAAAAAAACGCACCTAAAGAATACTTGACCCAAAAGCCAAAATCAACAATATATTTTAATTAATTAAATAATTTAATTCAATTATTAAATAACTTCTTAACCGATTTGCATATACATTTGTAATTTTAAATGCAGCTACTGAAGAATTTTATGTACAAAAGTAATTTATTTTTGTAAAATAGTAACAAAACAATTTTTAGTTGTTTTTTCAATGGATGGAATAATTTATTTCTGCAAATAAAATTTAATTTGTGGTATTTCCACTACATTTTAATGATTAGTTTCCTTGTTTTTCATCGACGCTTCAATTTTCATAGCCAGAATTCATCCGCTATTGCGATGTTACTTCATCGGCGTACAAAGCAAAATTGCAATTTGAAGAGTGATTTGATGGTGTGCACAGAGCTCAAAATTAGTGATGCCAAACAAATTCGAATTCATCAAATTAAAAATTGCAAAATTTGTTTGTTTACTTGATTTTTTGACTGCACTTGCTCACCTGCTGATAGTTATCGAACCAGTTAGTGGGTTTTTTTTTTATTCTGGTCTTAAAAGGAGAAAATTTCATTGGTTATATTTTTTGTTTATTTTAAAACTCACTTTTGCTCACTACATTTCCTTTTTTTTTCTTATTGAAAATATTTCTTAACTAAAGTGACATTTTTAAATTTAATAGAAAGAGACAACCGGATAGTATTTCTGTCAAATTGTTACAATCTATTACAATTCGATAGAGTTGCTATATTGAAATAGTGCATTTCAGTATTAATTTCCTTTAATTTCATGCATTTATGTTGGTGTGAGTGCAGTTTGTGTTGGGTATTATACCCAGCAAAATTTGCAATTAGACTGTCAATGCGCATGGCATGCTATGCAGCGGCGTTGTTGTGAGCGGAACAACTTGTAGGTATTAATGTTTTATTAATACAAAATAGATAGTTTAATGTGTGTTTTTTGTATTTAGCAAAAAAAAATATGACCACTGATGCTGGTGTTTAATACAGCGAAATGTGCATTTGGGAAGTGAAACTGTTTTTGTTTTTTTAAATGACTATTTTTTATAAAAAAGGCGAAGTTCACAAAAGCGGTAAAGAATTTTAAATTTGGATTCTATTTCGTAAGCAATTTAGATATCAATTTGTATGGATAATCAAATTAATTACTCAATGTGAGCATAGCATTACAGAATAGACAGACGTTTAACACGGATAAATGTGCTAAAGACATGCACAGATAAACATTCGTTAAAAACACAGCTATTGATTGGGAAATCGCAGGAATTGTATGTTTTCAGAAAAGGCGTTTTGATCTCGTAAAAAATATCGATTTACATTGTTTATTTAAAACATTAATCATATCAAATAGCAAATATATTTGAGTTATATAACACTTCTACTTTGGAAGATTGTTCTTACTCGTAAAATAATTAAGGTGAGACTACCACAGAAATACTAACAAATACATAGCTTTCTTATATACTTTATAACAATTAATGTAATTAAAGCTTTTCTTATTCTATTGCGAAATATTTTTATAAACTTTCTTATTCTATTGCGAAATATTTTTTACATTTGCACACAAGCCAAAGAAATTCACCAACAATGGCTAAAATTAGCAAAAAACTCTGGCAACCGCAAAAAATATTTGGCATTTTCGTAATAGGGGGAGGACCAAAGGAGAACTGTTAGGAGGAGAAGTAAAAGGTCGTAATAGGGGGATGGCGAGACGGGTATAGGACAGCGGGGTATTTTTGCAGGGTTGCATTAGGTACGTGGAATAACAAAACGTCAAAAGTCCATGGTGAATCCTAATCGATGTAAGCAATCGAAGCATTTTTTGCTCTTTATAAATTTTTATAAATAAATTGCTGTGACACTGAAAGTCATCAATTAAATAACTTCTTAAATTATAGAAATAAAAAGGACTTTTTTAGTGGCCAATAATTCGGTAAACTAAATTTAAAAACAAATTTTTTATTTAAAATTTTTCGACGTTTCGCAGATTATTTGTCTGTTTCATCAGGGCGTTACTTTATTTGTGAGAGACCAAAATACAAAAATACAATACAATGTTATGAAACACCTAATACTTTTTCATAAGTTTACAACATTAACATAAAAACAAGTAAATACATGATAAATAAAGTGCAATACAGTTAAACATTATGAGGGCAATAACAGAATTTTAGGAACGTAACAGAAGATGAAATAATTGTCTCATACGACACAATCTCACTATTTACTAACATACCAATACACCAAGCTATTAAGAAAATCATGAAAAAATGGACGACAATTCAAACGCTCACAAAAATAAGTAAAAAGTCATTCTTAAAGATCCTCAATTTCTTCCTAAAGGACAACAATTACTTTATGTTAGGAAATACGATTTACCACCAAGTTTTCGGCATGCCGATGGTAAATCCTCTCTCACCACAAATAGCAGATATTGTTTTAGATTCTCTTTTAGACAATACCATAGAAAAAATTGCGCAGAAAAACATAAAAATAACAAAAATCTTTAAATACGTTGATGATATCCTATTCATAACGAATAAAAACAATATAAACATAATGGGCCTTATCGTAAATAAATATTCTCGAGAATTTATTCGCTAACTCCCTGGTTTGCAATCGCAAAAAAAAATTTCGTGGAAAGGGAAAATTCACTGGAAAAATTATGTAATCGGCAATAAGTTGGGAGCGAGTTTTTTCACTTTAATTTGTTAAATTTGCTCCTCAACTTTTTGCTAGGGAGTACTAATGTATAAATGAATAATTATAAATAACGTTTGACAAATTAAAAACTTTAGTACAACAATTTTAAAGCTTATTGAAATAGCTTTCATACGACACTAAAGTTTTTAATATTCATCCAAGCGTTTCCAACTTATACTGGTTCTGCTAAAACTACTTTTCACTCAAATTTTTTTTTTTGAAACTTTATGGTGCAAACTTTTGATTTTCCAAATCCACAAAAATGATTAAAGACATTTTTTACTTTAAAAAGCAAAACATTAACTTCAATTTCACTGCTGCAATTGTTTTTTTTTTCTTCTTTTGCAATTGCTGTTTCTTGTTTATCTTTTTTTTAAGTCAGCTGTCAAAATCCAGTGGAAAATGGAAAAAATGTCAACGATTTATGGAAAAAAGCGTTGCCACATGTTTTTTTTGTGCAAAATGTCTACGAAATTGGAAAAAATCTGCGTTCTGATTGGTTGTTTGCGCAAAATGTCAAAGATATGGGAAAGACACAGCGTTGCCAGATGTTGTTTTTGTGTAAAATGTCAACGCTCTTGGAAAAACACAGCGTTGCAAACTGTGTATTTCTGAAAATGTCAACGATATTAAACTAAAAAAAGTATCCCTGCAGGAAGGGGAGTTTCCATTCATGAAAGATTCACTACTTCCAGTGCTCCTTCCCCGGGAGGGAGAGAATGGAACTCCCTTCAGATTTACGATAAGGCCCAATACTCGATGAGATGAATGCATATCATCCAAAACTACAGTTTTCTATAGAGATAGAGGACAACAACACAATATCTTATCTGGATACAAAAATACACAGAGTAGAAAACAAACTATTATTCGACTGGTACCAAAAACCGACTTCTTTTGGAAGGATAATAAACTACTTCTCGAATCAACCAAGACATCACAAAATAAACACAGCGAAAACATGATCAACAGGACGGCAACTCTAAGCGACGATCGTTTTTTAAACAAAAATTTCGAAACAATAAAACAAATACTAAAAAACAATAACTACCCTATAAAACTAATAAAAACCGCCAAAATTAAGAAAAGTAGAAACCAAACAATAGAACAAAACAAAAACAGCACAGAAAATTAGGAAAATAGAGAAAATATAATGTACAAAAGAGTACCTTATATTCACAAATTAACAAAAAACACTCAACTAAATAAAATTATAACTAACAACAACAACATAAAATTTGCGCATAGACCTGTCTTCAAATTAAGAAAAATTTTTCAAACACAAAAACTCCAGTAAACGACAAAGAACAATGTGACGTCATATACCAAGTTAGGTGCAAAGGTGACAATGAAAATTGCGATCAAACTTATATTGGCACCACGAAAATACCTTTAGGCACACGAATATACGAACACGCAAACGACATTAAAAACAAAAAAGAGACGACTGCACTGGCCATACATGTAAAAAACACCGGACACACAGCTGATTTAGAAAATGTAAAAATCATCGATAGGAAGAAAAATTATAACGTAAGGTTAACGCTGGAGAGCCAACACATCCAAAAAAACATAATGAACAGGAAAGAAGATGTGGAGAACATCAGCGTAAACTACCATTTGGCGCTCAAATAAATGTTTCTAATTCTGTTACGTTTCTAAAATTCTGTTATTGCTCTCATAATGTTTATCTGTATTGCACTTTATTTATCATTTGCTTACTTGTTTTTATGTTAATGTTGTAAACTTATGAAAAAGTATTAGGTGTTTCATAATATTGTATGGTATTTTTGTATTTTGTTCTCTCACAAATAAAGTAACGCCAAAAGGCAAATTTTAAATTTAAATAAAAAATTTGTTTTTAAATTTGGTTTACCAAATTATTGGCCACTAAAGAAAGCCTCTTTATTTCTACAATAACGTAAATAGTGACCACAATTTGGAAAAATTGGAAAAATACTTCCTTGTAGTTTGAAGTTAATTTATTTCCATTTTCAATTTTTTAATTTCTTCTTGATACTTTTACAATAACTTTTTACTTACACTATTTCGCAAATTGTGCCATTACATTTTGTTTCTTTCTCTCAACTTTAACTGTTTTTGAAATTGCTTACACTTTGATGCTGTGTTTACATTACAACCCAAATTTATCGAAGTAAACGGAACTCATTCATAAAATAACTCTTGTAATGTAATTAAGGATACGCAGGGAAAAATTATTTAATTGAGAAATTTATTTTATAAATTTAAATGTGTGTTCATATAATGAAATTAATACCCCTACCATGGTTTACAACATAGTTCAGTGTTGTGTTGTACTTTTATAATTCGTACTTTCGATAACAACACAACACGTCATACGATCAGCTGATGTTGTGTATGCAATGGCAAAATGGATAAAACTTTGTAAGTAGACCATAGTACCAAATAAAATTGATGTTGTGTTGTTTTAAATAGTACACAACCTGCATATGTTGTAAACCATGGTAGGGGTATTATTTTTTGAGTGAAAAAATATTTTCAGAACTTCATTTATGTGATTATTGAAAAACATGAGAATACAGTACAAATTATAAGAAGTAGTTTCACAAACAAGTACTATAAACAAAACCCCCTCTTAATCACATAATTTAAGATCAGTTCTGAGTTGTTGAAATCTGGTAACGCCCAAAGCTTTTGTAAAAATATCAGCTACCTGAGATCCTGTTTTGGTATGTTCAATTTTTATATTTCCTTTAGAGATGTGATCACGGATAAAATGGTGCTTGATGTATATATGCTTTGACCGCTTACTTTCTGCATTCTTCGCCATTCCAATACAGCCTCTATTATCCTCAAATATTGTTACTTGATCATTTTCGGTTAATACGTGCAGATCAGATAAGATGCCACAAATCCACAAACCTTCTGTAACGGCTGCATTTAAGGCTATATATTCAGCCTCACTGAATGAAGTAGCCACAACTGTTTGTTTTTTGCTACACCATGATATTGAATTTCCAAATACCATAAATACAAATCCGCTTACTGACTTTCTGTCATTTGAATCAGAAGCCCAGTCTGCATCTGCGTAGCCAACCAATTCTGCTACACCTGGTTGCTTTGTAAATACCATTTTTAAATTTTTTGTTCCCTTCAGGTATCTCAAAACTCGCTTCAAAGCCGACCCGTGAATTTCAGTAGGGTTCTGCTGAAATCTTCCTAAATAGCTCACATTGTAACATATATCGGGTCGAACACTTAACATTACGTACATGAGGCTACATAAAAGCTCACGATATGGTTTCCCAGTACTTTCTCCTTCAAAGGAAAGCTGTAATCCCTTTTCCATATTCGATTTCATGGTATTGCATTCATTCATGTCAAATGTATTAATTATCTTCTCTATATGATTGGATTGACTTAACGTCATCATTCCAGTTGCTGGGTTGTAATCTATTCGTGTTCCAAGATAAAAACGTAACACTCCACAGTCTGACATTTCAAACATTGAACCCAAGCTCTTTTTTAAATCTTGAATGGCTTTCAAATTATTTCCTGCAATTAGAACGTCATCAACGTACAAAACCAGGAATAGAATATTTTCCCCAAAAAACTTCGTGTAGTGAACTGGTATCAAAAACCAACATCGACTGGATGCGTTATCAATTTTAATTCAAAACACCCAAAAAACGTGATTATTAATACTGCTGAAAATTTTATAAGCCGGGTTTTTAACATTAGTGACGATAAGTTTCATAACGAAAACGCGACAAACGTTAAGACTATACTAAAGAAGAACGGTTTTCCGCAAGAAACAAAAACGAATTTAATTAAAAAAAAACAAAATTTGAAAACGCTTAAAAATAACAATAATGACGATCCACCAAAAATTTACAAAACAATGACATACATACCTAGTTTTTCGGAAAAACTTAAAAAATCGGATTTTTTCAATAAAGAAAAATTTTCCATCGCGTTTAAGACAAACAATACACTAAGACAACTTTATACAAATACAAAATGCAAACTTGACAAACAGGAAAAGTCGAATTTGGCATACCAAATTTCTTGCAAAGGGGACAGATCCAACTTATGCAATAAGGTATATGTTGGAACAGCAAAAACAAAACTTCGGACTAGAATATCAGGACATAAATCAGACTATAAAGCACCTGACAAACCATAAGAACAAAAGACGGCATTAGCAGCACACTGTACACATACTGGACACTCTCCAGATTTTGAGAAAGATAGAATTCTCCAACAAGAACGAAACAATTCGAGACGATTTACTTTAGAAATGTTACATATTGTTAGCGTAGCAAAACAAAAGAGACTTATACCCCTACCATGGTTTACAACATATGCAGGTTGTGTACTATTTAAAACAACACAACATCAATTTTATTTGGTACTATGGTCTACAGCGATTTCATGTTGTCTAGTATGGAGTATTGCCAAATTACATACACAACAACAGCTGATCGTATGACGTGTTGTGTTGTTATCGAAAGTACGAATTATAAAAGTACAACACAACACTGAACTATGTTGTAAACCATGGTAGGGGTATTAACTATAAAACTGACACAGACGATTGCGCTCACATATACAGACATTTAATAGACAAGCACAAAAGAGAAAAAAAAACAAAAATGACAACATTAAGCGCATATTATTCCTGAAACCACAAGCCACTGAAATGTTCAAAGTTAATGTTGTGTTTTTTGTAGTAACTAATGTTTTTTATTTTTTATTTGTATTAAGTTTTTGTAATTAATATTAATTGTTGTGACTTTTTCAAAAACTGATGTCGATTATTTAAAATTTTAATTTCTGTTCTTTTAGTCAATTTGTAAAATAAGTTTATTGTGTTAATTGTTAAAAATATTTTTAGTTCCATGATGATGATTTTCAACGAAAATCGAAATATTGGAAATATACGATTTTTATGTGTTTTTTTTTAAATGATTGATGTAAAAATTATTTGACCTGTAGCTCGTTAAAATTTGAAGAATAATTTTAAGAAAGGTCCTTTAAAAACTAACTACACGTTTGAACACACTATTTTGACTCTGATAATAATTTTTTTTTTTATTAAATTATATTCACTGTTAAGAACACACCCGTCGTAGAAGATACCATTCTGCAATTTTTCGTTTTTTTATGCACTTAAAAAATATACGCATTTAAATAAACACTTCTTTCACAACTTTAAAATTTTATTTTAAAATGTTCTATAAAACTTCAACTTTGACAACGTAGTACGCAGCGGTAAATTGATATACAATATATAAGATCGGGTATCAGATTTCTTTAGTTTGGTGTATTAGCTGTATAGTAAAAAAAAAGTTGGATTGTTTTGGACCAATTACATTAGTTCGTTTTTGACCATCTTTTTGGGGTAAATCTCCCTAAGTGGGGTGCTACAATTTGTTTAATTACAGAGCTAAAAGATTCTTATATGAATAATATAAAGAAACATAAGAAAAAAAGGTGAATAAGGCCTGGACTGAGGCAGAGCGTCACAAGCGTTTTTTATGCTACACTGCGCAGCAGGCTGGTGCTGCAGGATCGTGTCTTTTCTTTTTTCCACCTCCTCAATAAGCTTCTGTGTTTGCTCAAAAGTTCAATTAACTTGCTTTTTGCGAACCCTCAACAGCCATTGGCGTTTGGTTGGGGTTCGGAGCTACTAACTCACCGTCCAATATCTCAACTATATTATTGTAATAGTATATTGTTACGAAATTTCCTGTCTCTTGAGACGATAATTTCAATCTCTTACAGTTTTATGAGTTTGTCCACTGGATTGTGTAGCAATCAGAAATACACACTTTATTTAGTTATAAAATGTTTTATTTAAATTACAAATGTTTATTTTCACACGGTACAATTGTTTATTTCACTATTTATTACATTCAAAATCTAATATTACAATTAGCACTTCATTTACTTTCACTGGCACTGTGTGTACAACCTTTTCGCTTTATTGCCTAAAATCAACTGTGTTCCAACTCTCGTGAACAGCTCGTTTTATACCCGGATGAACGTTCTAGAATTGCATTAGCGAAACATCTGGCAACATCTCGTTGGTTCCCTCAGCTAATATTTTCTTGACCAAACTTGGCATCACTGTTTTAACTGACATCTCGAACTGTCAAGTATTTTCGAGAAGTTTGTTTTCATTAGTTCTTATTTTTCGTCACACTGCCCTCCTCTTAAACTTGTTCGTCCCGAACAAGAGATTCACTGTCGCCTCCATATGGCGTTAGTCTTTCAATGTGTACCACTTTTAATTTACCTTTGTTTCCGAGGTATTTTTGGATTCGATACATAACATCGTTTATCCTTGTGACGATCCGGTAAGGTCCCTCCCCAAGAGTCTGTAATTTAGGTGACAAGCCTCGTTTTCGTTGTGGGTTGTGTAGCAGCACTAATTGACCTTCTTTAAACCCTTCAGTATTTGCTCGCGACATGTAATCGTCAGCTTTGGTTGTTTCTGGGACAACGCTTACTCCGTACTTCAAATCTGCTGGAAGCCCGTACCAAAAATGACTTTTGCTGGCGTGACTGTAGTGGTATCATGTGTCAACGAACGATAAGCCATCAGAAACATTGGTAGACACTCATCCCAATCTTTTTGTCCTTTATCGACAACCTTCTTCAGATGCTCCTCTAGAGTACGGTTGAACCTTTCGACCATGCCATCGGACTGAGGATGCAATGCTGTAGTACGTGTCTTCTGTATTCCAAGCATGCCACAAACCTCCTTAAAAAGTGCCGACTCAAAATTTCGTCCTTGGTCGGAATGCAACTCAAGTGGAGCTCCATATCGACAAATCCAATTTTTGATGAAAATGTCTGCTACTGTTTTTACTTCTTGATTGGGAATGGGCTATACCTCTGACCGCTTACTGAAGTAATCAATTACCACAAGGATGTATTTATTTCCTGCATTGCTGATTGGAAAAGGTCCAGCTATATCCATGGCTATCCCCTCAAAGGGAGCTCCAACGTTATACTGACGCATTTTCCCTCGAGTTCGTCACCTTGGTCCTTTAGCAATCGCACATTGATCACAACGGCGGATCCAGTCAGTAACTGTTTCTTGGCACCCAACCCAATAAAATCGTTTCTTTATTTTCTCTGTGGTTTTTGTTATGCCCAGATGTCCACCACTCGATCTATTGTGATAATCCTCGATTATTTCCTTAAATTTTGCCTTTGGAATAACCAGCAGTTTTGAGCGAATTTTGCCAGCCTCCCTTTCCCATATTCGGTATAGGCAACCATCATGCAACTCCAAACTTTGCCATTGCGCCCAGTATGCTTTACAGATTTGGCTTTCACTTGAGATTTCTTGCCACGCCGGTTTTCTACCCAGCTCCTTATACTAAATTATAGTTGCCAAATCTCCTCATTTGTCCACTTTTCTTCAGGCAAAACGTTCAAAAGGCGCACAACAATTGTTCCAGCTTTATTTTCCTATCTTGAACAATGGCCGCATTCAATTTTACATGGACGACGGGAAAGTGCATCTGCATTTCCATGCTGGCTTCCTTTGCAATGTTCTATGGTGAAATTATAGCTCTGCAAGCGTTCTATCCACCGTGCGATTTGGCCTTCAGGATCCTTGAATTGAAGTAGCCACCTTAATGCCGCATGGTCTGTCCTCTGGAGAAAGTGCTGTCGATACAAGTACTTATGCCAGTAACTCTCTCCGAGTTACGCAACAGTTCCTCTCAGGTTTCGACAGAATTTTGCTGAAATAGGCGACGTCCATTGATGACTTGGGACAAAACTCCTCCAATACCATAGCCACTCGCATCGGTGTCCAATACAAATTTTTCGCCGGGCATTCGATACGCGAGTACTGGCGCTGTAAACAATAATTCTTTCAGCTTTTGAAATGCAGTTTCCTGTGTGCTACTCCATTCAAATTTCCGATTTTTCTGTGTCAGCTCATTTAGACTGCCTGCGACGTTCGCGAAACCAGGAACAAAACGTCTGTAGTAAGTGCATAGGCCCAGAAAACTTCGCAACTCATGAAGATTAGATGGTCGCGGCCAATTTTTGACAGCTTTTATTTTATCCTCATCTGTGTGTATTCCTTCTGATGTTACCTTGTGTCCCAGATATTTGACTTCACGCTGGAAAAATGAGCACTTTTTCGCACCTAATTTTGGCCCAGCTGCCTCCAAGCGCTCAAACACTTCCTCCAAGTTTTTCAAGTGGTCATCGAAATTTTTTCCCATGATGATTATGTCATCGAGATACACTAAACAAGTCCTCCAATCTAGTCCTTTGAGAACTCGTTCCATTAACCGTTCGAACGTAGCTGGAGCGTTACAAAGACCAAACGGCATGACGTTGAACTGCCATAGACCATTTCCAATACTAAAAGCAGTTTTCTCCTTGTCTTTGTCATCTATTTCCACCTGCCAATATCCACTTTGTAAGTCCAGGGTGGAAAACCATGTTGCTCCAGATAACGTATCCAGTGTATCATCGATCCTGGGTAACGGGTAGCTGTCTTTTTTGGTGACGTCATTCAATTTCCTGTAATCCATACAGAATCGCATACTTTCGTCCTTTTTCTTGACAAGTACGACCGGTGAACTCCACGGGCTTTCCGATGGTGCAATGACATTTTCTTGCGCCATTTCTTCCATAAGGCCTGTCAGTTCTTCTCTCTTAGCGAGTGCTAGCCTCCTTGAAGGTTGACGAATTGGCTGAAAATTACCTGTATCAATGCGATGTTTAACCACTGATGTTTGGCCATTATTTTCTCCTTTGGACGCAAATATCCGCCAATGCTTTTGCAGAAACTTTTTTGCTTTATTTTTGTTCTGGGCAGACAACTCCTTCGTCCATTCTTTCGTCAATACTTCCAAGGCCGATGATTTTGTTAAAGTTGCACCTTTTGTGTCCTGCTGGTCATTTTCACAATTTATAACAGCCGTAACTTTCTCACAATGCGCTATAAGTTCACCTTTTTGCATCCATTTCGGCTGATTTGTTGGATTCAAAATTCGAACCGGTATTTTGTTGTCCACTCTTGGTTTTACTAGGGTCTTTCCAATAATCAGGTCTTTCTTTGAGTTTTTCTTATCTGCTTCCACTAACCACAGATGGCTTGTCCCACAGTCTTCAGTTGTTGTAGCCTAAATAGTTTTTTTGGTTTTGAGTTCAATTCGACAGCGCTCACTTATGTAGACTCTTGCGATTTTTAAATATTGTCCACAGCCAATGTCCAAAGGCAACTCCACATTGGCATACCGTAACGTCTTTTTTTTAAGGTCCAAAGTGAACCCGTGCCGAATCATGAAGTCCACGCCAATGATAACCTCATCGGTGATATTTGCAACAATAAAATCATGTTCCACAGTTTTGTTGCCGATAAGAATACTCGCTGTAACTTTTCCTACTATTTGCGAAATTTCTCCTGTCGCTGTTTTCAATTGGATCCCATTTAATGGCGTAACTCGTCGTCTATCAAATAAATCACTCCTTATAATTTAATGCGATGCGCCCGTATCCAAAGTTAGCTCACATGTTCTTTGGTTGATTTTTCCACTGATGGTGTGAGGGTTGAAGTCAGCAGGCCTCGTTTCAACCTACACATCAAAGGTCTACAAAGAACACAGCAACCCAACATCGGCACGACATCGACATTTTTATTCTTTTTCTATACTCACAATAAATTATTTTATTATTTTACTATTGTCATATTAATTATAAGAAACAAAACTGAATTCCATTACATTAAAAGATAAGCAAAGAAAACTTGAACTAACAAAAACCCACATTTGTATCAAAAAGTATTATTAGTATGTAAGTGACATAACTAGAAAGTAAGTTGACATAAGAAGTAACCTCAGAAAAATCACCCGCGGAAGCCCTGCTAACACATGTCACAAGATCAGCTGTTTTGTGACAATTTGGCAGCATTCAGATATTTTGCAAAAATTGAAAAGGCACAAGCCAACATAAAAATTGAAAAGTGGATTCATTCGACCGGAGAACCTCATCGAGAGCAGTCAATCAACAGTAGCCGAAGTAAGAATTACTAATCAATTTTTTTTTTCCTTTGTTTCGTTTCAGCGTAGTCAAAACTCGTGTGTTGCGGTGGAAACATATGAGCACAGTCGCTAAGCGTGGTACTCATATGCAACAACACTACCACGAGTTGTAGTTAAACATAGGTCGGCACGACGCCTGCGTTTTTTACGTCCGAATTCAGTCGCAAAGCGTGGAATTCATGCGTCAAAATACGTGCGTCAAATTACTGCGTTCAGTTTCAGTCGCCAAGCGTGGGGACTGGGCGACGTAATTATAGCAAAATAATAACAGCGCAGTAGACATAGTTCAGCATAGGTAGGCACGGCGTCAGCATTTTTACGTCTAAAATCAGTTACTAAACGTGGAATTCGTACATTTAAATACGTACGTCAAATTGCTGTGTACAGTTTCAGTCGCCAAGCGTGGGGACTGTGCGACGTAGTTTTAGCAAAGGCAGCGACAGAGCAGTAAGCGCGGTTAAGTCAAAATTACTGCGTGCAGTTTCAGTCGAAAACGTTGAAACGGCACGGTGTAGTTATACCAAAAGTAGCGACGGCGTAAAAAAAGCATATAGGAAAGTTCGTACAATTGAGTCCAACGGTGAAGTACAGTTAAAATCGCCACGCGAACTTCTTGTGGGAGGTCACCAAATGGGCACCGTTACGATAGCATCAAATGTAACGGCAATCGTACAAAGAAACCCAAGGCAGAGTTCCCCGGATAGCAACGTAAATAAAAACCACGTGCTGCCCCGACCACTAGCCAGCAGAGCAACTAACAGCAGAGCAGCGAACGACAACGCAACGAACAGCAGTGCCAACGACAAAAGAAAACATCAGACGTAGATAAGTGTTGTTATTTAAGAATTAAACTTACGATATTTTTATTTCTTATATTAATTTAATGATAACCAACTATTACTGAAAATTAACTAAACAAAATAAAACCTAATTTGGAGAATAATCGAAATTTTAAAACTCGTCTAATAATTTAAGCCAAATATAAATTTTTGTAATCCGAACCTTGGACACGGGCGCGCCAAGACCTTGGCGGAAGGTTCGTTACAATGGCGCCCGAGCAGGGACTTTGGCTAAAAGTGGGAAAAAAGAAATATTTCTAATTAAAAAAGAGAATATATATATAAAATTTTCGATCTAGAACTAAAAACTCTTATTCTACCATTTTTTTTCCCCTCTAGACATTTTGAAAATCTAGCTAAAAACCCCATCGCCAAGTGCAGTGACAAAGTGTGAAAAAAGACAAAGCAAACTGAAAACCTAATCAGCGACATAATAACGCAACTCGTAAGATTATCATACAAGTTATCCAGGAAAGAAACTATCAAGAGAACGCAGCCTCGCAAGCTTAAAATCCAGTGCCAAGTGCGGTGACAAAGTGCAAAAGGAAAAGAAAAAATATCTAGTCAGTGAAAAAAAACCCTGAGTGGGGGGAAAAAAAAAATTGTCATAAAAATTATTCTTAGTTTTGGGAAAAAATCCCCTTCTATTGAAAAAAAATATTTATCAAAACTATTTTTTTTGTGCTTTCCTCTTCGAAAATCTAACATTTGCTTTTAAAAAAAAGGACATTTAATGAAAATTAGTTTATTTTGGAAAAAAAAGACAATTCATTAAAAAAAATATGTCGTTCGATAGCAAAAATAATTTAAGGGTATCTTGAATACACAACTTAAGGAAGGATGAACTACAATTGTACTGTGAAGAGTTTCAACTGGAAAGTTCGGGCACGATGGATGAATTAAGAAAGAGATTCCGGGCATATCTTACAGACGAAATACACCCAGAAGAAATTAGCAACCGGCTGCTCGAATTACAGGCGCTGCACAAACGGGGCCCATCCCCAACTCCTCTCGTAGCAAAACAGAAAGCGGACGTCCAACAAGAACCATCGATATCCGGAGGAACACTGGAAGGAGACATATCGATTAAATTGCCAGAAAAGGAACCGGAGCAAGCCACAAATTGTCAAAACCCCTCTGAGACAGCAAAGCAGATAGGATACGAAGCCCCAGTAGGAACGATGACCTATAACCCAGTAATCATGGAGCAAGTTCGGAAGTGGTCGGTGAAATACGACGGCGGAAAGGAGCCTTTAATGTTCATAGAACGAGTAGAAGAATTGGCAGCAGTATACGGATTGAACATTAATTATTTGCCTTGCACGATGCCTGAACTGCTGCGGGAACGAGCCCTCGCATGGTATCGGAACAACAACGAACAGTGGAAAACATGGCAAGCATTCAAGGAAAGTTTTGGTAGATTCTTCCTACCCCCTCGCTATTTCAAGACGCTTGATGACGAAATCAGGAAAAGAAATCAGCGGCCACAGGAGAAATTCAAAAATTTTGTCTTAACTTTGCAGACGATGATGCGCTACGCCAACTACACTGAGGAGCAACGCATCGAACGGATTTTCCGAAACTGCCGCCCAGAATACCAGTGGTACATAAAAAGGAGGGATTTTACTACACTAAACGAGTTGTTGATTTTGGCGGAGGACTTGGAGGTAATCCAGCAGAGAGAACCAGAGCCTCAAGCAAGAACCACGAATTGTTCGGAACATCACAGGATGCTGGGTCATACAGCGACGGATGAAAGAATTGACGTAAGGAATGCCTGTCGACGTTGTGGCCAATGTAATCATTTCGTGCGTGATTGTGAAAATCCACAACGACTATTCTGTTGGGTCTGTGGAAAAATCGGTGTAAGGACGATATCATGCTGCCGATCGGGAAACGAAGATGGAGGCCACCCAGATCGAGGGGGGGCAAGCGCTCCAGAAGAATCCCCTCGCCGAATGTAGAGCACCAGCAGCCTGAATTCCTGTGTAGGCAAATTTTCGCCACCATCAAGGTTGGAGGAAGGGAGATGACAGCTACCATTGACACAGGTGCGACAATCAGTTTCGTTCATGAGGCATTTGTGCGAAAACTCGGCGAAAAGGCGAAGAAAATATCCTACCACGGAGAAGTAGCATTGGCAGACGGGTCCACCAGACGTTTACAGTATGCCATTAGTACTCTGCTGGAATATAAAGATCTTAAGAAAGACTTTCTATTTGTAATAATGCTAGATGCCACCGAAGACCTCGTCTTAGGCCTAGATTTTGTCACACAATGCAACGCAACAATAACCATTGGAGGTGAAACAATAACAATAGGTGGTGATGCGCCAGATCACACAGGAAGACACTCAATTAGTACTGTACGCCTCACGGGAAACCGATCCGCACGCCACAAGAGCACACGAAGCGCAACGCAAGGAATGCGGGAAACTCAGCACAACAGATCCAAGGTCCTACACAGAAAACCATACCCCCTACGACGACCCCCACTACATCATGAATGTAATAATCATCGACATTGGGAACCAACGAATCAAAGGCGCCCACCAGTCCATAGCGTTCAGATAACTTCAGCAGTAAATCCTCAAGTAGAATCAACGGTAATGTTACCCATCATGGAAGTGCCCATATCAAGGACCACGGCGGAGCCATCCATCATCACAGAATCAACACTAGAAGCCATAGAAGAATCCGCGGAATCAGCATCAGAAATAACGGGTGAAATGACGGAGGAAGAACCCACAACCGAAGGAGTTACGGACTCAACACCAGAACAGCGTGGTGGCGATGAACAGGTAATAAATGAATTTTTATCAGAAGAACTTCCCAAATTCAATAGGCTACAGGGAGTTACCCACATTACGGAGCATAGGATAATTATGGCCGACGATCGTCCAATTAAACAACGGTATATACCCCGAAATCCAGCCATGCAAGCTGTAATCGACGAGGAAATCAACAAATTATTATCAAAAGGTTGTATCGAGCCATCTCGCAGTCCTTATAGTGCACCGATCGTTCTGGTGCGAAAGAAATCGGGAGCCTGGCGACTTTGCATCGATTATCGGCAGATGAATGCCAAATCGGTACCGGACGCATACCCCCTTCCAAGAATCACACACATCTTGGATCGATTACGCAACGCCAACTACATCAGTAGCCTGGACCTAAAGGACGGCTACTGGCAGGTGCCAATGGAAGTAAATAGTCGACAGTATACTGCGTTCACGGTTCCGGGACGAGGTTTATATCAATGGAAGGTCATGCCTTTTGGCCTTCACTCCGCGCTAGCCACTTTCCAGCGAGCTCTCGACAGAGTCATCGGGCCGGAAATGGAGCCATTTGCTTTCGCCTACTTAAGCGACATTGTAGTCACGGGTTCCACTCTGGAAGAGCACCAACAAAATCTAAAGGAAGTTTTCAGGCAACTGAGAGAAGCTAACCTGAGGATAAACCTGGAGAAGTGTGATTTCTTCAAAACCAAAATTAAATATTTGGGACAAGTGGTTGGAAGCGAGGGAGTCCAGACAGATCCAGAGAAGGTAGCGGCCATCAAGGACTTAGAAGCACCAACCAATGTCAGGGGAATCCGGCGATTTTTGGGCGTTGCATCATGGTATCGGCGGTTTGTTCCAGAGTTTGCGGCCATAGTGCAACCTTTGACGAGTTTGTTGAAAAAAGGCAAACATTGGAAATGGGGCGAGGAGCAACAGCAAGCGTTCGACGTGTTGAAGAAGAGATTAACCGAAGCTCCAGTGCTGACATGTCCCGACTTCAGCAAGACATTCACGTTGCAGACAGACGCCAGTGACTTGGGGTTAGGAGCAGTTTTGACTCAAGCCATCGATGGACAAGAACGGGTAATAGCGTATGCCAGTAGGAGTCTAAACAAAGCGGAGAAGAACTACTCACCAACAGAAAAAGAATGTCTTGCTATTGTCTGGGGCATCAGGAAGATGCGGCCGTATCTCGAAGGCTATAAATTCATCGTGATAACCGACCACCTCTCGCTCAAATGGCTTAATTCCATCGAGAGCCCTACAGGAGGGATAGCTCGTTGGGCCCTAGAACTTCAGCAATATCAATTCACGATCGAATACCGAAGAGGGAAAAGCAACGTCGTAGCTGATGCCCTATCAAGACAGCCCCGTGAAATCTGTCAAATGGTGACCATCCGCGATAGCGGCAGCGAGAGCTGTACTTGGCTCGAAAAGAAAAAGGCCGAAGTTCGTAACCAACCGGAGAAGTTCTCAGATTATGCAGAGGAAGCAGGACAATTGTACCGTCACCTGCCCAGCCACCTTGAAGATGAAGATAGTACACAGTGGAAACTTTGCGTGGCGACGCCACTAAGGAAAAGAGTCCTTGAAGAAAACCACGACAGTCCCAGCGCTGGCCACCTAGGAATTCGTAAAACCATCGCGCGCATAGCAAACAGGTATTATTGGCCAGGGATGTTTCGGGACATCAGTCGGTATGTTAGGAGCTGTATTTCCTGCCAGCAGTATAAAGCAAGCCAGCAAGCACCAGCAGGGGAAATGTTGACGTCAATCCCGGAAAAGCCCTGGTCAACCGTATGTTCGGACTTCGTTGGTCCATTACCACGCTCCAAGCATGGAAACAATATGCTGCTTGTCTTCTTTGATAGATTCTCAAAATGGACAGAGTTGATTCCACTACGCAAAACTACCGCGGAGGGTGTAGTCAAGGCATTTAGAGAAAAGATCTTGGCACGATACGGGACCCCAAAGGTTTTCCTCACGGATAATGGGACGCAGTTCAGCAGCCGAATCGTTAAGAACTATATGAAGGAAATTGGTGTCCAACAACGTTTCACGGCGCCCTTCACGCCGCAAGAAAACCCGACGGAGCGCGTAAACCGAACGGTGAAGACTATGATCGCCCAGCTGAGCAACAATGATCACAGAACCTGGGATGACAATCTACCAGAAATAATGTTAGCCATCAACACCAGCGCGTCAGAGTCCACAGGCTATAGTCCAGCTTTTATTACACAGGGACGAGAACCCCGACTCCCCTGAGCACTATACGATGAGGTAACACCAGGCACGGGCAGAGCAACACATGAACCAGAGTCTACCGCGGCCCAGCTACAGGAAATTTTCACCATCGTAAGGCGTAATCTTTCAAAGGCCGCTCAGGATCAAGCAAGGCATTATAATTTGCGGAGACGACAGTGGAAGCCTAAAGTCGGCGATTTGGTGCTAGTAAAACAGCACCCACTCTCCAAAGCCATTGATAGTTTCGCGGCAAAACTCGCGCCTAAATATGCGGGTCCATATACAGTCCTTAATTTTACCTCCCCTGTAATACTCCGCCTAAGACACCAAACTAATAAAAACATTCGAACCGCCCATCTCAGTGAAATTAAAGCTTTCCACGCCTAAACTTATCTTTAATTTCTTTTCAGAATGAACTCTGGCGATCCGCATAACAAACAAAGTTTCGAGGGGCAGCTCCAGAAAACAGATGGTGCTAAGCCATTTCTGCACACTTTTCTGCCCCCCACCAAAGAGCAGGTCAGAAAACTACGGACCAGATACGAGGAAATTAAACCAAGGCCAGCACAAGAACTTGGTACAGAATATGTTCCATGGCAGAGAAAACCCGGCAGAGGCCCACATCAAAGAGGAGAGAGAGTGCAATTGGTTGCGTGCTCCGCAGCCTTTAAAGACGCCAACAAGAAATCAGATGTCCCAAGAACTGAGCGACCGGCAGCCGCAGATACCCACCGCCACAGCAACATCAAACAGCATCGGCAGCCCAAGTGAAGCGACTGGGTACAGCGGCTACGTCCGGGCCATGGCAACAGGCCAAGAAAAGATGGGCATCCATGAGGAAAGCTGCGGAAAAGTGTGCACAAGCCACAAACTGCGACCCACCAAAACCAGAGCGCTCTCAAGACCGAAAACGCAAACAAGATGACAGAGATGTAAGCAAGAAGCAAGCAAAACCATCTGCAGAAACAGCTAAGCCAGACGATAAAGTGCGCCCAAGCCGCGTCCCGCGAAGAGAACCATGGCATGGTCCCAGAGTCTCAAGGCTCTGCCCAAATTTATTCAGCACACCACAGTCAGACGCACGAAACGATGACAGCCAGAAAAGCCGCGACGCAGTTCCAAAGCAGGCAACACCATCCGAAGGCAAGTCTTCAACAAATATCACCGCCAAGCCACTCCTAGTCCCACCACCAGAGCAACGCGTCAACGCTTCAACACGTACAAGGGTACATCACCCCTTAATAAGCATGGTCTCGGCGTCCGCGCTAGTTGTGGCAACAACCCTCACGTCGCGGCCATGGAGGAGGACTCAAAGAGCTAGACTACATCTAGGGCCTGGAGGGTACAGATGAGCAGTGGGACGGTACAGATGACCAATGGAACATTATGGTACCAGAAATCCAACTAGGTACTTCTTCTGTGGGCCCAGCCAACCCCAAAGAAACAGCAACCGAAATAGCAACCAATAAGGGAATCCAAGAAGCGAACAACACCGGGGAGCAAAGCGACAAAAACTCTACGACCAGCTCCAGTGATACAAGTTCCACGAGTAGCTCGAGCGACTGCGATGACGACACCACCTCGGACAGTGAAACCGAGCGACCAAAAAGATTAATGCTACGCCTTGCCGAGAGGGAAAGTGTCACAACACGGTGCCCGTCTGCGGTCCAAAAACACCAGACATCGCCAGAACAAGCATCAGAACAAGGAACGGGAACAGCTTCCATATCTAGCTCAGGAAAAACCACAGAGACGTCCACCGATCGACTTGCTACCACCGACATTAGCCCTTTCGACGCAGCTACAGTTACAGAACTACGAGAGCTCGTCCAGACGTTGCCTTTTGGCGAAAACTTCGGTTTGAAGATAGTCATCCAGGGTCACAGTATCAGCCTCCGCGTACTCCGATCAGGGCAGGTTAAGGCCAAACTACTTTCTACCCGGGAGTAAGCGGGAAGTGTGAGGGTTGAAGTCAGCAGGCCTCGTTTCAACCTACACATCAAAGGTCTACAAAGAACACAGCAACCCAACATCGGCACGACATCGACATTTATATTTTTTTTCTACACTCACAATCAATTATTTTATTATTTTACTATTGTCATATTAATTATAAGAAACAAAACTGAATTCCATTACATTAAAATATAAGCAAAGAAAACTTGAGCTAACAAAAACCCACATTTGTATCAAAAAGTATTATTAGTATGTAAGTGACATAACTAGAAAGTAAGTTGACATAAGAAGTAACCTCAGAAAAATCACCCGCGGAAGCCCTGCTATACATGTCACAAGATCAGCTGTTTTGTGACAATTTGGCAGCATTCAGATATTTTGCAAAAATTGAAAAGGCACAAGCCAACATAAAAATTAAAAAGTGGATTCATTCGACCGGGGAACCTCATCGAGAGCAGTCAATCAACAGTAGCCGAAGTAAGAATTACTAATAAACTTTTTTTTTTTCCTTTGTTTCGTTTCAGCGTAGTCAAAACTCGTGTGTTGCGGTGGAAACATATGAGCACAGTCGCTAAGCGTGGTACTCATATGCAACAACACTACCACGAGTTGTAGTTAAACATAGGTCGGCACGACGCCTGCGTTTTTTACGTCCGAATTCAGTCGCAAAGCATGGAATTCGTGCGTCGAAATACGTGCGTCAAATTACTGCGTTCAGTTTTAGTCGCCAAGCGTGGGAACTGCGCGACGTAATTAAAGCAAAGTAGACGTAATTAGACATAGGTAGGCACGACGCCTGCGTTTTTACGTCCGAATTCAGTCGCGAAGCGTTCAGTTTCAGTCGCCAAGCGTGGGAACTGCGCGACGTAATTAAAGCAGAGTAGCAACAGCGCAGTAGACATAATTAAGTATAGGTAGGCATGGCGTCAGCATTCTTACGTCCGAATTCAGTCGCAAAGCGTGGAATTCGTACGTTGAAATACGTACGTCAAATTACTGCGTTCAGTTTCAGTCGCCAAGCGTGGGAACTGCGCGACGTAATTAAAGCAGAGTAGCAACAGCGCAGTAGACATAGTTAAGCATAGGTAGGCACGGCGTCAGCATTTGTACGTCCGAATTCAGTCGCTAAGCGTGGAAATCGTGCGTCTAAATTCGTACGTCAAATTTCTGCGTTCAGTTTCAGTCGCCAAGCGTGGGAACTGCACGACGTAATTAAAGCAGAGTAGCAACAGCGCAGTAGACATAATTAAGCATAGGTAGGCACGGCGTCAGCATTTTTGCGTCCGAATTCAGTCGCTAAGCGTGGAACTCGTGCGTATAAATTCGTACGTCAAATTACTGCGTTCAGTTTCAGTCGCCAAGCGTGGGGACTGGGCGACGTAATTATAGCAAAATAATAACAGCGCAGTAGACATAGTTCAGCATAGGTAGGCACGGCGTCAGCATTTTACGTCTAAAATCAGTTACTAAACGTGGAATTCGTACATTTAAATACGTACGTCAAATTGCTGTGTACAGTTTCAGTCGCCAAGCGTGGGGACTGTGCGACGTAGTTTTAGCAAAGGCAGCGACAGAGCAGTGAGCGCGGTTAAGTCAAAATTACTGCGTGCAGTTTCAGTCGAAAACCAAGTAGCGACGCACAGTGCGTTGAGCCCATATAAGCAATGGTCAAAAATAGAAGGAGTGGTTGGATATCGATGAAATTTGGTACTATAAGTAATTTGGGGTCGCTGAGCTCAAATCTCAGATTTGTTGTAAACTTTATAGTTTTGCTAAAAACCAGGTATTTAGGACGATTTTCTTAAGGTCCATATATAACGATGATGAAAAAGTAATGTTTAATGTTAACAAATGAAATGTACGTAGTAGAAATAATGTTTTTTGTACTTGAGAGACCATTTGTGTTCATAAAAACAAAAAAAAAATTTTCAACATAAATTTTATATTTCATACAAATTTTTCGTTTTAAGCATTTTAAAAAAAAAAAAAAAAAATATTTGTAGGACGAAGTAGGAAAAGTTATTTGCAGTTCTTGATTATATAGAATTTGAACTAGTAGATTAAGAAAAAAAACGGCACTTATTTTTATAAGATTTGTTTTTTTTTTTTTCATCGAAATTTGTCAATTTCAAAAGTTCTTCATTTGATAATATCGTGTATTAAAATCACTACAATATACATCAAATTATATATTCTCCAAAATTTTTTAGTTTTATTTATTTACTCAAATATTATTTATAATAAAAAACTTTACTTCGCTTAGTTTAATCAAAAGACAAATTTTTGATAATTATTTGTTTAAGAGAACCCAAAACGAAGTGAATAAAACATGGTTTTTTTTGAAAAATATCTCAACTTTGAAGTGTCACAGCGTAGCCAAAACTGAGTTTTTCCCCTAAATATTTTGTTTTTATTTTATTGATACAATTACCTGTCGATAGATACCAATATTATTAGGTTTCGAGTCACAAAAAATTTTGATTTTTGCCCACTAGCCAACGCAGTGTGCGACGGCGTAAAAAAAGCATATAGGAAAGTTCGTACAATTGAGTCCAACGGTGAAGTACAGTTAAAATCGCCATTAAACTTACGATATTTTTATTTCTTATATTAATTTAATGATAACCAACTATTACTGAAAATTAACTAAACAAAATAAAACCTAATTTGGAGAATAATCGAAATTTTAAAACTAGTCTAATAATTTAAGCCATCTGCAAATATACATTTTTGTAATCCGAACCTTGGACACCGGCGAGCCAAGACCTTGGCGGAAGGTTCATTACAATGGTAAGGCTGTTGGAATTCCGGCAGAACTTCGAAACTAAGACTATGGGGCAATCATAAGTGGGAGTCAGCTCACGCCCCGCTGTACTGACTCTCTTTAGTTTAACGACTGCCCTTCGTTACCATTTTCGTCATCGCTCACCTTATTTTCAATTTTTCTTCCTGGTGAACGTCGCAGCTCGTCTGCAACGTGATCGGCAGTCACGTGCCTTGTGTCCCTGCTTACCACAATTATAGCACTTTCGGCTGAAGCTACTGCTGGTAAACGATGTATTTTTATTTTCAGCCTCCACGTCCATCCGACGAGTTTTCAATGTTGGGCGGCATGACAATTCAATCGTCACCTGAGTGAGGGCAACCGTTACTGTTTCATTAAATGTTGTCTTCGGGCTTCTCATTGTCTCGCCTTTTGTGTCAGAGTCACGTATATCGTCAATAAACGACTCTATTTTGAATTTTTCAGCCACGACACTTAACTCGTCAGGATAGGAAAGGTGTGCCAACCGTTCAATATCCGCAGCATACTCCTACAAGGACTCACCAGATTTCTCGATACGACTTTTCAACTCCAGTCTGTGAATCTGTTTCATATGGTCACTGCCATATTTTCGCTGTAAGGCATCCATCACCGCCTTGTAATTTTTCTGCTCCGCTACTGGAACCGTTTGCAATACTTCTGCAGCTGCGCCTTTTAAAGCGACGATAAGCGCTGCTGCTGCGCTACCTTTATCCCAAAGGTTATGAGTATATGTTGTTTCGAATTGGAGCTTGAAAACACTGAATGGAGTTGTTCCATCGTATGTGGCTGCCAACTTTTTCTTTGAAGGATTCAACGTCAACTCGTAACTCAGTCACTTTTGCATTGAGGCCATTCACTATTTTTTCAACATCCGTACGAACAGCCTCCATGTTTTGATACAATGTGCGCATCTGCGTCGCATTTTGTTTTAAGCTCTGATCAATCTGCAGTGCATTTTGATTTATGCTCTGATCAATTTCTTCCCGATCCGCCTGGAAATTTTTATTCATCTGCATCGCATTTTGATTTATTGTCTGCGTCATCACCATTAACATTTGCTCAAACTCTGGCATGTCCACAACTTCACCACTTGCCGCCGGTCCAGAAGCTTCCTCTACTTTCGATGTCTCTTCTGTTGAACTATGTGCAAAGTCAAACTCATCAATATTCACACCATCTTCTTCAAAAGCACTCCGCAATCACTGCTGCAGTTTCAACTTTCTGCCAGTCGTTTGTAAATTCCGCTTTTCCAACTCTTTTTTAAGTTGATCAATGATTAGATCTTCAAACTTAACCATTTTATTAATTTATTGACTGCAAATTCTTTTTACACAATCCCACTTCTTACACCAATTGTTACGAAATTTCCTGTCTCTTGAGACGCCCGATCAAGAAAAGTATATCAAAATGATATCCATAATTCGTCAGTGACTTACTTTATTTTGAAAAAAAACGATATCACAGTGATATACGGAATGTAACTTTTTGCGTATATCACCATGATATCAAAAAATGATATCAAAACGATATACGAAAATTGTATATCAATGAAATACAAAATTTGTATATCAATGATATACAAAATTTGTATATCATTTTCATATCCATTTCTGATACAAAATTGACATAACCAACTTTGAGTCTAATAACTAAAGCGACGCAGATAATGGCAAAATTTTGCAATATCGTATTTGATCGTCGGCAACAAGTTTTTAAAAATTGCCCACATGCAGCAAATGAACGAAGTGTCGGTTTTTTTTAACTCAATTATATTTTTTGTGCTTTTTTTTTTACTTTTCACTTTTTCTTCACTAAAATTGGCTGCGCGTTCGTCTTCCATAAAATCCACAAACTAAAGCGTTAAATTTGACATATCAGCATCTGATAAAATTTTGATATCATTTTGGTATACATTTCTGATACAAAATTGACATGTTTTTCAATGATATCAAAAATATATCAAAATGATATACAAAAATTATATATCAGCAGCTGACAAATTTTTGATATCATTTTGATATACATTTCTGTTACAAAATTGACATGATTTTCAATGATATCAAAAATATATCAAAATGATATACAAAAAATTTTATATCAGCAGTTGACAAATTTTTGATATCATTTGATATACATTTCTGATACAAAATAGACATGTTTTTCATTGGTATCAAAAATACATTAAAATAATATACAAAAATTGTATATCAGCAGCTGATACATTTTTGATATCATTTTGATATACATTTCTGATAAATGACAAGAACTTGACAAATTTTCTTGATTGGGCGATAATTTCAATCTCTTACAGTTTTCTAGATTCGATCACTGGATTGTGTAGCAATCAGAAACACACACTTTATTTAGTTATAAAATGGTTTATTTAAATTACAAATGTTTATTTTCACACGGTACAATTGTTTATTTCACTATTTATTACATTCAAAATCTAATATTACAATTAGCACTTTATTTACTTTCACTGGCACTGTGTGTACAACCTTTTCGCTTTATTGCTTAAAATCAACCGTGTTCCAACTCTCGTGAACAGCTCCTTTTATACCCGGATGAACGTTCTAGAATTGCATTAGCGAAACATCTGGCAACATCTCGTTGGTTCCCTCGGCTAATAATTTCTTGACAAAACTTGGCATCACTATTTTAATTGACATCTCGAACTGTCAAGCATTTTCGTGAAGTTTCTTTTCATTAGTTCTTATTTTTCGTCACAATATTGTTTAACATTTTCGAAAACTGATATATAATATTTAATATTTTTCCAAAAATTTACAAAATTTTTCACTTTTCCTTCGATAAAACATCTGATCTGCTGACAAAAGTAAAAAAATTTGGCAATATGTTGGGAAATCATTTTTCATTGTCAAATCAGTTGTCAAATCAATTTTAAACCGTTTTAACTGTCAAAACTGAAAACTTGCGCTTATGATTACCAGTTTCCATTATACTGACAACATTTGACATTGAAAATGACATAGTGAAAACCAAGCACAACTGTTAGCAAAATGTTTGAATATACTGGCTTTTACATGAAAAATTTTTGACACTAAAATAACGCTGACGCTCCAATTTAGGTAAGGCAGTTATGGGGCAATGTTGAGTTTTGACATTCCAATTAAAAAAGAGAAGAATCGTATTCTTTTTTAACAGAAAGTCCTATTTTCTAGACTAATATGGTGTTCCTATAAAGAAAAGCGCCATAGCCACTTTCTAAGAATATGTCCGGTTTTTGAGGATCCAAAAGTTGGCATGCCTGGTCATCCTTTATAATCTGGGAAATTGTCTTATCAACTCGAAATACGTGGAATACATATGTACGTGTGTTTGTTCACTGGTTTAGTTAAAATCTACCATCCGGAGCTATAAGCATTGAAATTACCAGAAAATTGATTTCATTATATTGGCATAATTATTATGTTTTGGAAATCAACAGTGCAGATTTATATGAGCGATCGATGAAATAAAATAATTCAAAGACAATAAAAAGTTTTTCTGTAAAGTTAAATTTTCTAATATACTTCTAAACGTATCTTTATTCCTTATGACAGTTTAAACATTTATTTGTTCATGTAAATTCTCTCTTTAATTTTTGTTTTTACAAAAGGAAATTGAAGTTGAAAACATATTTTTGTTTTTACTTTTCAAAGTTTTGCTAACAATATTTTAATGTAATGCATATTGTTTTTTAACTAATAAATAAATTTAAATATTTAATGATATGGTAAGGACTTTTGAACAAATTTAAATTTTTTATGTTTAAAACAATAAAAATGATACCCGAGTCCTTCTAGAATCACCTTTGGCCCTTCGAGCCATTCCATACTGTCACATGCTTCCTTCTGAGATGCTCGCAGTTCCCTTTGAATCGCTAAATGCAGCTGATCCACCTTCTTCTTCTCGTGGAAATCCTGATAAGGTTCTTCCAGAAAGCTCATTGAAATCTAGTTTATACTGAAATAAAAAAAAAATACATTTATTTATATAATTTAAAGGTACTTTTTATAAAGAATTTACAATGGCGGCTTTCCTCGGCATCGAAGGAGCCTTCAATAATGTAACAAAAGAAACACTAATAAATGATGTAGTTAACACGGTGAGCCTTAACCAAAATAAAGTTTTATTGCAACCACGAAAAATTCGGGGTATGCAGGATTATCCTCTACGAATACACTAAATAATAACTGTAAATAAAAATTTTGCACCTGATGTTCTGAAGAAGATATTGCATTTTTACAAATTTTTTTTTTTTTGAGTGCATTTATTTTCATATTGTTTTAAGTTTGAAGAATAAGAAACTGAGTGTGCAGAAAATTTCTGCATATCTGTAAGTCTAAAAACTGCAAACCAAAAAATCGTTGCTGATTCCATTCAGAAGATATTAAATTTTAAACTATTTATTAAGTTTTTTTTAAAAAAATCGGTTTTTTCGTATTTAAGAAAAACACAAACAAAAAATATTAACAACAATGGTCATTCCAGATGTAATTTTTGATACTTAATCCGGATACTTTGAGATATATTTTGAAGATAAAGAATGGTTTTAAATGTGTCGGTTAGTAAAAAAAAACAGACGAATTTTGTCCGTACTGTCAACAACCTCAAATAAAGCCGAAAACCGAGATTTTTCACTTTGAGTTTCATGGTGTGATTTTAAAATTAACATAACTTTGCAGAGAAATATTGTAGATGAACATTTGATAGCTCAATTTTAAGCCAAAATAGAGTACCAAATGTTTCTGGTAATTGAAATTCACAGAAAAATTATGTGTGTACTGCATATAACATCCAATACAGCCAAAAATTGTGTTTTTGCACTTTTTTAACTTTTTAGGTTAAGATATCTCCGACAAAAAAGATATCGATATCGGTCCGATTGAGTCTTCAAGAAAAAAGCTAGGGCTATTAGCTGTCACACCAGATTTAATGACTTAATATTATCTTGTCTTGTTATATAACTTCAAAAATAGGAAAAAATGGTGTCTTTTAAACTTTTATGTAAGGATATCTCAAAGTCCAGACGTAATGGAGCAATTCTAAGGCCGGGTTCGGATTAAGCATCGAAAATGACATCTGGAATTACTTTTGTTGTTTTCGGATTTTGTTTGTGTTTTCTTATATACGAAAAAACCGATTTTTTTAAGAAAAGTTTAAAATTCAATATCTCCTGAATGGAATCAGCTACGATTTTTTGGTTTGCAGTTTTTAGATCTACAGATATGCAGAAAATTTTCTGCGCACTCAGTTTTTTATCTTTTTCTTCAAACTTAAAACTATATGAAAATAAATGCACTCAAAGAAAGAAAAAAATTTGTAAGAATGCAATATCTTCTTCAGACGATTAGGTGCGAAACTTTTATTTACAGTTATTATTTAGTATTTTTATAGAGAATAATCTTGCATACGCCGAATTTTTCGTGGTTGCAATAAAACTTTATTTTGGTTAAGGCACGGCTAAAAAACATAGATGTAAGCTATTTTTCGAACACCAAACTTCAAAAGATTTCAAGTCAGACTGAATTAGGAAAGTGTCTTCATCTCCCTTTACGATCCTGTATATTTTCATATCATCTGCATATACTAGCAAATGAGAGTTTTAAATGAAGTGAGTATCATAATTTATTGTTAAAATAAACAGGAGAGGTCCCAAGTGGCTTCCTTGCGAAAAACCTGAAGACGCAGTAAATGGAGAGGACAACACCCTCCGAAATCTTATTTGATAAGAACTATCAAACAAGTAAGATTCGATCCAACTAAAAAAATTTAAAGGAAATCCATACTTTTTTAATTTAAACAAAATTAAGTTATGTAGTAATTTATCAAATGCTTTACTGAAATCTGTGTAGATACAGTCCAGTTCCCACAAGAATCTAAAGAGTTCAATACAAAAGAAGGGGAATCAAGAAGGTTAGAAACTGTAGATCTATCATTAACAAAACCATGCTGACGTGATGTAATGACTTCACAAATATTGATTAAAACTTTAACCAACGCCATTACTATCATCAGTGTCATGAAATATATAGAGTACACTCAACAACAAAAAGCATTTTGAAGTGGACTCTAATATCAAAATACTTAAAGGGGAATAAATAGTATCCAAATATAATTTACAGATATGTAGTTACTAAGCAACTCATCTTGAAGGTCACAAATTTCTATAGAAGACGTTCCCCCAAGATAAGTTATTAATGCTACAACACCGTTGCGCCTGAAGAGAGAAGGGAGTCTTTAAGGGTTATATCGTTTGATATCCTTACATAGCTATTGTTGGCACACTTGTTTTTGATGAAAATGGTGAGTCACACGATAAAAAGTTCTACAAATAATATTGATTTGTAATAACGAAAAAGTAACAGTTTCGGAAATATTTGATAGTCGAATTTTTCGACTTTTTGCAGTTTTTTAAGAATATTTCCTAAATGGTTACTTTTTCGTTAATGCAAATGCATGTTATTTGGAGAACTTGTAATTCCCCACAAAAAAGATTTTGATACTTTTTATCGTGTGACTATCCATTTTCATCAAAAAGCTTCCTAAATGAAAAGTAATTGAAAACACACGGATTACGGAACAGGCCTATATTTTTTCATTTCTTTTCACTTTTCTTAAGGTAAGTGCGCAGTCATTAAGAACAGCTAAAGTTTAAAAAATTATAAATATTGCTTACCTTATTTGCACAGTCGAAACAAGCAGTGGTAACCTTGTTAATTGAGTTCATTAAATTCTTAGTTTCTCTAATGACTTGATCTACTTTTACAAAGGTAGCAGCCTTGCCGACTGTATGATCTTTAACGGTGAATTGCAGAGCTTGAACATGAGTTGGCACTTTGTCCAACTGATCTAGTAGTATTTTTTTGTGTTTTCCTGCTGGAACCTAAAATTCATCAAGAAATTATTATTCGTTATTGGGCATAAAAAAAACTCTTCGGGACTTTATGGCTGCGGATATTTGTGAGACGGTAAAATTTCGTTTGTAGTTTTGAGATTTCGCCCATATCAAGGACCTCTAGAAATAGCTTCAATACTCAAGTTGCATCATTTGAAAATTTTTTATATAGTCTCGCGTACTGGTCACTATAATAAAAATTACCAAAATCCCTCGGACACTTTTTTAATTCAAACGTTCCATTTCAGCCTGATATGAGTTAGATTAACACTAACCTGCAGAAACTTAAATAAATGAAGGGAAACACGAATAGCTATTTTCAACCTATTTTTTGATTCTGATAACGGATGCTCTGTGACGCAGTACTAAACACAAAATTTGTACCGTTACATATGGGCAAAATATCTGCCTGGAGGGAGTTGAACCCCCTAAAAGTGCTGAAAGTATAAGATTTACCACTACCTTTGAGGTTATATGGACTATTCTACAAAAAAAAAAAACAACCGTAATTTGGGCTTAAAAAAGTCTTTTTCCGCGGCCGCAAATTGTTGAAATAGATTAAATTTATCATAATTACCTGGAAACTATATTTTTATTTTCCGTAGTAAATTTCATAATATCTTCTAAAAATGTCCCAGGCAAAGGAGTTCTGCACTTAAATGAACGTTAAAGCTTCAATATAAAATGCTAAGTTTTTTCCGCTCAATGTGATGTCTGTATGTGTGGAAGAAACCTTTAGAAAAGAATTATCTGCTTACTCATAAAGAGGGATTTTATACTGCGGTAAAGGCAAACTTGCTTGTAAAATTCAAATTTAAGAAATTTTTTGTGTTGACAACTAACATAAAAAATTAATAACCAATTCTATACTACGAATAAATTGAGTATTGTGACGAAAAATCGTTTTGCACTAATTAATAGAAACTTCACGAAAGTACTTGACAGTTCGGGATGTCAACAGTGATGTCAAGAAATTATTAGCTGAGGGAACCAACGAGATGTTGCCAGATGTTTCGCTAATGCATTTCTAGAACGTTCATACAAGTAAAAAAGGAGCTATTCATGAGAGTTGCGACACAGTTAATTTTAAGCAATAAAGCGAAAAGGTACACACAGTGCCAGTGAAAGTAAATAAAGTGCTGATTGTATTAGATTTTGAATGTAAATAAGCAGTAAAATAAACAATTGTACCGTGTAAAAATAAACATTTGTAATTTAAATAAACCATTTTATAACTAAATAAAGTGTGTGTTTTTGATTGCTACACAATCCAGTGATCGAACTCAGAAAACTGTTAGAGACTGAAATTATCGTAATAAGAGAGAGGAAATTTCGTAACAATTGATGTCAGAAGTAGGATTGTGTAAAAAAAATTTGCAATCAATAAAAAAATAATAAAATTGTTAAGTTTGAAGATCTAATAATTGAACAACTTAAAAAAGAGTTGAAAAAAACTGGATTTACAAACGCCTGGTAGTAAGGTGGGACTGTAGCAGCGTTTGCGGAATGCTTTTGAAGAAGATGGCGTGAATGTTGATGAATATGATATGAGACATCGAAAGTAGAGGAAGTTTCTGGACCAGCGGTAAGTGTTAAAGTTGTGGATATGCCAAAGTTCGAGCAAATGTTAATGGTGATGACGCAGACAATAAGTCAAAATGCACTGCAGATTGATCAGAGGTTAAGTCAAAATGCGCTGCAAATGAATAAAAATATCCAAGCGGTTCGAGAAGAAATTGAGCAGAGCTTAAGTCAGAATGCGACGCAGATGCACACAATGAAACAAAATATGGGGGTTGTTTGAACGGAGGTTGGAAAAATAGTAAATGGCCTCGATGCAAAAGTGACTGAGTTACGAAATGACGTTGAATCTTTCAAGGAAAAAGTTGAAAACAATCTTGAAAACGTTAATAAAAGGATTCAACAGTTGAAAATAAGCGAACCAACAACTCAAGTGATAAGAGAAATCAGCGCAGTGAGGCTTACGATGGAACAACGCCTTTCAGTGTTTTCAAGCTCCAATTCGAAACAACATCCACTCATAACCTTTGGGATAGCGAGCAGAAAAATTACAAGGCGGTGATGGATGCCTTACATCGAAAATATGGCAGTGACCACATGAAACAGATTCACAGACTGGAGTTGAAAAGTCGTATCCAGAAATCTGGTGAGTCCTTGCAGGAGTACGCTACGAACATTGAACGATTTGCACACCTTTCCTATCCTGACGAGTTAAGTGTCGTAGCTGAAAAATTCAAAATTGAGGCGTTTATTGACGGCATACGTGACTCAGGGACAAAAAGCGAGACAATGAGAAGCCCAAAGGCAACATTTAATGAAACAGTAACGGTTGCCTACACTCAGGAGACGATTGCATTGACATGCCGCCCAACATTGAAAACTCGTCGGATAGAGGTGGAGGCTCAAAAGAAAAATTCATCGTTCGCTAGTAGTAGCTTCAGCGGAAAATGCTATAACTGTGGAAAGCAGGGACATAAGACATGTGACTGCCGATCACGTCGTAAACGAGCTGCATCACGTTCACCAAGAAGAAAAATTGAAAATAGTGTAAATGATGGCGAAAATGGTAACGATCGCATTAGTTTGTATGATCGAAAACGTGAGCAAAGTCAGAAAGAAAGAGAACGAGAACGTGATCGCATACGTCAGAGGGAAATTCTTTCTTATAAAAAATACGTGAGGAAAGAGAACGAAAACGTTTAAGAGAAAAAGAACGCGAGCTTCGCGAAGAAGATAGACGCCGTCGTGAGGTTCGTGAACGTCAAAGACAAAAAGAACAACGTCTAACTGAAGAACTTAAAAAACTGGCTCTGGAAAGAGAGCGGCGAGAAAGAGAGAAAGCTGCAACAATCGATGTGCGCCTTTTGAAAGTTTTGCCTAAAGAAAAGTGGACGAATGAGGAGATACAACGGGACCAGCGCAGTGATACAGATTTGGCAACTATAATTAAGTATAAAGAGCTGGGTAGGAAACCGGCGTGGCAACAAATCTCAAGTGAAAGCCAAATCTGTAAAGCATACTGGCCGCAATGGCAAAGTTTGGAGTTGCATGATGGTTGCCTACACCGAATCTGGGAAAGCGAGGATTGCAAAATTTGCTCAAAACTGTTGGTTATTCCAAAAGCAAAATCTAAGAAATAATCGAGGATTATCACAATGGATCGAGTGGTGGACATCTGGGCATAACAAAAACCACAGAGAAAATAAAGAAACGGTTTTATTGGGTTGGATGCCAAGAAACAGTTGCTGACTGGATCCGCTGTTGTGATCAATGTGTGATTGCTAAAGGACCAAGGCGACGAACTCGAGGGAAAATGCATCAGTATAACGTTGGAGCCATGGATATAGCTGGACCTTTTCCAATCGGCAATGCAGGAAATAAATACATCCTTGTGGTAGTTGATTACTTCAGTAAGCGGTCAGAAGTATAGCCCATTCCCAACCAAGAAGCAAAAACAGTAGTAGACATTTTCATCAAAAATTGGATTTGTCGATATGGAGCTCCACTTGAGTTGCATTCCGACCAAGGACGAAATTTTGAGTCGGCACTTTTTAAGGAGGTTTGTGACATGCTTGGAATACAGAAGACACGTACTACAGCATTGCATCCTCAGTCCGATGGCATGGTCGAAAGGTTCAACCGTACTCTGGAGGAGCATTTGAAGAAGGTTGTCGACAATACATGATACCACTACAGTCACGCCAGCATAAGCCATTTTCGGTACGGACTTATGGCTTCCAGCAGATTTGAAGTACGGAGTAAGAGTTGTCTTAGAAACGACTCATGCTGACGATTACATGTCGCGAAAAAAGAAGAACTGGCTGATATACACGAGCTTATCATGAGACGTACTCAATTGGCTAGCGACATGATGAAAACTCGGTATGACCTGCGAGCAAATACTGAAGGGTTCAAAGAAGGTCAATTAGTGCTGTTACACAACCCATAACGAAAACGGGGCTTGTCCTCTAAATTACAGACTCATTGGAAGGGACCTTACCGGATTGTCACAAGGATTAATGATGTTGTGTATCGAATCTAAAAATGCCCCGGTAACAAATTAAAAGTGGTACACATTGAAAGGCTAACGCCATATGGAGGCGACAGTGAATCTCTTGTTCGGGACGAACAAGTTTAATAGGAGGGCAGTGTGACGAAAAATCCTTTTGCACTAATTAATAGAAACTTCACGAAAGTACTTGACAGTTCGAGATGTCAATAAAAACAGTGATGTCAAGAAATTATTAGCTGAGGGAATCAACGAGATGTTGACAGATGTTTCGCTAATGCAATTCTAGAACGTTCATACAGGTATAAAAGGAGCTGTTCGTGAGAGTTGCGACACAGTTAATTTTAAGCAACAAAGCGAATAGGTACACACAGTGCCAGTGAAAGTAAATAAAGTGCTTATTGTAATATTAGATTTTGAATGTAAATAAGCAGTAAAATAAACAATTGTACCGTGTAAAAATAAAACTTTGTAATTTAAATAAACCATTTTGCTACACAATTCAGTGATCGAACTCAGAAAACTGTAAGAGACTGAAATTATCGTCATAAGAGACAGGAAATTTCGTAACAGTATGTACAAATATTCAGTAATACGGATCAGTAGTACTTTTTAATGTTTAGTATTAATTAATGTGATCCAAGGATAGGTTAATAAAATTAGAGCAAAATTGGGCAAAACTTTGGAACAAAAAGATTTTCCAGTTAAGGTGCATATTGTGCAACATAACAAGCTTATAATCACACAAAGAGTTGGTTTAAAAGCAATACTTTAAAAAAGACACTTGGAAAAAAAAGGCAGAAATGCAGTCAAAATCAATTCTATGGAAAAATATGAAATTGGCGCTTAAATAATGCAAGATGAGTCAGGTGGCGAAATGCTAGGTATGAAATCTGAGTAACTCTATTTTAAATAAAATTTTATATTCTCGACTTTCAATAAAAAAAAAAAAAAAATATCGTGCGAAGTATTCTGTAAACAACACAGGTTTACAAAAAAAAGTCATGGCGTTTTGACCAGACTATGGGCCTTATCGTAAATCTGAAGGGAGTTCCATTCTCTCTCTCCCGGGGAAGGAGCAGTGGAAGTAGTGAATATTTCATTAATGGAAACTTCCCTTCCTGCAGGGATACTTTTTTTATTTTAATATCGTTGACATTTTCAGAAATATCCAGTTTGCAACGCTGCGTTTTTCCAAGAGCGTTGACATTTTACACAAAAACAACATCTGGCAACGCTGTGTCTTTCCCATATCTTTGATATTTTGCGCAAACACCAGTCTGAACGCTGATTTTTTGCAATTTCGTAGACATTTTGCACAAAAAAAAAAACATGTGGCAACGCTTTTTTCCATAAATCGTTGACATTTTTTTCCATTTTCCACTGGATTTTGACAGCTGACTTAAAAAAAAAGATAAACAAGAAACAGCAATTGCAAAAGCAGAAAAAGAAGCAATTGCAGCAGTGAAATTTAAATTAATGCTTTGCTCTTTAAAGTAAAAAATGTATTTTTAATCATTTTTGTGGATTTGAAAAATCAAAAGTTTGCATCAAAAAGTTTAACAAAAAAAAAAAAAATTTAAGTGAAAAGTAGTTTTAGCAGAACCAGTATAAGTTGGAAACGCTTGGATAGATATTAAAAACTTAAGTGTCATATGAAAGCTATTTCAATAAGCTTTAAAATTTTTGTACTAAAGTTTTTAATCTGTCAAACGCTACTTATAATTATTCATTTATACATTAGTACTCCCTAGCAAAAAGTTGAGGACCAAATTTATCAAATAAAAGTGAAAAAACTCGCTCCCAACTTATTGCCGATCACATAATTTTTCCAGTGAATTTTCCCTTTCCACGAAATTTTTTTGCGATTGCAAACCAGGGAGTTAGTGAATAAATTCTCGAGAATATTTATTTACGATAAGGCCGTATGTGTTTCCTAGGGACTTTGACGTCCTGAATCTGAATCCGGGGTTCGTTTTTTTCCAGAACGTCTGAGAAAAAAGATTTCAAGGTCATATGGAGGTCAAAATGCGGTTCATGTGTCGTTTAGTGATAAATTCGCTAAAATTCTGAAACTAATTTTTAATCATTGAGTTCTTAGGTCTTGAAAAGAATATGTGATCAAAAGGCGTATCTCGGACCTAGTTTCGGAGATATAGCCATCGGAGATTAGAATATATATCTTCTATAAAAACCACTATAAGTTGGGAACCCCTGGAGGGATTTAGAAAATATTGGTGTCATATGAAATATATTTTATTGTTGTTGCTATTATTGTTGTTTTAGTTGTTGTTGTTGGTGTTGTTGATTTATTTGTCGTTGTAATTAAAAAATTTCACAAAATTTCAAAAAAGCTCATGTCTCGAAAACTATGAATCCAATTGAAAATATGCCCAAAACATTTTTATAGGCTGTTAAAATACCTTTCATATGACATCAATATTTTACGAATCCATCCAGGGGTTCCCAACTTATAGCAGTTTTCATAGATGATATATCCGGATCTTCCCATGGCTATATCTCCGAAACTAGGTCCGAGATACCTTTTTGTTATATTCTTTTTAAGGACTAAGAACTCAATGATAAAAAATTAGTTTCAGAATTTTAGCGAATTTATCACTAAACGACACATGACCTCCATATGACCTTGAAATAATTTTTCACAGACGTTCTGGAAAAAAACGGACCCGAGATTCGGATTCAGGACGTCAAAGTCCCTAGGAAACACATAGTCTGGTCAAAACACCATGACATTTTTTTTTCTTTTTGTAAGCCTGTGTAATTCAAATAAATTCTGTAATATAATTTTCTTTGTCAATTCTATCCCGGTTTTGGCATAAAAAGGTTCGTTTATGATTGCCTGTAATAAATTTATGTTTATTAGTATAACGAAATTTTTTTTTTAAATTTAACTCTTTTTTATTCCGATTCAAATCATATTTAGTCACGGTTTTTATCATTTCAACTCTGCTTTCGAGTCTTATATAGTACCTATAACGCCCATATAAATAAATGGAGTGGGGATTTCAAACATCAAATGAAATTTTGAAATGTACCCTAGACATATGGTCCCGAAAAGTATTTTTCTTCGAATTTGATGCAGAATCGTAAAAAAGGGATCCGCTTCAATTTATATTTTTGATATTTACCTGATATGAAAATTGGCGAACTACTTTATACAGACGATTAGCTTCTTCTGCAAAGTATTCTGCTTGAGTAAATAGGTCCTGAGTTGTTCGCAAAGCGCCATCTCCTTTCGTAAATTGATACATTAAGAAAGCCATTGATGACATATTTTTTGCACGTTTTACAATATCATTGTTCTCATTAGACTCTTCCTTTAATTTATCAGATGGTGCTTCTATTTCATCCGAAAGCATTTTTGTATCTAATTCTGGGTTCTCAACTGGGAGTTGTTTCTCCTTATTCAACACGGAACACTTTGATATGTTAAGAGGCTCAGAAATGTTCTGTTCAAATGAATTAAGAGCAAATATAAATTGTTGTCTTTAATAAATTTTTCAAAATAAGAATAAATGACCATTTGTTGCAGTAAGCTAAAAAGGGCCAATTTCTCGATTCAAAGGTTCCATTTCAGTCCTTTTAAATTATGCCCAATATTTTTCTAACTTTTTGTTTTAGTATAAAGTGTATTAAAAGTCTTCTTCTATCAAAATAAATATGTATGGGTGGGTCGTTCCACGGTGGATTTTCATTCAAAAATTTTTTTGACCCGAATTATTTTTTTTCGCATTCTTTGACTCAAAATAAAGGACACGGATTTTTTCTTTTCGTCAGGATATGCACATTTCTGAAGATATGAATTTTTCAATTTTTCAAGTTCAAAAAAAGATCCTCTTTATACTTGCTAATATGCAAAAGAAATATTTAATTAACAATGTATCAAAACATGATGAAATGTATGCTTTTTTCTCAGCTTTCGAATGAAGGATATTACAAATCGATCCAAGTAATTGTTTATAAAAAAATGACAGTTTCCTCAACAAATTATTTTTTTTTTTGAAATTTACTACTGTTTTTTTTTCGATTTTTTTGCGGGAAAATGTTTTCTTAACACTTTTGCAGATACCCTCAAAATTTCAGAATGGATCGTCAAGAATTGTGGCTGCAATGAATTTTTAAACTTGTGCGTTCGCGCTGGGGAAATGCGCGCGCTCGCTCAGGTTCGCGTCAAGCGTGTTCATTCCTATTATTTTGCAGGAAACCAGACAAACGCGACATGAATGAACACGCTTGACTCGAACCTGAGCGAGCGCGCGCTTTTCCCAGCGCGAACGCACAAGTTTAAAAATTCATTGCAGCCACAATTCTTGACGATCCATTCTGAAATTTTGAGGGTATCTGCAAAAGTGTTAAGAAAACATTTTCCCACAAAAAAATCGAAAAAAAACAGTAGTAAATTTAAAAAAAAAAAAAAAATAATTTGTTTAGAAAACAGTCATTTTTTTTTAAAAACAATTACTTGGATCGATTTGTAATATCCTTCATTCAAAAGCTGAGAAAAAAGCATACATTTCATCATGTTTTGATACAGTGTTAATTAAATATTTGTTTTGCATATTAGCAAGTATAAAGTGGAACTTTTTTTGAACTTGAAAAATTTAAAAATTCATAACTTGAGAAATGTGCATATCCTGACGAAAAGAAAAAATACGTGTCCTTTATTTTGAGTCGAAGAATGCGAAAAAAAATAATTCGGGTCAAAAAAATTTTTGAATGAAAATCCACCGTGGAACGACCCGTATATTAGGGTGTCCGTCATTTACCAAGTTCTCGTTCTAGTTCAAGTAATAAGATAAAAAAAAGAAAAATTTCAAAAGCTTCCAGAATAGCGTGCCAGTATTTTCCATCCAGAGTAAAAAAAGTCCTATCTGGTCTTTTTCAGAAGATATTGAGTTTTAACCAATATTATTTTTAAGCTCAAAAAGCTTAAACAATTTAAATTATAAAAAAAAAGAAGAAAAGAACAACAAGACTAGTAATTTTGGATGTATTTTTTGATGTTGAATCTGAATTCAATTTAATAATTGCTCTATCTCATTCGGATTTTGAGATATCCTAATACAAATCTTGACAAAATCCTTTTTTCAAAAATTTTAAAACTGTCATAACTTTGCAAATACAAACTACAGATGACTATTCAGTAGCTCATTTGAAAGGTATAGATTGGTACTAAATGAAACGTTTTGTGCATCCTGTATCCAAGCATTTTTTCAAAAACTAAAATGACAAAATGGCGGACTTATTAAATGTCGCGTGTGGCGTGACGCGGCTGACGGATTTATTGCGGTACATTGTGGAGCCCAAAGTTTTTATCTGAAACATAAAACAAAATTTTTTTATTATTCAGCAGGGTTCCCCTGAGTGCATGAATGTCTGCAACTCCGAAAAGTTCGATTCTACAATATTGAAATCACGTCTTGAAAAAAAATTGCTATTTTTTCGTCATTTTTTGTCGCTAAATGGGGCTAAAAAGTGTATAAAATAACTTTTTTTCCACAATTTCAGATATTCATGCACACGTTCAATTTATAATCTGCAAAACACTTTTTAGAAATCAAAAATCGGTTAAGTAGTTTTTTCGCAATCGTGTACCGCGATTTTAAAACCATAGTTTTGAGAAAAAACGATTTAAAGTTTAAAAAAAAAATCGATTTTTTGAAAATTTTACATGAGCTCGCTGGTTCAATCAATCATATTTTCCATAATATTTAGAGTTGAGTCATAAAACTTTGGGAATATACTCCCAAGACGTTATTCTATCAACCTATGAAAAAAAAAAATCGATTTTTTGAAAATTTTATATGAGAAGCCCCCCGTAAAGGTTTCGATGTGCTCTTTCAGAATTTCAACTTTGCTACCTCAAGTGGTGTTTGCTCGCGCCGCTATATTGGAAAAATTGCGTCCAAAATCAGATTTTGCAAATATCTCTTTAACGGTTATACTTAGAAAAAAATATTGTTGCGCAATATTGTAGCTTATGAAATTTTCTATAAAAATTACCTCTTAATTGTTTCCGAACTACTTATAACTCAGGAGATATCCTAATTCAAAATTTGAAAAAATTAGTTAATTGTGCGTGATGTAGGCACAGTGATGTGTTGAACCTAAAATTACAATAACTCATGAACGGTGAGCCGCACGTTCAAAATAAAAACACCTATTTATAGGGAATTTTTTTTCACATGACTTATAGTTTACGAGATATTTTATCAACAAACCTAAAATTTGAAAAAACCGTTTTTTCCAAATTGCTCCAAAACGTTCGTTCTAGAAAAAAAAATTCGCGTCTTGAAAATTATTCAAAAGTGAACATTGTACTATGCTCCATACTATGTTCAATTTTGAATGATTTTCAAGTCGTGATATCTCATGAAAGGTAAGTATGACGAAAAAATAGTTCGGAGAGACCCTTATAGGGAACTGAACGTTCTACAAAATGCATGAAAAATTTTTTTCTAGGACGAACCGTTTTGGAGCTATTTTAAAAAACAATTTTTTTCTAAATTTTAGGTTTGTTGAAAAAATATCTCGTAAACTATAGGTCATGTGAAAAAAAAAAATAAAAGTCATTCTCCCGAGTTATAAGTGGTACGGAAACAAATAAGAGGTAATTTTTATAGAAAATTTTATAAGCTACAATATTGCGCCGCAATATTTTTCGCTAAATGTACCGTTAAAGACCGATTTTTGACGCCATTTTTCCAATATGGCGGCGCAAGCGAACACGATTCGTGGTAGTAAAGTCGAATTTCTGAAAGAGCACACCAAAATTATAAAATAACTCATTTGCAAAAATCCCGCAAAACTTACCAGGCAACATCATTTTATTATTTGTATTATTTAGCATAGAGAATATTCGAGAAAAAAAAAAATGATACATATATTCTTATGAATGTAGTTCAAAGTGAGTTTTCAAGAAAAAAGCACAAGCACGCGCAATGCCCTTGCGCCGTTGCGAAAGTTTGTCATTTGTCCAACAACAAACACATTGCCAAAAATTCAGCACTACTTCTGCAATTTCGCACTGCTTCGACTCAGAGTGAAATTGCGAAGAGCGTGATTGCGAATTAGTGACAGCTCTTCGAAACAATGTTGCCATCTATATTTTTTACAAAAAGTTTAATTTCGTATAATAATTCAAAATTTTTTCATGTTTTTTCAATAAGCTGGAAGCATTGTAAAATTTTTTCACATCTATATATTAATACGTGAACAGTTTTTTTTGCCTCCCTTTTGCGAGCTAACCATTTAACCGATTTTCGAAATTTTTTTGTATATGAAAGGTACTGTGGTGTAGAATGCGCAAAACAAAAAATTATCCTCATAAGTTGCCATTAAGGCATTTAAAAACAGGATCGAAATTTCCCATATAATTACAACAACAACAGCACCCACAGAGTTATGCTGTGTTGTTAAGAAAGTGAATGAGAGAGTGGAGTGAGAGAAATTTTGTTGTTGTTTTTCTCTTGCTTGCACGAAACTTGTTTCGTTGCGCTCTGTCGACGTTCTATACCGATATTTTGGATGTTTTTCGATACTTTTGGACTTTTACCGATATTTTGGATGTTTTTCTATACTTTTGGACTTTTACCGATATTTTGCATGTTTCTCGATGCTTTTGGACTTTTACCGATTTTTTGGATGTTTTTCGACACTTTTGGACTTTTACCGATATTTTGGATGTTTCTCGATACTTTTAGACTTTCATCGATATTTTGGATGTTTTTTGATACTTTTGGACTTTTATGGATATTTTGGATGTTTCTCGATACTTCTGGACTTTTATTGATATGGTGAATGTTTTTCGATACTTTTGGACTTTTATCGATATTTTGGATGTTTCTCGATACTTCTGGACTTTTACCGATATTTTGGATGTTTCTCGATGCTTTTGAACTTTTACCGATTTTTTGGATGTTTTTCGATACTTTGGGACTTTTACTTTTTGGATGTTTCTCGATACTTTTGGACTTTTACCGATGTTCTGGATGATTTTCGATACTTTGGGACTTTTACCGATATTTTGGTTGTTTTTCGATACTTTTGGACTTTTACTGATATTTTGGATGATTTTTGATATTTTTGAACTTTTACCGATATTTTGGATGTTTCTCGATACTTTGGATGTTTTTCGATAATTTTGGACATATGCCGATGTATTGGGTATTTCTCGATACTTTTGACTTTTACCGATATTTTTGACGTTTTTCAATACTTTTGGACTTTCATCGTTTTCTTCGAATTGTTTAATATTTTCGATATTTTTGGACTGTAGTTCTGCAATGGCGTGGGCACACTCTCGCCTATGGAATGGTTTTTGGTTTTGTTTGGATAAGGGCTTAGTGGCATTTTTGCAGTGAGATGCGGTTTGATAATGCTCTGTCGCGGCTGAAGTTCAATACAGGTTCTTATGCCTTAATATGCTAAGCGTTGAGGAAGAAAGCTTAAGAAAAATTTATATGCGAGTGGTGTCGTGCGCCTAAAGAGAAAATAGTTTACCTCGGCTAATTTGGAATGAAGATAAATTTATTTTTGAGAAAGAATATTGATCTTTTTTTTTAGTAGAGGGTTCCTCTCTCCCAAAATGAAATACGCTAGCTACCACGGCTAAGCCACCACACCAATTTTTATGTTATTCGATTTTGAGATACACTAAGCCTTCTGCATCCAAAAAAGGTTACTACGAGTATTGAACTCTATCAGTACTTAATATTCTGGCTTTCTTTTACACAAAACAGTACTCGAAAAATTTGTATCTATCTTTTGGAGAATGGCCAAAAATTTGGCCACCGGCGATACTAGTTTAAATAATTTCGCTAGACGGAAATATTTACATATATTGAACGTTCACACGTTAGTGCGAAAAAGACTTGCATTTTCGCTATTTTGCAATTGCGCATCAACGCGTGAAAATGCCAAACCAGATTTTATGTTTTAAAATTATCTTGTCTTGTTATATAACTTCAAAGCTTGGAAAAAAAGGTATTTTTTCAACATTTAGGTTAGGGTATCTTAAAATTCAGACATGATGCAGCAATTCTGCGATTGGATTCAGCATCAAAAAGTACATACAAAATGACTAGTCTTGCTAATGTTGTTTTTTTTTTTTTAATATGCAAAAAATCCATTTTTAATAAAAAGCTTAAAAAAAATATTGGTTAAAATGCAATATATCCTGAATGAGATCAGCCAGGACTTTCTTTTTTTTACTCTAGAGACATACACCCAACTTTCTGCATATTCAGTTTTTTTTTTTAATTTTTAAAATTTGGACCCTTGGGGCCCACTGTTCGGGGTCATAAAAAAAAGACGGGACCAGCTATGACTTTGAATTAAACTTCAACAACTTTATTTGTAGAATTTTTCTGCAAAGTTACAAAACTTTAATATGATGGAAAGCTGCGAGTAGAGACTTCTCTACATACATTTTTGTATGAAAAGTAATTTCCAAAGGGGCACGCTATTACTGGCCCGTCATTTTGAGGGGTCCCTTCTTGAAAACAATAAACTTGGTAAACAACAGACACCCTAATGTATATTGACACAAAATTTTCTAACCGGGCCATAAATTTCCCTACATCCGTTTTTTATTTTTTTTTCCAATAAAATATTTCATACATTTATAGTGGAGTGCCTGGGCCTTTTAACCTAGGATTTCTGTTAGGCCTCTATTGCAGGTGCATAAAGTGAGCTATGCAGGTGTGACGAATTTCGATGTTTTTTGGTTGGGAATTTCGAGCTATTTTCGAGCTTTTCAGCAGTAATTTCGAGCTGTCTGGGAAATTTTCCATTTTCCGGAAAAGCGGAAAAATTGTTCTGCATAGCTAAGTTTATTTTTTCAGACGAATCTGCGGGAAAAGTTAGGATGAAATCTTTTAACGCAGGAATTTCGAGCTGCTTTCGAGCTAATTTTGAGCTTAAAGCATTTTCCGGAAAACTCCCAATTTTCCCGGAAAATCCCAAAAATTTTTTTTATGGCAAACTTTTTTTTACTCAGCCAGATGAATCCGCGGGGATAGTAAGCCATGAAATCTTTTAACGCATGAATGTCGAGCTAGTTTCGAGCTGACCTTGAAAGAAGTGTTTTCCTTTAATTTTCCCGGAAAATCCCAAAAAATAAATTTTTTTTTTTTTCCCTATGTTATGTCCGCAAATTATTCGGACTTAATCCCCATTTAAGAAATGGAGATTATGTCCGAAAGTTTTTCGCGGATCAGCCTATAATATATCTAGGGTGACCAGATTTGAAATAAGAGAAAACAGTACATCATGAAAAAAAAACAGTACAATTCAAAAAAAAAACAGTACACTTTTTTTTAATTCAATTCATAACTTTTATACAAAACATTTTAATGAAAAACAAAATGTAGAAACAATATAAAAACACTTAAAACTTTCTTTTAATTAAAACAAAAAATACTTATTAGTATTTATCCTTTTTTTTTTGTATAAACTTCACAACTCCTTTTGTACCCTCCACGGTTTACAAAAAATTATTGAATTCAATACAGTTATGCCCGTAATTAGTTTTTAAAATCAGTTCACTTTCTAAATTTTTCAATAAAAGCCTATTTCGTTCCTTTCTCCAACATGACTACATTAAACTGAATATTCTTTTAGAGGCAGCATTTGAATGAGGTGTACAAAAAATAAAATTGCATACTTTTTCAAAATTCGGAAGGAATCCTAAATAGTGGAAAGTATTTTCATTTTTTCTCAACTGGCTTTTCTTGTTTCACAGTTTCAGAAAATTTTTTAAGTGAATGAACTCATCAAAAAGTAGGTCCATATCAATCCATATCAAAGGTTTATACGTTTTTTCAAGCCAAAATGAAAATGTTCTCCACAGTGTTGCTAGAAAGGTTAATAATAGACAAAGTGGTCAAGGAGTTATGCAGAGTGATTCAAAATAAATTATTTTCGTTAAAAATTCATTGCGTACGCACATGAGGAAAATACATTTTTCAACACATAACATGTTATTAGAAAAAACAGTACAAAAAGCAGTACACCATTGAAAAAACAGTACTTTTGGGTACTGTTTTGGGTGTAGGTCATAAAACAGTACTTTTTTCAAAAAACAGTACATGTACTGTTTAAAACAGTACGTCTGGCAACCGTAAATATATCCAACACCTGATTTGCTAGCCACAGTAGTTTTACATAAGAGTAGGGGTAAGTAGGCGGCCTGCGGCCGCAGCTCAAGATTTAAAACTACCAAAAATCCAATACCGGTTTCGCGGATCAGTCAATAATATATCAAATAATTTGCGGACATAACACCCATTTACGAAATGTGGATTATGTCCGTGGGGATTATATCATGGCATCGCCATAAAAAAAAAAAGTTTTTTGGGATTTTCCGGGAAAGTTCGAGGTTTTTTCGGAAAACACTTTTCGTTTTTGATGAGCTCGAAACTAACTCCAAATTCGTGTGTCAAATGATATGATCGCCAAATATTCTCATGGGTTCGTCTGGCTGAAAAAATAAAGCAAGCCCTTAAAAAATTTTTTGGGATTTTCCGGGGTAATTTAAGGAAAACACTTCATTCAAGGTCAACTCGAAGGTAGCTCGAAATTCCTGCGTTAAAAGATTTCATCGCTTACTATTCCCGCAGATTCGTCTGGCTGAAAAAATAAACTCAGCTATGCAGAACAATTTTTCCGCTTTTCCGGAAAATTTCCCAGACAGCTCAAAATTACTGTTAAAAAGCTCGAAAATAGCTCGAAATTCCCAACCAAAAAACATCGAAATTCGTCACACCTGCATAGCTCACTTTATGGACCTCTATTTAGCGGTTATCTAGAATCGATGGTCATCGATCGTGATCGATAAACGCTATTTTGGTATTTGCGAACTTAATAGAAAGAATTATGATTGTGACTTTAAATGCTATGAATATTTTATGTTGACAGCTGTTATTTCCTATATTTTCTGAAAGATTTTGTTTTAATTTAATTAAATTTAAAATGTTTTGGGACAAATTTAGTTGTTTGGAGCTTTGGTAGTCCGATGACACTGAGGAACACAAAAACTATGTAGAATTGGCCAGGGAAAGGCGCCGACTGGGGGACTCAACCAATCCTTTGAAAATACATAGAAGAAAATATGTTATCTATTCCAAAAATTGCATTTGCTGAATTGTTTGCACTTTTGGATGGCCAAATGAAAAGCATCTTCAAATCTGCATCAGTACTAGTAGCTACAAAGCAACATTTTGCTCCATTAATTCCATCAGCCGACTAAGTTGCCTTTGTTGCTGAACACTTTTGCTCTGTAATCAGCAAAATATCTATTAATGTATTATTTATCACAATTACTTGCTGTAAAACCATTTATATTACTTACATTCTTACTTTTTAACCACTTTCTCCCTATTTGCGCAAAATATTGCAGCAAAATAAATTCATCTATCAAAACAAACTGATAGAACAGCCATCGATTACGTTGCTATTCAGTCGACAAAAATTATACTAAACGCTGAACGCAATAGAAAAGACAATCGATAACCGAAAAAGAGCGTTTATCTATTGCCAATCGATAGCCGCAATAGGGGCCATAGACATTCATAATCAAAATAATCATGCATTTTTTTGCTTCATGATTAAAACTATATTTTGATCAAATTCATGTGATTTTAGATTACTAGTACTATTTTACTACTTTTTTAATGCTATTTATTTTAATACTTTTTTGTATTATTTTTTCATGCGACAAATTTGTGTCAAACTGTGAGTTAATTTTGTTTGGTCTCTCAAATTTTGTTGGTACTGATTCAAAGATTGCTATTATAGTGAAGTCAATTAAGCCTTTTAGATGGAAGTCCTCAAGAACAACTCCGATTTTGATGATTTTTTTTAAAAATATTGTTTTTTTTTATTTAAAATCAGAAACATTTTGGAGCGCGGTCGGAATTATATAATTTTTTAAACAATATTTACAAAAGTTATGTTTTCATAAAAAAAAATGGAAAAAAATACACTAAACACAAATCAAAATAGTCATTTTATGCACCAGAAAATTTTGATACTTTTATTCCTTAAGATTATGATATGCCTGATAGTCGTGCAGGTCGAAATATGGGTGCTATTTTTTCTATATAATATGACGTTTACAATAATATATAACACTTGGTAAACGAACTTCAAACGATAAAGATGTCTAACAATCAAGAAAAAAAGCGCAAACTCATTTTGTACACTTACCTGCAGAATTAAAATATTCAGCCATAGCTAAAAAAACAGGTGCATCAGAAATCACTGTCCAAAGGGTTATTTCGAATTATAGAAAGGGTCAACTTATTACGCGGAAAAAGGGTTCAGGTAGAAAAGCCAGTATAGACCCACATTTGGTGAAAAAGGTGAAGCGTCTTTTTAAGCAGAATTCTAACACCTCAGAACGAGATATGGCTGCCAGAGCAGGAACCTGAAAATCTTCTATAAACAGACTAAAGAAAAAACTTAACCTAAAGACCTACAGAGTTCAAAAAGTACCAGACCGTTCCCATGAAAAGCAGTTAGAGGCTCAAAAGCGAGCTCGAAAGTTATGTGTCGATTACCTGAATGGTACAATAACAATAATGTAAATTTTGTACCCAAAAACGCGAATCCACCTAACTTCCCAGAGCTTCGACATATTGAGAGATATTGGGCTCTCATGAAATCAGATCTTCGGAAGAGCAAAAGTACTGAAAAAATTTAAAAGATTTAAAAAATAAGTGGCGAAGGTCGTACGGTACTGTCGACGAAACAACTGTACAAATCTTAATGAAGGGTCTTAAGAAAAAAGTAAAATATTTTTATATAAAATAAATATTTGTTAATAGTATAATGTTATTTATTTTCGTTATACTACTCATAAATAAATAAAAAAACAATATTTAAAAAAAATTCATTACGTATTTTTTTATTGATGAAGAACAAAGTATCAAATTTTTCTGGGGCAGTTCTAATCTGGCAATTCTAAATCCGAATTGCTGTATCTTATATGGTATCTGAGTTGTTTTCTCTTTGTATAGGATCTACAATTGAGGAGTGGCCGTACCAAAGGGCCTAAGTGCCATTTCGAGGCAAAAGTAGTGTCATTGTATGAAACGGGTGTCATTTCGTTAAAAGTTTATAAAATTGTTTTTTGTTTTCACTTAAAATTTTTCTGATGGTGTGAAATTTATATCATTATGTTGAAAAAATTATAACAGTCAAATAATCGACTATAAAAAGTATGACATTACTTTTGGTACTTAGCCCCTTTGGTACGGCTACTCCTCAATTGTGTATATAAAAACTGTTGTCATGTTTTTCTCAAGAACGGCTTAAGCGATTTTAATGAAACTTTGGAAAATGATACGCATTAGCATATACTGAAGAATGAAATAGACTTTAAATTAGTATGTACTAGTAAAGAGGCATGGCACCGCCCCAAACTTTTAATTTGATTTGGTCATATCTTTTGAACCATATAAAATTTTTTGATGAAAATTAGTACACAGCTGCTGACTATCAATGCCTTATAATGGGCAAAAATTGGGCAAAATCAGCGCACTTTTTGACCATTAATAATTTTGATATTATTCGAATGCAGATTTTGATAAAAATCAAAATTTTCAATGGTTAAAAAGAGGGAGTGGCACTTTTCTGATTTCGCCCAATTTTCGCCCATTATAAGGCATTGATGGTCAGTAGCTGTGTACTAATTTTCATCATTTTTATATGGTTCAAAAGATATGACCAAATCAAATTAAAAGTTTGGGGCGGTGCCACGCCTGAGTTAAAGCCTATTTCATTCTTTAGTATATGCTAATGCGTATCATTTTAAAAGTTTCATTAAAATCGCTTAAGCCGTTCTTGAGAAAAACATGACAACAGTTTTTACATACACAATTTAAGACCCTATAAAAAGAGAAGATATCTCAGAAACCATATAAGATACAGCAATTCTAATGCCAGATTCGGATTTAGAATTGCCAAATACATATAAAATGACTATTTTGATTTTTGTGTGTTGTATTTTTTTCCAATTTTTTTTTTATGAAAACATAACTTTTTAAAAAAATTATATAATTCCGACCGCGCTCCAAAATGTTTCTAATTTTAAATAAAAAAAAAAAACAAAATTTAAAAAAAAAAAAATCATCGAAATCGGAGCTGTTCTTGAGGACTTCCTCATTTTGCCTGTTTTTTGGCTTCATTGACTCCACTATTAACCACTTATTTCATCTATCAAGTAGATTTCTTCACGGAAACTGTATTATTTTACTCCCAAAAGAAACAAATTGTGAAACATTTTACAACACAACTCTGTTTGATTTCGTGAAGTGGCATCGTTTGCTCATTCATTTCATGATTAAAATAATCACCAAATATATGATTATTTTGATTATGAATGTCTATGTAAACAAGCCCTTACAGTGAATGAATTTATATGGTCGAGGTTGGATTTTTTTTATTCTATAAAAAGAAAAGTTTACGAAAAATTGGTTCTGCTTTTGATTTGTTCATTATATTTATAAGCAAATTTAGTACAACACTAAGTTAAAAATAATTCAGGCTGTTCGTTTACTCCAAGTTTTTGCAAGTTTTTACCCGAAAAGCTCTCGTTTATGCATAAAACGTACGTAAGCGATAGCTTTTTGGGTAAAAACATGGGTAAACGAACAGACTGATTGTAACATTTTGCAAACCATTTTTTCTTAACTACCTAATTTGAGGTCGCGGAACACGAAAAACGCAACCCGATCAAGAAAATTTGTCAATTTCTTGTCATTGTATCTGAAATGTATATCAAAAATTTATCAGCTGCTGATATACAATTTTTGTATGTCATTTTGATATATTTTTGACATAATTGAAAAATATGTCAAATTTCTTTCAGAAATTTATATCAAAATGATAACAAAAATGATACAATTTTTGTATATCATTTTGATATGTATATGATATCAGCCGCTGATATATAATTTTTGTATATCATTTTTATAATGCCTATGGCGATCTTGTATCCATGTTTATCCGTGTCCAATAGCTTAATGGTTAAAGCGCCGCGATTTCTTTCATTAGAAATCCGGAGTCACGGGTTCGAATACGGTTTCTGACAAGATTTAACTAAACCTGATCTGATGAGGCTATATACATGTTAATATATGAAAATATATAAAAATGTATGTGGAAATAGCCGAAACATATGTAATCAATTTCCATGGTAACACTTGATCTTGCGTCTGTTGATGAAAAATTGCAAAAATGACTGTTTAATTAGTTCAATAGAAAATTATCATACTTCAATAAAGAAAAAGCGCGTTGGTACTTTCATTCCCAATGTGCACAAAAACGGATGAGGATCGTTTCGAACCCGTTACGAGTTCATAAAGGGATAAAAAACGTAATCCGCGGCAACGGATCCATTTCGAAACCGAAACGTACATCAAAAACGAATTCAAAACGGATTTGCTCTTAATAATGTGCCAAACGGACTCGTTTCGGATCCGTAACGGGTTCATATTTTCGTACTTTTTATCCGTTACGGAATCCGTTATAATCCAGATTCCTAAAAAAAAAAACGAATCGTTTTTTCTACTTTTATGGATCCGTTTCGAACCTGTAACGTACATCAAAAGCGAATTCAAAACGGATTCGTTTTTTATAATGTTAATGCTTCTTGTAAAAAAAAAAAAAATGGTGAAGCGCTTATTTTTAATTAAAAAAACAAAAAAAAAAAAAATTACTAGCCCGGCCGGGAGTCGAACCCAGGCTACCGGGGTATTACTTTTTCATACACGAGACGTTAGTCAACTAGGCTAATAACCGATATGATGTTGACATATCTGATGTAGACTTATGTGATGTTGAGATTTAAAGTTTGTATTGATTAAACAAATTTCGGTTGATTTTTTCATAAGTATTCTGTGTTCTTTCTCTTCCCTACTCAAATTTGGAATCAAAAACATTTCTTCAAACAGAGTTTGAAAAGTTTACAAAAAATTATACACAATAAAATAAAAAGATAAAAAACAAATCAAAAATGTTTTTTTATCATCATTAAAATTAATTAAAGCAAATCCGTTTTGGGTTCGTATTTGAAGTATTTACGGATTCGAAACGGATTTACCCAGGTTTGAATCCTACCAAAGGTGGATTTTTTCCCTTTATTTGTCGTCCTTTTTTTCTTTTTATTTTTTTTTAATTGCTAATAAGCGCGCCAAAATGGTTTTTTTCTGTAAATATACAGCATTAACATTTTTAAAGGCAAATCCGTTTTGAATTCGTTTTTACATACGTTTCGGATTCGAAACGGGCCTGCACTGCGAAATTACCCGGGTTCGAATTCTACCATAGGCGGATCGATAATTTTTTTCATTTTATTTATTTTTTTTTAATCGCTAATAAGCGCTTCAAAACGTTTTTTTTTTTTTATTTAAACACAGCGTTTTGAATTCGGAATGGATACGTTACCGCGGATTACGTTTTTCATACCTTTTTGAATTCGTAACGGGTTCGAAACGGATCCTCATCCGTTGTGCACATTGGGAATGCTGTGTTTAAATAAAAAAAAAAAACATTTTAAAGCACTTTTTAGCGATTAAAAAAAATAAATAAAAAGAAAAAAAATTATCGATCCGCTTATGGTAGGATTCGGGCCCGGGTAATTCCTCAGTACGGACTCGTTTCGAATCCGAAATGTATGTAAAAACGAATTCAAAACGGATTCGCTTTTAAAAATGTTAATGCTGTATATTTACAGAAAAAAACCGTTTTGATGCGCTTATTAACAATTAAAATAAAATAAAAAGCAAAAAAAAGAAGAAAAATTAAGTATCAAAATCCACCTGTGGTAGGATTCGATACTGGATAAATCCGTTTCGAATCCGTAAATACTTCAAATACGAGCTCAAAACGGATTTGCTTTAATTAATGTTAATGTTGATGAAAAAAACATTTTTTATTTGTTTTTTTATCTTTTTATTTTATTGTTTATGATTTTTTGAAAACTTTTCAAACTTTGTTTGAAGAAACGTTTTTGATTCTAAATTTGAGTATGCAATATTTTTATTCAAAAGAAGGGAAGAGAAAGAACACAGAATACTTATGAAAAAATCAACCGAAAAACAAAAGAAATTTGTTTAATATACAAACTTTAAATCTAAACATCAGATAAGTCTACATCATATCGGTCAAAAGCCTAGTTGTCTAACGTATCGTGTATGAAAAAGTTATGCCCCGGGAGCCTGGGTTCGACTTCCGGCCAGGTTAGTAAGTAGTTTTTTTTTTTTTTATTAAAAATAAGCGCTTCACTATTTTTTTTTTTTATAAGCAGCATTAACATTATTAAAAGCGAATCCGTTTTGAATTCGTTTTTGGTGTACGTTACGTATTCGAATCGGATCCATAAAAGAAGAAAAAAAGATTCGATTTTTTGATAGGAATCCCTCCCGCCAACGGATCAGTAACGGATTCGTAACGGATAAAAAGTACGAAAATATGAACCCGTTACGGATTCGAAACGAGTCCGTTTAGCACACTGGGTTAGTACTATACAAGCAAAAAACCAGTCAATAAACTAACTTCAAAAACCTTAATTGTTTAGCTACTTAATTCATCGCATTTGAAGATGCATATTTTTATCAACAGCTTGTTCAAAATATGCAAACTAAAACTGTGATTAGTTACGCAACAGAATGAGGAAATGTTTTTTTTTTTGGTTTGTAAAAATTGTTGAGTTTACCTTGTGTTTGCAATGATCAAATGTTTCCACGGAAATAGTTTTCTCCAGGTACATTAAGCTAGCAGAGCGAAAATGCCAGAATTGGAAAAAAAAAAATGCCATAATTATATGCTAATTATAGGCTAATTTTGGGCCCAAACGCCGAATTTTAGAATCTTCATTTTTTAAAAAAAGAAGTTTGCTCTGCTAGCTTAAACTTAACTATCGAGAAAACACATACGGGACGTATATTGAACTAAAGTAAGTAGTCAATAATTATAGGCTATTTAAATGCCCAATCGCCAAATAAAAAGCTTTCCATTAGTGCAGGCAAATTAGGTAAAAACAGTTATTCCTTTCTAATTTTGTCGAACATGCACCGATTTTGATCCGACAGGGCTCATTTTGTTCGTAATAAAATTTAAAACAAAACCAACACATTTGTTTTTGCGGCTTTTCCCAAAGTTTTTTTAGTCCTCCGTGAACCCTAAAAATCGGATAAGTTCAATAAAACTGTACTAAAATGCTTAAAAATGGAAAGTTATACTATTCAGGAGGTTCTCTAGATTGCTGAATCCAAATATGATGTTAAAAAATCAAAAAACTCAAAATGGCGCCCGGAAAACTGCGTACATACCCATTTTAAGCACCAAAAATGGGAAAAAAATCGTTACAGGGGGTTTTAGCCTAGAAGTCTTGTTACATTGAATGAATTTATACGGTCGGTGTGGGATATTGTTTTTTATACTATAAAAAGTAAAGTTTACCAAAATTTTTTTTGTGTTTTTGATTTGTTTATTATCTAAGGAATAACTATAAAAAGTTAATACAACACAAAATTAAAAATATTTGTAACATTTTGCAAACCATTTTTCCAAACTAATTTGAGGTCGCCGAACACGAAAAACTCATTTATTTTTTTTTTCCTTGGGGTCGTTCCCAAGTTATTGGATAATTTATATTTTCGAGGTTATAGCTTCATATACATCAATATATTTCTATGATGCCAAGTCCGATCAATTTTTTTTCCACGTTTACAAAGAGTGATTAATGGCGCTTCTAACAAGTGTACCAATAATTATGCTCCAAACAAAATTGACTGAGTTATAGCAGGAAAAAGCTTGATAGTTCAAAAAGTTTTTAAATTTTTCACATCAACTTTAAATGATATACTTTGTTTTTGGCACATATATTTTTTTTAAATAATTTTTTTTAGAAATGTTATTTAATGGCGCATATAAATGCAAACATTTTAAGCCTATGTTGAGCAAAATCGAATGAAATTTCAAAAATATATTAAGGCTTTAGTGCAATAAGGAAGATGTGAGAATTTTCGAAATGTTCGGCCTGAGTCAACAGATCCAATTTTTCAGCCTCTAAATAGGACACCCTACACTTAATGAACACTTTTAAGATGATTTAAGTAAATTCTAATCATTCTCTGTAGAAGAACATTGCGGATTGTATTAAAAATATTAATTTTTGAAAGAAATCGAAATTTCCCTATTGCACTAAAACCTTAATCTTTTGGAAATTTCATTCGATTTTGCTCAACATAGACTTAAAATGTTTGCAATTATATGCGCCATTTAATAAAATTTCTAAAAAAAAAATTATTTAAAAAAATGATGTGCCAAAAACCAAATGTTTCATTCGAAGTTGATATGAAAAATTTCAAAAATTTGTGAAATATCAACCTTTTCCCTGCTATAACTCAGTCAATTTTGCTTGGAGCATAATTATTGGTATACTTGTTAGAAGCGCCATTAATCACTCTTTGTAAACGTGGAAAAATAAAATTGATCGGACTTGGCATCATAGAAATATATTGATGTATATGAAGCTATAACCTCGAATATATAAATTATCGAATAACTTGGGAACGACCCCAAGGAAAAAAAAAATAAATGCCTGCGGCCGCTGCTCAGGATTTAAACCCGTCAGACATCCAACACCGGCTTCGCGGATCAGTCTATAATATATCCAACAAATAGTTTTGCTAGTCAAATTGCGCGCGCAATTTTTAATAAAATTTTTTATTTTTTTTTAAATAATAAGTAGCTACTGCGCTTGCATAAGACTGATCCACGAAGCCGGTGTTGGATGTCCACTTACCCCTACTTTTATGTAAAATTACTGTTGTTGTAGTCGTAGTAAATTTGTTTTGTTGTAGTAGTTTTTGTTGTTGTTGGTGTTGTTGTTGTTGGTGTTGTTGGTGTTGTTGTTGTTGTTTTTTTTTCGTCTAGAGTTGTTATTCAAAGTTCCTTATTTCAAGAAAATTGATTTGGTCCATTTTTTTTTTAAATGAAAAGCTTTCCTTTTGGCGATGGGGCATTTAAATAGCCTATAATTTGCTATAATTATTGAATACTTTCTTTAGTACAAAATGTTTTTTTTTTTCGAAATCGCTCTGCTAGCTTAAACTTAACCTAGCAGAATCTTGTTTTTTTTTTTAAATGGAAAGCTTTTTATTTGGCGATAGGGCATTTAAATAGCCTATAATTATTGACTACTTAGTTTAGTTCAATATACGTCCCGTATGTGTTTTATCGAAATAGCTCTGCTAGCTTAAACTTAAGCTAGCAGAGCTAACTTTTTTTTTTTTTTAAATGAAGAGCCTAAAATTCGGCGTTTGGGCCCAAAATTAGCCTATAATTTTGGTTTTTTTTTTTCAGTTCTGCCATTTTCGCTCTGCTAGCTTAATGTACCTGTTTTCTCCATTATGAATACGTGGACTAGTGAAAATCACTGCTTTGAGCAGCACTGTGCGCAGGATTTGCTCTTGAGGTGGTTTTTCATACAGATTATTTTTAATTTATTTTAGTTTTTTAAATTCATAAATTGTTTATATGGGAAAATGATCTTTTTGAGGGGACTTGAAGCCCAAAACTCTCCCCGTTCGCACAGGCCTGGTTTACAGTAAAAACGCATAAATCTATTTTAATACCAAAATGTAACTATCATTTAAACTGTCTCGAGTTCAGAGAATATTTGAGGTTGCATTTGTAATTTCTTCTGTCAAAAAATACTAAGAGCCGTTTTCACAATATCTGGTTAAAACTCAACTTGCAGATAGATATAAATTTTGTATGAAATTTAATGTCAAAGTGCCAGTAAAAGTTAAGTCTTAACGGTACATTGTAAAATTAGCTTCAATTTAAATGTAATACAAGTAAAAAAAAAATATTGACTTGTGGATATTAAATTTATGTTTGTAAAACATATTTATTTGATGGCATTTTTTCATTAAAAATAATTGTAAAATTAAATGGTAAATCTTTAAAAGGTGCCATGCCAGATTTTTAAAATTTTTTGAGAGACATAAAACTGAAACAAGTAACTGTTAAGTTATCTCTTGAGCAGATTGTTTTTTTTTTTTCACTTAGAAACTCGTTTTCCAAATTAACGATTTAATAAATTTTAGTTTTTTGCTATTTAATACTAAGAAATTTTTGTGTATATATTATAAATAATTCAGGAGGAATCTATGCAAAATTTTTTGACGCAAAATAAAGAATCGATTTTTACCCCGGAAATGTGTTCTTCAAGAGCTTCCGATGACCCATTCAAATTTTTACGGCAATCGGTTGCGCTAAACCCAATATATATCCTAAACAGTTTATTGTATAGACCGATTTTCCCGTTTTTCATGATTTTCAAGCGTGAATAACTTGAAATGAGTCCATTTTCAAGGCATGGTGAGTAGAGAGAACTTTTTTCTTGTATCCTGTTCTCATAGCCTCCATTATAAAGAACACTTCGACGAACATTTTGAGACCGGGTGAGACAAAAAATTTCGGGGCCCACGATTTGAAAAGTAAAACAAAAATTTTTTTATCCGTGACAAAAATATTTTTCAGGATACAAGAAACAAGTGCTTCCTACTCACCATGCCTTGAAAATGCACCCATTTCGAGCTATTTGCGCCTGAAATATATCGGGTTTGGCGCAACCGATTGCCGTAAAAATTTTAATGGGTCATCGGAAGCTCTCGAAGAACACATTTCCGGGGTAAAAATATATCGGGTTTGGTGCAACCGATTGCCGTTTTCTCTCGTAGAACACATTTCCGGGGTAAACATTATTCTTCTTTCCATGTAATCCCCCATTTATATATCTCCTCCTGTAATATAAAAATGACTTTGTGTCTGTGTGTCTGAAGTGAAGCATTATCACTCAGAAATTACTCGGCCAATTGAACTCAAAATTGAAACTAAAATGAGTGTATCTCAGGTATGTGAATGTTGTTATGCTATATACGAAAATTTCCGAAGTCCACCCGAAGGCTTTATAGTCACAACGAAGAATGTCTAGGCACACTAGAAAAAAAATATCTATGGCGAACTGTCAATTGATAGTTTTTTGGAACACCCGAAGGTCACGCGAAGGCTTCATAGTCAAGATGAAAATATCTAGATGTACTACAGGGAAAACGTCTAAAGCGAACTATGAGCAGGCCTTAATTGATGGTTCCCTCGCACGCCCCAGCTATGCTATTGGGAATTTTTAAGCTGGTTACTAGAAATGAAATGAAATTAACTTTCCCATAATATCTAAATTTTTATTGGTGACATGGCAGTGGCGTAAATTATCACTTTTATCTATATCTTTTCAGCTATTGGGAATCAAAACACAAAACAAACATGCCTAGAGAAGCGGGTAAAGAAGGCTATATGAAGCCAAACACGCCAAGCTTAACAGCTGACAATTTTTTTATCTCCGATTTCGCTTAAATTTGGCAATATGGTAGATCTGGTGTGCAAAAACAATATTCTGGGAGGATTTGGTTCTAGTAACATTTGTTGTTAAAATACAGGGTGCTGAAGTTGGCGTTTTTAGTCATTTTCATGAAAAGGGTATTTTTTCAAAAATTTATAACTTACACTAAAGTTTTTAAATTGATATAGCTAAGTATTTTTATTATAGAAAAGGCTCTAGATTGTACTGCGACCTAAAAGATCTTTTGTACAGCCTCTTTCCCTAATCAAAACAGTTCCAGACTATCTATAAATCTTGTTTCTGCCATAGGATTAATTTTACCTATGTCACCTGGATCTAAAATCTCAGCTCCTAGGTACTTAATTCTGCGTCTAAATGCAGCAGGGCATGCTCATAGCACATGCTCTGCTGTTTCCAAGTCCTCTAAGCAGAGTCTACAGGAGTCATCGTCTACCAAACCCATCTTTTTTAGGTGATAATTAAGTTTACAGTGACCTGTCATTATCTCACTGTACGTTTTTATATCTTTCCAGCTGAGATTTAGAACAGCTTCAGCCTTAACATGTTTTGGATCGATCAGCCTCTTCACCTGTCGCATACCTTCTTTGGCTCTCCAGTGATCGGAGAGGCTTTCCTTTTCCCATTCCCGTATTAAGTTATTTTTAAAACTGTTGTTTACTCCGCAGAAGGGTTCTGGGCTTATGAAAAAATTGAGTGCGCCCCTCTTGGCCAAGCAGTCTGCCCTTTCGTTGCCTTCATGCCCCTCGTGCCCTGGTATCCAAACTAGAGTAACTTCATTCCTCCTGGCTAGGGCTTGAAGAAGTTCAAAACACTCCCAGACAAGCTTGGAGTGCATTGAAAAAGCCATTAGTGATTTAAGAGTTGCTTGGCTGTCCTAGTAAATGTATATGTCGGTGCCGGAAGTGCCCCTTCTTAAGCATTCTCTAGCACACAACTCTAAAGCGTGGACCTCCGCCTGAAAAATAGAAGCTGTTTTTCCCATTGCAACTGCTTTCTGGAATCTTAGTCCCACAACTCCAGCTCCCGCGCTGCCATCTTCCATTTTGAAACCGTCAGTGAAACATACCTGTGAGCCCTGTTTTACATTTATGTCCTTCCTCTTCCATTCAGCGCGGTCATTGATTACCACTTTGAATGTTCTAGAGAAAACAAATTTTTTACTTATCTTGTCGGAGACCGAACGGCATGGTGTACCCCAGAATATATCCAGGATCTTGACATGCCCTGTTAGATTGCCTTCTTTAAGTTGTTGTAAATGAGGTAGTCTGATGGCCGCACAGGCTGCTTCTTTCTTAACCATAAGGTGAAGAGGGGTGAGACCCGTAAGCATGCCTAGAGCTACTGTATAAGTAACTGGTCCTATTAATTTTTAAGTGTTCTTTTTATAAAAAATATGATTTTTTTTCACCAAAATTTTTTAAACTTAAAAATACTTTTGAATTTTTTTTAAAAAAGCCCACTTACATATTTTTTAAAAGTACTTAAAACTAAAGCATAATTTGTAAGTTTTAAAATTATGATTCATTTTACACTTTTGTATCATTCTACAAATAATTTTTTCTTGAAAAAATAACATCAAAATTAAAATTATGCAACAAAATACAATATTAAACAATAAATTTAATTTTAAAATATAAAAAAGTATATTTTCTTTTCTTTTCACTTTTCTTAAGGTAAGTGCGGAGTCATTAAGAACAGCTAACGTTAAAAAATTATAAATATTGCTTACCTTATTTGCACAGTCGAAACAATCAGTGGTAACCTTGTTAATTGAAACCATTAAAGTCTTAGTTTCTCTAATGACATGATCTGTCTCGTCTGGTTTTCGGCCTATAAGTATCTTGCCCAAGACATTTGAGTCACTGGCATATATCTAGCCAAATCACGGCTCGCCTAAACCAAAATAAAGTTTTGGTGCATCCACGGAAAATTGAGCCTATGCAGGATTTTTCTTTATAAAATTACACTGTGCTAGTCGGAAATTCTAACATTGATGAAACCCATGTAGTAAACATAATTCGGGCACGCTGATTTCAATGGTCATAGTCATTTTATGGTTTGGCTCTTGTTTTCGAGAAATTCAAGTTTGAAAATTTGACTAAAAAAAAATGTTATAAAAAACAGGTATTTTTTTCCATTTCAACCATTACCTACTATATACCTATTCATTTTGATAAAATTTTTCACTTTTGTAATTAAGTGTTCACGCCTACAAAAAGTACAGCAAAATGCTAAAAAAACCTTTTTTTTTGTAAAAATTTTGTATGTTTTACATGACTGTCGTTGCGAAATCTTCAGACGTCGTACAATCATATCTAAACGATTTTGCGTAATTTTGATGTGGTTGCATTATGGAGTTACATTACATAGTTAACAATTCTCCAGATGATTTTTCAATGCTCTCCAATGATGGTTGCAAATATTCACTCATTGAAATTGGTCTGATTAGCATGGAAATATTTCCTTAATGCGGCAACTGCAACTGAATAAATTGTGTTAGTTATTTCTAGAATTCAAGCACGCATAACATTCTTCCGGAACATGTACCAAGCTAGATGGGTTCATTCTACATCACGAACTCCTCGTATGTATATGTTCACCAAAGTATAAATAATACACTTCCGTGGTTTCCCACCACGCTGCTTGACGGAATAGTAAATTTTCCTCAAATATTACTTTGTTTAATTTGGCACAGTTATTAAATTTTTTAGATTTTTAACTTTAATATGACCAACCGATAAAATTATTCACTTACATACGATTAAATGATTGCTTTTTGTCGTTGAATGTTATAATTTCATTAAAAAATCAAGAAAGAGTATCAAAAATAGAATCAATACTATTTATATAAAAAAAACCCTATGAACCGATTTTAATAATTTTTTTTAAAACGTTCTACGTGTATACTTATTTTTTTGATTTTTATAAGATAAACCTTTTTTTTTTTAGTACGACGTTGTTGAAAAAACAAATTCAATGCTTGCATGAAAATTATCGTTTGCATTTCAGTCGCCATAGCTTGCTGCGCCATGAGTTATGTGTTGCTGTTGTCTTTTCCGTCTCTTTCATTTATTGTTTTTTTTTATTCTTGATGTTGTGTCGTTGATGAGAGCAAAAATGAGAGTGATTTCGTCAGTGATGCCAACTCAATATTTTCAATATTTTTGGACTTTTAACGATGTTTTACATGTTTTTCAATATTTTTCAATTCTTTTTGACTTTTTTCGATATTTTGGATGTTTTTCGAAACACTTGGACTTTGACCGATTTCTTCGATGTGTTTCAATATTTTTCAAAACTTTTGGGCTTTTACCGATATATCGGATGTTTTTCGATTTCTTTTTTGTAATTTAACCGATATTTTGGATGTTTTTCGATAAACTTAGACTTTTGCCGATTTCTTCGATGTGTTCCAATATTTTTCAAAACTTTCGGACTTTTACCGATATATAGGATGTTTTTCGACATTTTTGGACTTTAACCGATATTTTGGATGTTTTTCTATAAACTTGGACTTTACCGATTTCTTCGTTGTGTTTCAATATTTTCCGAAACTTTTTGACTCTTTTCGATGTATTGAATATTTTTCGATATATGTATTTGGACTTTTACCGATTTCTCCATTGTTTTCCAATAATTTTGGATTTTTACCGATATGTAGGATGTTTTTCGAAATTTTTTTTTTTTTATTTCACTATTTTTCGAAACTTGAACTTCTATCAATATATGTATGTATTGGATGTTTTTTGATATATGTATTTGAACTGTTACCGATATATAGGATGTTTTTTGATAAACTTGGACTTTATCCGATTTCTTCTATGTGTTTCAATGTTTTTCAAAACTTTTGGACCTTTTTCGATGCATTGGATCTTTTTCGCTTTATTTGGACTTTTACTGATTTTTTTATATATAGTATTTATTGATTTGAATCGTTCGCATAGAAGAACTTAGTCTTTAACATGCCACTTATCATAATAACAATCAAGTATTATTATTATTATTTCTTCGATGTTTTCCAATACTTTTTGACTTTTACCGATTTTAGGATGTTTTTCGACATTTTTGGACCTTTACCGATATTTTAGATGTTTTGCAATATTTTTCGAAACTTTTGGACTTTTACCGATATTTAAGATGTTTTTCGTTATATTTGGACTTTTACCTATACTTTAGATGTTCTTCTATACTTTTAGACTTTTGCCGATATTTTAGATGTTTTTCGATACATTTCGATACTTTTGGACATTTACCGATATTTTGGACGTTTTTCCATAAACTTGAACTCTAACCGATTTCTTCAATGTATTTTTTAATATTTTGCGATACTTTTGGAATTTTACCGATCAAATAAATATATCGGAGCATCTGTTTGTGGCACATTGTTTTAAAAAATAAAAAAAAGTTTTCGTTTTTGTGCAATCTGGCTTTTTATTAAAACCCGTGCAACGCCGGGTAAAACAGCTAGTAAATTTATAAAAAAAAAACTATTTTTTGCGTGTAAAAACTCTAAATTTTGGCAATAAAGAAGATTTTTTTGGTGGTCGTGAATACTCAATAAGTTAAAAAAGAAAAAAATTCAACTAAACTGAATAGGAACATGTCGATAAAACTGTTGAAATGGAAAAAAAATATCAGTTTTTCATTAAAATTTTTTTGTTTTTAGTCAAATTTTCAAACTAAAATTTCTCAAAAACAAGAGCCAAACTATAAAAATGACTATGACCATTGAAATCTGCATACCCGAATTATGTTTACTACATGGGTCCCATCAATGTTAGAAAAAAAAATTGATCCGATTCGAGCACAGTATTATTATCACTTTTTGGATGGTTTGTTTGTTTCGGCAAAATAAATTAATTTAAAAAAAAAAAATTTTTTTTCGTAAAAATTAAAAAAAAAAATCAAAATCAACTGCAAATTTATACAAGAAAAAAATTTGTACAAAATCGTTTTGTTTTTTTTTTATCATGGTCTATATATTTGTGAAGAAAATAAGATACCATTTAAGAAAATCGATTTAGAAATCGAAAAGTTATATAAAATTGAATGAAAAATGACCGAATTGTATTTTTGCTTATTTTCCATTTTTATTTTACTTGTCATAAATTTGTATATTATGTAAAGTGTATCGCATAAGGTTACGAATCATCTGGGAGGTGATAAAGGAGACCTAAACTAACAAAAAATTGCATCTGATGGGGGTATAAAATGTACCCATGAGGAGTTATAGGGTTAAAACTGATTTTCTGACTTCTTTTAGAAAAAAAATTTTATTGGGTCATCTAAGCGTTTTAAAGAAAATTTTTTTTATGAGAATTTTTTATCTTATTGTTAGAGCTTTTGAATAGTGTATTTGGTTTATAGAGTTCAAAAGGATTTCGCAAAGTTCTGGACTTTTAAAGTTGATATTTAAATTTTTGTTTCCTTGAAGCCTTCAAGCTGATTGTTCTTGAAAAGTATTTGTTTCTGAACTGAATTGAAAAAATTGGTATGACAAATGTGAATCCGAATTGAAGGAAATTTAACGAGAATTCCAAAAAAAAATTATATTAGGATATGTTAATAGGTACTTTTTCATACTACAATGGCCGCCAAAATCAAAAATTAGGAAAAAATCCTCTCAAAATCCCTTTTAAACTCTAAAAACCAAATACATTCTTAAAAAACTCATCCAATTAGCTAAAAGTTTCTTATAAAAAAAGTTTTCTCTAAAACGCTAGAGTGACCCAATAAATTTTTTTCAAAAACAAGACAAAATCAGTTTTAACCTTATAGCTCCTCAGTGTTACATTTTAGATCCCCCTCAGGTGCAATTAGTCTAGGCCTGCTGCTTCACCTCCCAGATGCTTATAATATACAAATTTATGACAAATAAAATAAAAAAAATGGAATAATAGACAAAAATGCAATCCGACCATTTTTCATTAAATTTTTTAAACTTTTCCATTTTTTAATCGATTTTATTACACGATGTAGCGGTCTTTGATATGAAAAAACAAAATATTATGAAAAAAATTATTTTTTCTTGTATTAATTTGCAGTTGACTTTGAAATTTTTTTTAATTTTTTTCAGAAATTAATTTATTTCTCCGAAACTAACAAACTAACCAAAAAGGGACATCAGTATTATTTATTAAAAATTATTCAAAATTGAACATTGTACTATGCTCCATACAATGTTCAATTTTGAATGATTTTCAAGTCGCGATATCTCATTAAGGGTAAGTCTGACGAAAAACCAGTTCGGAGAGACCCTTATAGGGAATTGAAAGTTCTGCAAAATGCGAGAAATTTTTTTTTTCTAGAACGAACCGTTCTGGTGCTATTTTGAAAAAAAGGTTTTTTTCTTAATTTTAGGATTGTTGATAAAATATCTCGTAAACTATAGGTCATGTGAAAAAAAATAAAATGAAGCTTACAGTGGAAGTAATTCCCTATAAATAAGTGTTTTTACTTTGAACATGTGACTCACCGTTCATGAGTTATTGTAATTTTAAATTCAACACATCACTGTGCCTTTTCATAAGCGGCATGCACAATTTACTAATTTTTTTCAAATTTTGAATTAGGATATCTCCTGAGTCATAAGTCGTACGGAAACAATAAAGAAAATTTTATAAGCTACAATATTGCGCCACAATATTTTTCTCTAAACGTAACCGTTAAAGAGATATTTCTAAAAAACTGATTTTGGACGCCATTTTTCCAATATGGCGGCGCAAGCGAACACGACTCGAGGTTGAAATTGAAATTCTGAAAGAGCACATCGGAATCTATAAAATAACTCATTTGCAAAAATCCCGCAAATGATTGTACTAATTCTTTTAATAGCACAAAAAACATAATCCCACCTCGACCATGTAAATTCATTCACTCTAACAGAAATTCTAGGTTTTCATGTTTTTAACGCCTTGGGAACTTCACTATAGTACTGAAAGGACTAACAAGTTCAATCAAGTAAGCACGTACAGCTGAATTTATCGGTTAAATAATATTCGATTTTTTTGTTGTTTTGAACAGATAACACATGTTTACAAAAAAAAAAAAAAATTGTGATGGCGTTTTGATCAGACTATGTGTTTCCTAGGGACTTTGACGTCCTGAATTCGAATCCGGGGTCCGTTTTTTTCCAGAACGTCTGAGAAAAAAGATTTCAAGGTCATATGGAGGTCAAAATGGTCATGTGTCGTTTAGTGATAAATTCGCTAAAATTCTGAAACTAATTTTTTATCATTGAATTCTTAGTCCTTAAAAAGAGTATGTGATCAAAAACGGTCCCTCGGACCTAGTTCCGGAGATAAAGCCATCGGAAGATCCGGATATATCTTCTATGAAAACCGCTATAAGTTGGTAACCACTGAATGGATTTGAAAAATATTGATGTCATATGAAAGGTATTTTGTTGTTGTTGTTGTTGCTGATGTTGTTAATGTATCTGTTGTTGTAATTGAAAAATTTCACAAAATTTCAAAAAAAGTCATATCTCCAAAACTATGAATCTAATTGTATAGGTTGTCAAAATACCTTTCATGTGACACCAATGTTTTTTAAATCAATCCAGGGGTTCCCAACTTATAGCGGTTTTCATAGAAGATATATCCGGATCTTCCGATGGCTATATATCCGTAACTAGATCCGAGATACCCTTTTTGATCACATATTCTTTTTAAGGACTAAGAATTGAATGATAAAATATTTAGTTTCAGAATTTTAACGAATTTATCACTAAACGACACACGAACCCCATTTTGACCTCCATATGACCTTGAAATCTTTTTTCTCTGACGTTCTGGAAAAAAAACGGACCCCGGATTCGGATTCAGGACGTCAAAGTTTCTAGGAAACACATAGTCTGATCAAAATGCCATGACATTTTTTTCTTGCAAACCTGTGTAATGATTTACATTAACTAGCTACCAACAAATCACGTGTCAAGTGGTTTTGTGGTGTGAGCTTACTGTTCTATGTTTTTGGATAAAAACACCAACATTACAAAAACAAGGCAAAATACATAGGTAAAAAAACCAAAAAATTGTTGGTAGGTTGGTTTTCGATACGTTTCACACGTAACCATATGGGATCTTCAGTCGAATTCACCTACAAACCAAGAACTCGACCAAGCATGCTTAATTCATTTTTACGAGTTAAATATGAGATTATTTCCTTATAGCTCTCAGCGTTGTAGACGGCATGTCTCTATAATATGATGAGACCAATTTCATATTTTTCAAACCGGAATACTTTTATTTAAGGAAATCTTTCTCAAATCAATTTCTTTTCAGCTTTTAATAATGGTTAGGAATCCGTAGAGCCCCGAAAAATGTAAGATTCGAAATTTGCAAAACCAACAGATTTATTGGAGTAAGTACATGAAGGAACAAAAGTAATGTCATACAGGTCCTGGCCATATTATTGGACTAAAGCTGAAAAATCACTTTTTTGTCATTTTAACTATGACACACCTTGATTCTTAGACAGTTTTTGTTAAATAACACTAGTTTACAAATGATTAAAAATTTTTTTCCCATTGAATGCCATTATTCATTTTATATGTAAAATGGGCTGCTGATTCCGAAAATCGCATTATTATTTTTTTTTTATGTCGTTTTTGAGATATCGGTCATTTTCGGTTTTTGGACCAAAAAAAAATATAGTTCCACTTAAATACAAATATCTCAAGAACCAAAGTTTGTGTTTAAACGTATTATATGTCATATTAAAGGTAATTAAATTACCTAGAAATAATATCCACATCACTTTTTGATTGGCTTGTTAGTTTCGGCGAAATACATTGATATCTAAAAAAAACTTTCTTTTTTTCTATAAATTGGTTTTTTGTAATTTTTAAAGAGCGGAATATTTGTTCTGAAATTTTTATATTGCATTGAATTAAATTTTAATTAATTCAACAAAGAAAAATTATTTAAAAATAACAATCGCTACTTTATTGGATGCAACAAAATGCATTGCTACTTGTTATTAAATGCATCATTTAGAACTGCTTTTTGCCTTCAAAATGAGCTATGAAATGAGTTTGTGCGACTTTTTTTCAAAAAGTTATGATAATTTTAAAATGACATCATGAAAGTTAAAAATCAGTCGGAAATTCTAACATTGATGAAACCCATGTAGTAAACATAATTCGGGCACGCTGATTTCAATGGTCATAGTCATTTTATGGTTTGGCTCTTGTTTTCGAGAAATTCAAGTTTGAAAATTTGACTAAAAAAAAATGTTATAAAAAACAGGTATTTTTTTCCATTTCAACCATTACCTACTATATACCTATTCATTTTGATAAAATTTTTCACTTTTGTAATTAAGTGTTCACGCCTACAAAAAGTACAGCAAAATGCTAAAAAAACCTTTTTTTTTTGTAAAAATTTTGTATGTTTTACATGACTGTCGTTGCGAAAACTTCAGACGTCGTACAATCATATCTAAACGATTTTGCGTAATTTTGATGTGGTTGCATTATGGAGTTACATTACATAGTTAACAATTCTCCAGATGATTTTTCAATGCTCTCCAATGATGGTTGCAAATATTCACTCATTGAAATTGGTCTGATTAGCATGGAAATATTTCCTTAATGCGGCAACTGCAACTGAATAAATTGTGTTAGTTATTTCTAGAATTCAAGCACGCATAACATTCTTCCGGAACATGTACCAAGCTAGATGGGTTCATTCTACATCACGAACTCCTCGTATGTATATGTTCACCAAAGTATAAATAATACACTTCCGTGGTTTCCCACCACGCTTGCTTGACGGAATAGTAAATTTTCCTCAAATATTACTTTGTTTAATTTGGCACAGTTATTAAATTTTTTAGATTTTTAACTTTAATATGACCAACCGATAAAATTATTCACTTACATACGATTAAATGATTGCTTTTTGTCGTTGAATGTTATAATTTCATTAAAAAATCAAGAAAGAGTATCAAAAATAGAATCAATACTATTTATATAAAAAAAACCCTATGAACCGATTTTAATAATTTTTTTTAAAACGTTCTACGTGTATACTTATTTTTTTGATTTTTATAAGATAAACCTTTTTTTTTTTAGTACGACGTTGTTGAAAAAACAAATTCAATGTTTGCATGAAAATTATCGTTTGCATTTCAGTCGCCATAGCTTGCTGCGCCATGAGTTATGTGTTGCTGTTGTCTTTTCCGTCTCTTTCATTTATTGTTTTTTTTTATTCTTGATGTTGTGTCGTTGATGAGAGCAAAAATGAGAGTGATTTCGTCAGTGATGCCAACTCAATATTTTCAATATTTTTGGACTTTTAACGATGTTTTACATGTTTTTCAATATTTTTCAATTCTTTTTGACTTTTTTCGATATTTTGGATGTTTTTCGAAACACTTGGACTTTGACCGATTTCTTCGATGTGTTTCAATATTTTTCAAAACTTTTGGGCTTTTACCGATATATCGGATGTTTTTCGATTTCTTTTTTGTAATTTAACCGATATTTTGGATGTTTTTCGATAAACTTAGACTTTTGCCGATTTCTTCGATGTGTTCCAATATTTTTCAAAACTTTCGGACTTTTACCGATATATAGGATGTTTTTCGACATTTTTGGACTTTAACCGATATTTTGGATGTTTTTCTATAAACTTGGACTTTACCGATTTCTTCGTTGTGTTTCAATATTTTCCGAAACTTTTTGACTCTTTTCGATGTATTGAATATTTTTCGATATATGTATTTGGACTTTTACCGATTTCTCCATTGTTTTCCAATAATTTTGGATTTTTACCGATATGTAGGATGTTTTTCGAAATTTTTTTTTTTTTATTTCACTATTTTTCGAAACTTGAACTTCTATCAATATATGTATGTATTGGATGTTTTTTGATATATGTATTTGAACTGTTACCGATATATAGGATGTTTTTTGATAAACTTGGACTTTATCCGATTTCTTCTATGTGTTTCAATGTTTTTCAAAACTTTTGGACCTTTTTCGATGCATTGGATCTTTTTCGCTTTATTTGGACTTTTACTGATTTTTTTATATATAGTATTTATTGATTTGAATCGTTCGCATAGAAGAACTTAGTCTTTAACATGCCACTTATCATAATAACAATCAAGTATTATTATTATTATTTCTTCGATGTTTTCCAATACTTTTTGACTTTTACCGATTTTAGGATGTTTTTCGACATTTTTGGACCTTTACCGATATTTTAGATGTTTTGCAATATTTTTCGAAACTTTTGGACTTTTACCGATATTTAAGATGTTTTTCGTTATATTTGGACTTTTACCTATACTTTAGATGTTCTTCTATACTTTTAGACTTTTGCCGATATTTTAGATGTTTTTCGATACATTTCGATACTTTTGGACATTTACCGATATTTTGGACGTTTTTCCATAAACTTGAACTCTAACCGATTTCTTCAATGTATTTTTTAATATTTTGCGATACTTTTGGAATTTTACCGATCAAATAAATATATCGGAGCATCTGTTTGTGGCACATTGTTTTAAAAAATAAAAAAAAGTTTTCGTTTTTGTGCAATCTGGCTTTTTATTAAAACCCGTGCAACGCCGGGTAAAACAGCTAGTAAATTTATAAAAAAAAAACTATTTTTTGCGTGTAAAAACTCTAAATTTTGGCAATAAAGAAGATTTTTTTGGTGGTCGTGAATACTCAATAAGTTAAAAAAGAAAAAAATTCAACTAAACTGAATAGGAACATGTCGATAAAACTGTTGAAATGGAAAAAAAATATCAGTTTTTCATTAAAATTTTTTTGTTTTTAGTCAAATTTTCAAACTAAAATTTCTCAAAAACAAGAGCCAAACTATAAAAATGACTATGACCATTGAAATCTGCATACCCGAATTATGTTTACTACATGGGTCCCATCAATGTTAGAAAAAAAAATTGATCCGATTCGAGCACAGTATTATTATCACTTTTTGGATGGTTTGTTTGTTTCGGCAAAATAAATTAATTTAAAAAAAAAAAATTTTTTTTCGTAAAAATTAAAAAAAAAAATCAAAATCAACTGCAAATTTATACAAGAAAAAAATTTGTACAAAATCGTTTTGTTTTTTTTTTATCATGGTCTATATATTTGTGAAGAAAATAAGATACCATTTAAGAAAATCGATTTAGAAATCGAAAAGTTATATAAAATTGAATGAAAAATGACCGAATTGTATTTTTGCTTATTTTCCATTTTTATTTTACTTGTCATAAATTTGTATATTATGTAAAGTGTATCGCATAAGGTTACGAATCATCTGGGAGGTGATAAAGGAGACCTAAACTAACAAAAAATTGCATCTGATGGGGGTATAAAATGTACCCATGAGGAGTTATAGGGTTAAAACTGATTTTCTGACTTCTTTTAGAAAAAAAATTTTATTGGGTCATCTAAGCGTTTTAAAGAAAATTTTTTTTATGAGAATTTTTTATCTTATTGTTAGAGCTTTTGAATAGTGTATTTGGTTTATAGAGTTCAAAAGGATTTCGCAAAGTTCTGGACTTTTAAAGTTGATATTTAAATTTTTGTTTCCTTGAAGCCTTCAAGCTGATTGTTCTTGAAAAGTATTTGTTTCTGAACTGAATTGAAAAAATTGGTATGACAAATGTGAATCCGAATTGAAGGAAATTTAACGAGAATTCCAAAAAAAAATTATATTAGGATATGTTAATAGGTACTTTTTCATACTACAATGGCCGCCAAAATCAAAAATTAGGAAAAAATCCTCTCAAAATCCCTTTTAAACTCTAAAAACCAAATACATTCTTAAAAAACTCATCCAATTAGCTAAAAGTTTCTTATAAAAAAAGTTTTCTCTAAAACGCTAGAGTGACCCAATAAATTTTTTTCAAAAACAAGACAAAATCAGTTTTAACCTTATAGCTCCTCAGTGTTACATTTTAGATCCCCCTCAGGTGCAATTAGTCTAGGCCTGCTGCTTCACCTCCCAGATGCTTATAATATACAAATTTATGACAAATAAAATAAAAAAAATGGAATAATAGACAAAAATGCAATCCGACCATTTTTCATTAAATTTTTTAAACTTTTCCATTTTTTAATCGATTTTATTACACGATGTAGCGGTCTTTGATATGAAAAAACAAAATATTATGAAAAAAATTATTTTTTCTTGTATTAATTTGCAGTTGACTTTGAAATTTTTTTTAATTTTTTTCAGAAATTAATTTATTTCTCCGAAACTAACAAACTAACCAAAAAGGGACATCAGTATTATTTATTAAAAATTATTCAAAATTGAACATTGTACTATGCTCCATACAATGTTCAATTTTGAATGATTTTCAAGTCGCGATATCTCATTAAGGGTAAGTCTGACGAAAAACCAGTTCGGAGAGACCCTTATAGGGAATTGAAAGTTCTGCAAAATGCGAGAAATTTTTTTTTTCTAGAACGAACCGTTTTGGTGCTATTTTGAAAAAAAGGTTTTTTTCTTAATTTTAGGATTGTTGATAAAATATCTCGTAAACTATAGGTCATGTGAAAAAAAATAAAATGAAGCTTACAGTGGAAGTAATTCCCTATAAATAAGTGTTTTTACTTTGAACATGTGACTCACCGTTCATGAGTTATTGTAATTTTAAATTCAACACATCACTGTGCCTTTTCATAAGCGGCATGCACAATTTACTAATTTTTTTCAAATTTTGAATTAGGATATCTCCTGAGTCATAAGTCGTACGGAAACAATAAAGAAAATTTTATAAGCTACAATATTGCGCCACAATATTTTTCTCTAAACGTAACCGTTAAAGAGATATTTCTAAAAAACTGATTTTGGACGCCATTTTTCCAATATGGCGGCGCAAGCGAACACGACTCGAGGTTGAAATTGAAATTCTGAAAGAGCACATCGGAATCTATAAAATAACTCATTTGCAAAAATCCCGCAAATGATTGTACTAATTCTTTTAATAGCACAAAAAACATAATCCCACCTCGACCATGTAAATTCATTCACTCTAACAGAAATTCTAGGTTTTCATGTTTTTAACGCCTTGGGAACTTCACTATAGTACTGAAAGGACTAACAAGTTCAATCAAGTAAGCACGTACAGCTGAATTTATCGGTTAAATAATATTCGATTTTTTTGTTGTTTTGAACAGATAACACATGTTTACAAAAAAAAAAAAAAATTGTGATGGCGTTTTGATCAGACTATGTGTTTCCTAGGGACTTTGACGTCCTGAATTCGAATCCGGGGTCCGTTTTTTTCCAGAACGTCTGAGAAAAAAGATTTCAAGGTCATATGGAGGTCAAAATGGTCATGTGTCGTTTAGTGATAAATTCGCTAAAATTCTGAAACTAATTTTTTATCATTGAATTCTTAGTCCTTAAAAAGAGTATGTGATCAAAAACGGTCCCTCGGACCTAGTTCCGGAGATAAAGCCATCGGAAGATCCGGATATATCTTCTATGAAAACCGCTATAAGTTGGTAACCACTGAATGGATTTGAAAAATATTGATGTCATATGAAAGGTATTTTGTTGTTGTTGTTGTTGCTGATGTTGTTAATGTATCTGTTGTTGTAATTGAAAAATTTCACAAAATTTCAAAAAAAGTCATATCTCCAAAACTATGAATCTAATTGTATAGGTTGTCAAAATACCTTTCATGTGACACCAATGTTTTTTAAATCAATCCAGGGGTTCCCAACTTATAGCGGTTTTCATAGAAGATATATCCGGATCTTCCGATGGCTATATATCCGTAACTAGATCCGAGATACCCTTTTTGATCACATATTCTTTTTAAGGACTAAGAATTGAATGATAAAATATTTAGTTTCAGAATTTTAACGAATTTATCACTAAACGACACACGAACCCCATTTTGACCTCCATATGACCTTGAAATCTTTTTTCTCTGACGTTCTGGAAAAAAAACGGACCCCGGATTCGGATTCAGGACGTCAAAGTTTCTAGGAAACACATAGTCTGATCAAAATGCCATGACATTTTTTTCTTGCAAACCTGTGTAATGATTTACATTAACTAGCTACCAACAAATCACGTGTCAAGTGGTTTTGTGGTGTGAGCTTACTGTTCTATGTTTTTGGATAAAAACACCAACATTACAAAAACAAGGCAAAATACATAGGTAAAAAAACCAAAAAATTGTTGGTAGGTTGGTTTTCGATACGTTTCACACGTAACCATATGGGATCTTCAGTCGAATTCACCTACAAACCAAGAACTCGACCAAGCATGCTTAATTCATTTTTACGAGTTAAATATGAGATTATTTCCTTATAGCTCTCAGCGTTGTAGACGGCATGTCTCTATAATATGATGAGACCAATTTCATATTTTTCAAACCGGAATACTTTTATTTAAGGAAATCTTTCTCAAATCAATTTCTTTTCAGCTTTTAATAATGGTTAGGAATCCGTAGAGCCCCGAAAAATTTAAGATTCGAAATTTGCAAAACCAACAGATTTATTGGAGTAAGTACATGAAGGAACAAAAGTAATGTCATACAGGTCCTGGCCATATTATTGGACTAAAGCTGAAAAATCACTTTTTTGTCATTTTAACTATGACACACCTTGATTCTTAGACAGTTTTTGTTAAATAACACTAGTTTACAAATGATTAAAAATTTTTTTCCCATTGAATGCCATTATTCATTTTATATGTAAAATGGGCTGCTGATTCCGAAAATCGCATTATTATTTTTTTTTTATGTCGTTTTTGAGATATCGGTCATTTTCGGTTTTTGGACCAAAAAAAAATATAGTTCCACTTAAATACAAATATCTCAAGAACCAAAGTTTGTGTTTAAACGTATTATATGTCATATTAAAGGTAATTAAATTACCTAGAAATAATATCCACATCACTTTTTGATTGGCTTGTTAGTTTCGGCGAAATACATTGATATCTAAAAAAAACTTTCTTTTTTTCTATAAATTGGTTTTTTGTAATTTTTAAAGAGCGGAATATTTGTTCTGAAATTTTTATATTGCATTGAATTAAATTTTAATTAATTCAACAAAGAAAAATTATTTAAAAATAACAATCGCTACTTTATTGGATGCAACAAAATGCATTGCTACTTGTTATTAAATGCATCATTTAGAACTGCTTTTTGCCTTCAAAATGAGCTATGAAATGAGTTTGTGCGACTTTTTTTCAAAAAGTTATGATAATTTTAAAATGACATCATGAAAGTTAAAAATCAGTATGTAATTTCTATAGCGATTGCCATATTGCTATATCTTTTATAATGTTATTTTAAAATGGTCATAACTTTTTAAAGAAAAATCATACAAGACCATTCTGTAACTCATTTTGAAGAAGAAAAACAGTACTAAATGACGCATTTAATGAAACAGACCAAAACGATTTTGAGCGTGTTCTACACAACCTCAAAAATTGTGTTTTTTGAACATTAAGGGTGAGATATCTCACAAACCATAAGTGATACAGCAATTTCGCGTCCAATTTCGAATTCAGCATTAATACTTTCATCTAAAATAACTATTTTGGTTTTAGTTTGTAGTCGTTTTTTTTTAAATACCGTAATTTTCGTGTTCAGTGATCCCAAATTAGTTTAGGAAATATGATTATTAAAATGGTTTCTTACCAGATTAAAAATTAAGAAGAAAAAATAAAAAAATAAATTTTTTTTCTTAACTTTGAAACGGGCTCCATTTCTTACAAACTAATATTTTTTAGTAATTTTTGTTTTAAATTAATCAACAATTAATTTCCTACAACATAAAAATTCCAGAACAAATATTTCGCCCTCTGAAAATTACAAAAAACCAATTTATAGAAAAAAAGTCATGAAAATTTTCTTAAAAAATTTAAGTTTTTGTACCGAAACAACAACAAATTTAATTTTGGACCAAAACTTTTTAAGAAGATAATGTTGACCTAGTCATGTTCTTCAAAAGTTGTCTTGAAAAAATGAGCAGTTTTGAAGTAACGGGCAGTCAAAGTGAATTCACTTTTTTTAGTCAATTTTTCGACCTTTGATCGAAAACCGGCTGGGTTTTTTCCACTACCGACTCCAAATTTTTTTTGAGATCTTATTTTTTTGACCTCTAATTTCAGGAAATGGACGGGGAGCAAGCAAAATCAGAATTTTGCACATATGGGCGCTCTACTGTACATGAAAAAACAAAAATAACGCATTCTCGTGTTAAGTCGATGAATTAAACTATATGATCCTTACATCTGAGGTGTAGCATGTGTATTACGAGGAATATTTTTGTAGACAATTTTAACTCTCTAAGACCCCCACAAAATGACCTACATGTGGGGGGTCAAAACGACCCACATGTAAGGGTCTTGGAGGATCAAAATTTTTTACCAAAATATTCCTCGCAATATCTTGCATAAGTCTACTGAACACATGATGCACCTCAGATGTAAGGATCATATAGTTAAATTCATCGATTTAACACAAGATTGCGTTATTTTAGATTTTTCATGTACAGTGGATTAAAAAACTTCAAAAATCGATTAAAAAAAATCTGAGGTGCTGGAGAAAAACGACGAGACACGGGTAATTTTTTTTAACGCATACTTTAAGAATTTTTTGGATTTTCTTATGTGTTTTATAAAAAGTTTCAAATTATCGAACACTTTATTACAAAAAACAAAAAAAAAAAAAAAATGGCAAAAGCGCATTTTAGTAATTTATCAATGAATTGTATACAACTCTTACATTTTTCCATCGATTTTCTTATATAGTATCTTATTTGCTTAACAAATATATAGACTATGATATTAAGAAACAAAATGATTTTAATTTTTTTTTTTCTTGTATAAATCTGCAGTTGATTTTGACTTTTTTTTTTATTTTTTCGGAAAAAAATATTTTTTTTTTCAGAAATCAATTTATTCCTCCGAAAGTAACAAACAAGCCAAAAAGTGATGTGAGCATCATTTATAGGTAATTTAAATACATTTAATATGACATACAATACGTTTATACACAAACATTGGTTCTTGAGATATTTGTATTTAAGTGGAACTATCTTTTTTTTTTTGGTCCAAAAACCGAAAATGACCGATATCTCGAAAACGACACGAGAGAAAAAAAAAAAATAATGCGATTTTCGGAATCAGCAGCCTATTTTACATATAAAATGAATAATGGCATTCAATGGGAAAAAAATTTTTAATCATTTGTAAACTAGTGATATCAGAGCAATACGAAATATTGATAGAGCCAAACACGATTTTAAAGTGAAATATTATATAATAGTATCAAAAAGTGAACAATTTAGAAAAGGTATGTACAGTTTCATGAGAAAATATTATTTTTAAGTTTAATCAAATAAATTTAATATTATATTTAGCGGTAAATATTGTAAAATGGGTCGCGAAAAGAATTGATAGAAGAACGGGGAAAAATATTGGCGAATCATGATTTTGAAATGTCATCAAGGAAAATTGGCTTTAAAAACAAAAGAAGTAAAAATGTGGTGCTCAATTTCCTCAGTTGACGTGATAAGTATGGATACAAAGAAAAAAATTCTTTAAAGAAACCAGTATTTTCCTCAAGAGACATTCGTGAAATAACGCAGTAAGCAGTAAATATATCGAATAGCCCGTCAGAAATTATACGTTTATTGAACCTCAATGTATCAGTGAGGCGTGTGCAACAGGCTTTAGAAGCATACAAAAGCCTTTAGTGTGTTAATCGCATTCCAAAACATAAGTTAACATTTTATCAGAAATGTGCAAGATTAGGCTTCGAGGAAAAATATCATTCGTGACATCAGCTCCAACTTATTTGCGCGCTTATCATGCTAATATCTTTGAAGAGAATCGCGCCCATCAAGAAAATATTACTTTTCTCCACTTTTCGTCCCAGAATTTTTCCGTGAAGACACACACACACACATGCACATTTCTAACGAACTGTTAACTTATGTTTTGGAATGCGATTAACATACTAAAGGCTTTGTATGCTTCTAAAGCCTGTTGCACACGCCTCTCTGATACATTGAGGTTCACTAAACGTCTAATTTCTGACGGCTATTCGATATATTTACTACTTCACGAATGTCTCTTGAGGAAAATATTGGTTTTCTTAGAGATTTCTTTTTTGTCTCCAAACTTTTCACGCTAATTGAAGAAATTGAACACCACATTCTTATTTCCATTGTTTCAAAGTCAATTTTTCTTGATGGCGTTCCAGAATCATGATACGCCAATATTTTTCCTCTTTCTTCTATCAAATATTTTCCGCGACCCATTTCACAATATTTACCACTAAATTTAAAATAAATTTATTTGTAGTAGAGTTCCCAGGGCGTTAAAAACATGTAGGATATAAATAAAAAAGTTTACCTATTAAAAAGTTGTGATATTTTTTGTAATGCGGTTGGTAGTTTTACCTAGAAAGTTTTTCGAGTTTTTTGAAACTGAGTTATTTTTTTAAATTGTGATAACACATGACCAGAGCGTCACAGCAAAAAAAAAAAAAAATACCAGTTTATAGAGAATTTCTTGTTCTACACACAGCATATTGCTCTTTTTTGTAAGACTTAAAGCTTAGGAGATAACAACCGAAATATTTAGAAAAAAACTGTTTTTGCAAAATATTTCGAAACGATAAGCCGTAGAAAAAATTTTTTTCTTGGATTTTGCAGAGCATGTGTTTTACGATTAGTGGAGTGCCTGGGACTTTTAACCTAGGATTTTTATTAGAGTGAATGAATTTATATAGTCGAGGTGGGATTTTGTTTTTTATACTATAAAAAGAGAAGTTTAACAAAAATTTTTTGTGCATTTGATTTATTCTTTATTTTTCTAAACTAATTTGGAGTCGCTGAACACGAAAAACCCACTTATTTTTTATTCCTTTGGACCGTTCCCGAGTTATTCGGACATTTCTATTTTCGAGGCTATAGCTTCATATACATCAATATATTTGTATACCGCCAGTCCCATCGACTTTATTTTACCACTCTTACAAAGAGTGAGCAATGGCGCCTCTAACGAGTATACCAATGATTATGCTCCGATCAAAATTGAACAAGTTATAGCAAGAAAAACATATCAACGTCAAATGAAACACTTAGTTTTTCGCATATATTGTTTTTAAATAAATTATGTAGCGATTTTATTTAACGGCACATTAAATTCCAAACATTTTAACCACATTTTGAGCAAAATCGAATGAAATTTCGTGAAGATATTAAGAATTTAGTGCAATAAGGGTGATGAGAAGTTGTGCAGAGCATTTTCAAAATGTTCATCCTAAGTCACCCCCTCATCAGCCGAAAAGGTCGAAAAGCTGGGACATAAAGTGTTCTATGGTTTTGGAACTGCCCAGCTGCGACCGAGGCTGAAGGGGAACAGACCAAAAGGGGAGAGTGCACAGGATGATCGCCCCTCAACATCAAAAGCCGCGAGTGCACCACCGGCTAGGAGTTCAACCGCTGGGCGAAGTACCACACTTCGAGCACCCGCAGCAGAGAAGGGCAACAGTGCCTCACGACCAAAAAAATTCTCTGCTTCGGGTCGACTTAGAAAGTGGGAAAGAAACGACCCAGACACTCTGCATGCCACAAAAGGTGGCAAAGTTAGGAAGGGGACCTAATGTCCCATTCCCAACGTAATGCAGACCCCACCAGTTGGAGGCAACTTAAGTGCCTCCAAATCAACCTCCACCGGGCAGCAGCAGCTTCCTACAGGCTCAGCGCCATGGTGGACGAAAAGTGTCTGGCTTTCGTCTTTCGTCTTCCAGGAGCCATGGGCTTCTAAAGGCCTCGTAAATGGCCTTTCGACAAAAACATGTAAGTTGGTCTACGATAGTAATGTCGACCGTCCGCGGGCGGCTATCTTAATCAATAAACACTTTAAATTTCTTCCCATTTCAGAGCTCATCCAAAGGGACCTGGTGGCGGTGCAGGCAGAGGTGCCTAGTGCCAGAGGGAAGAAGAACATCGTCTTGGCGTCACTCTACCTTCCGGGCGACTCGGAGGAGGCGGTAACAAATGAGCTAAAGCAGCTCACGGAATACTGCCATAGCAAAAACCTCCAGTGGGTGGTGTGCTGCGACGCCAACGCGCATCATACGGTATGGGGCAGCACAAACACAAACAAACGAGGTGAGTCCATCTTTGATTTCATTACTACAAAAAACTTAGTGGTAGCAAACAGGGGGAATGAACCCACATTTGTAAATGTCGTTAGGAGAGAGGTTTTAGATCTTACCCTATCTAGTACTTTTATTTCTAATAACATCTCTGACTGGAGAGTGCTGGATGAAGTCTCCTTGTCGGATCATCGTTACATAAGCTTTGATCTGAAGGGAGATACAGAAGACACTTTTGCGGTTAGAGATGTTAAGAGAACCAACTGGTCTCTTTATACATTCCATTTAGAGCAAAACATTGAATGCCTGAGTGGGAAAATAACTAACTCACAAGAATTAGATCAAGTAGTTAACACAATCACAAACAGTATCACTGATGCTTTCGAGAAAAGCTGCACACCAAAAGTTAAAAAACGTTCTCGCAACGTACCCTGGTGGAGCGGGGAGCTGGATAAGCTGCGGCTGAAAGCTCGACAACTCTTTAATAGGGCTAAATCCAACGGGGATTGGGCAGCATATAGAATTGCCCTAACAGACTACAACAAGGAGCTGAGAAGGTCAAAAAGGGCATCATGGAGAGAGTACTGTGAGGGGATTGAGTTACTCCCAACAGCTACAAGGCTCCAAAAGTCCTTTATAAAAGACCACTCAAACGGCCTTTCAACACTTAAAAGGGCAAATGGGGATTATACGGAAAGCCCGGAGGAAACTGGACAGCTATTACTGGACACACATTTCCCAGGCTGTGTTAGGTGCGAAGAGTCCTGCGAACCAACCAGAGATACAAAATTCCTGGTGGCTACCAGACGGAACTTCTCCTTAGCCCGTAAAATTTTTACCATTGAAAAAGTTAAATGGGCAGTCTCCACTTTTAACCCATGTAAATCTCCTGGGGCGGATAATATTCAACCTTGCCTATTGCAGAAAGGTATAGATATACTGGCACCTACTCTAACTAATATCTTTAGGCTAAACCTAGAACTAGGAACAGTACCTGAAGATTGGACTAGAGCCCGAGTTGCTTTTATTCCTAAAGCAGGCAAAAAGGCGGACCACACGCCCAAAGCCTATCGGCCTATAAGTCTAACCTCATTTCTTCTAAAAACAATGGAGAAAATTTTAGATCAGTATCTTAGAAGTGTGTACCTTGAGGCTGCACCTCTACACCCTGAACAATATGCCTACCAATCGGGTAAATCGACTGAAACCGCCATACATAGCCTCACGACTAAAATTGAGAAGGCTTTAGGGGACAAGGAAGTAGCACTCTGTTCATCTATTGACATACAGGGAGCTTTTGACAACACGACTTTTAAGTCAATTGAGGAATCACTGATCAGGAAGGGAATACCCAAAATGATCATTGATTGGGTCCTCAACATGCTTAAAAATAGGACAATCATCTATGAAGCGGGCACAGAAAGGTTAACTGTAAGGACAACTAAAGGTTGCCCCCAGGGAGGTGTACTGTCACCGCTCTTATGGATTCTAGTCATCGACGAACTACTAGAAATTCTCGATGATCACAAATTCGAGGTCCAGGGCTTTGCTGACGATCTGATTATTATGGTTAGAGGCAAGTTTGACTCTACCGTAACTGAACGAATGCAACTAGCTCTCAACTTAGCTCTAGGCTGGTGTCGAGAGAAAGGACTCGAGATTAACCCTAGTAAAACCAAACTGGTGCCCTTTACCCGGAAGAGGAAGCTAAACCTGAAAGCTTTAAATCTGGGGGGAAAGGTACTAACGGTTTCCGAGGAGATGAAATATCTAGGAGTAATTCTAGATAAGAGTCTAACTTGGAATAGTCATCTATCATACATCACAAATAAAGCCTTAAGAATAACATATGCTTGTCAAAGGCTATATGGTAAAACATGGGGACTACGGCCAAAAATGATGGCTTGGTCCTATAAAACTATCACCGTACCAATGATCACTTATGCTGCATTAGCATGGTGGCCAAAAGTTGACCAAGTAGGGGCTCAGAATGAACTAAACAGGATCAGAATAGCCTGCTTGGGTATTACAGGGGCACTAAAGACGTGCCCGACAGTAGCTCTAGGCATGCTCACGGGTCTCACCTCTCTTCACCTTATGGTTAAGAAAGAAGCAGCCTGTGCGGCCCTCAGACTACCTCATTTACAACAACTTAAAGAAGGCAATCTAACAGGGCATGTCAAGATCCTGGATATATTCTGGGACACGCCATGCCGTTCGGTCTCCGATAAGATAAGTAAAAAATTTGTTTTCTCTAGAACATTCAAAGTGGTAATCAATGACCGCGCTGAATGGAAAAGGAAGGACATAAATGTAAAACAGGGCTCACAAGTATGGTTCACTGACGGGTCCAAAATGGAAGATGGCAGCGCGGGAGCTGGAGTTGTGGGACCAAGATTCCAGAAAGCAGTTGCAATGGGAAAAACAGCTTCTATTTTTCAGGCGGAGGTCCACGCTTTAGAGTTATGTGCTAGAGAATGTCTAAGAAGGGGCACTTCCGGCACCGACATATACATTTACTCGGACAGCCAAGCAACTCTAAAATCACTAATGGCTTTTTCAATGCACTCCAAGCTTGTCTGGGAGTGTTTTGAACTTCTTCAAGCCCTAGCCAGGAGGAATGAAGTTACTCTAGTTTGGATACCAGGTCACGAGGGGCATGAAGGCAACGAAAGGGCAGATTGCTTGGCCAAGAGGGGCGCACTCAATACTTTCATAGGCCCAGAACCCTTCTGCGGGGTAAACAACAGTTTTAAAAATAACTTAATACGCGAATGGGAAAAGGAAAGCCTCTCCGATCACTGGAGAGCCAAAGAAGGTATGCGACAGGCGAAGAGGCTGATCGATCCAAAACAAGTTAAGGCTGAAGCTGTTCTAAATCTCAGCAGAAAAGATATAAAAACGTACAGTGAAATAATGACAGGTCACTGTAAACTTAATTATCACCTAAAAAAGATGGGTTTGGTAGACGATGACTCCTGTAGACTCTGCTTAGAGGACTTGGAAACAGCAGAGCATGTGCTATGTGCATGCCCTGCTGCGTTTAGACGCAGAATTAAGTATCTAGGAGCTGAGATTTTAGATCCAGGTGACATAGGTAAAATTAATCCCATAGCAGTAACAAGATTTATAGATAGTCTGGAACTGTTTTGATTAGGGAAAGAGGCTGTACAAAAGATCTTTCAGGTCGCAGTACAATCTAGAGCCTTTAAAATAATAATAATAAGTCAACAGATCCAATTTTTCAGCTTCCAGATCGGCCACTCTACACTCATTGAACATTTTGAAGATGCTCTAGACAACTTCTCATCATGTTGCAATTGTATCAAAATACTTATTTTTGAAAGAAATCGAAATGTCTCTATTGCACTAAAGCCTTAATATCTTCTCAAAATTTCATTCGATTTTGCTCAAAATAGGCTTTAAATGTTTGCAATTAAAAGTGCCATTGAATAAAATTGCTAAAAAAATTAATTTAAAAACAATATATGCGAAAACTAAGTGTTTCATTTGACTTTGAAATGAACAATTTAAAAAATTAAGTTCTTCTTGCTATAACTCAAGTTAATTTTGTTCGGAGCATACAGTGGCGGCGCTAGACCAAATGTAGACGTCGGCGATATCAGCTTTGCGAGGCCTCTTACATTTCCGAGAAAGTAAACGGTAAGGAGTGAGATCGAAAAAATCTGAATAAACATAAAATTCAATAATTTTTAAACGGTTGATCTTAGAGTTTTGATTTTTTTTTTTTATTTAATTGATAATATTTTACAAATTACAGAAAAATATAACTTTTATAGTTCTAACCACTATTTATGAACTCGTGGACCTTTTTTGGTAAGCCTTCCATTAGAGATTTGATAGTTGTTTCAGACACCTTTTTGGAAAAGTTTGCCCATCTCCTTTTAAAATCTTCGATATTTTGGGACACCTTTTTGTGCTCTTTAAGTTTCTTTTCACAATAGCCCAATATATCTCCACTGGTCTTGGCCTCTCTTGATCAAAAACTATGTTATTACTTTGGTACCACTCCAGAGCTTTCTTGCCGTAGTGACATGATGCCAAATCGGGCCAAAAATATGTGGACACATTGTGCTCTCTTATAAAAGGAAGAATTCTTTTTTCAAACATTCTTTCATGTATATTTTGGTATTTATAAAGCCCACTTTTTTAGGAAATTTTGTCTGCTTTTGGATTCTAGCAGATCTTCAATTCTTTGGCCAATTTTTTGTAGGACCAATTTGGATTTTTTTTTTAAATTTTTAATTATTTTAAGACGTACTTCTTCTTTTTCACACATTTTGATCAAACTCATAACAAATCAACATGTTTGTCATTAAAAATAATTACTGACATATTTTTCAAAGATAACTAGATCAAAGAAATTTAAATTTTACACCCAAAAAAAAATTATTAGGTAAAACGTGTGTTAAGATTTGTTTGAACTCACTCCTTAAATAGATTGAGACTAATGTATGAGTATATGCACAAGTTTTATTGTTAATCAAATGTTATCAGCCGACACCGCCGACGCACAGTGATGCGATTAGTACATGCTAGACGGAAAAAACTATTTTTTTGCAGTTTTTTATGTTTTAGGTATGGGAAAGTACAAAAAAAATTATTTCAGAATTTTTGGACAAGTGGGTGTGGCACCTCCCATACAACTTATTTATGCTATATCTTAAAAACGGAACGAACTATGGTTACAAAATTTTAAGTGTATGGATTTTATGTAGTTTCTTAAATTTATAAAAAATTTCACCACGATTGGACAAGTGGGCGTGGTACCTCCCATACAACTGAAATATAAATTGCACCATAACTTACGAAAAAATCTACAATACGAGGGCTGCTATTTATATTTCTGGCCTAATAATGAAAATGAGAATATTTATCATCAAAAATGGTTTTATTGATTTTCAGAGTATTCTCCAGAATGATTTATACACTTTTGCATGCGCTCAAACCAATTGTCGAAGCACTTTTTCCACTCCGATTGAGATACCTCCAAAACATGGTTTTTGAACGCTTCATCAGCATCTTCTGGCGACGAAAATCATTGACAACGCATTTTTTTCTTGATGTGCGGGAATAAAAAGAAAGCATTGGGTGCCAAATCAAGGCTGTACGGTGGATGACCCATCAATTCGACGTTTTGGCCTGTCGAAAAGGCGCTGGTTTGAGCCGATGTGTGAGAGCTCGCATTGTCATGGTGAACAATGATTGGTCTTCTCTTGTTCGTTTTTCAAATTTCTCCGAAGACTTCAGGCAAACAAATTGTGGTGTGCCACTCAAAATTGACCGTCCTACGTTGCTCAAGAGGAACAGTCGCCACATGACCAGTTTTGCCGAAGAAACAGGCGACCATTTGCTTCGAAGTGCTTCTTCCACGAGCAACTTTCGTTGGATTTGGCTCGTCTTCGTAGACCCTCACGGTCGATTGCTGTTTTGTTTCGGGCTTATACGCATAGATCCATGATTCGTCACCTGTGACAATCTTATAAACGTCTTTTGAAGCACCGCGATCGTATTTTTTCAACATTTCTTTGCACCAATCGACACAAGCCTTTTTTTGGGCGATTGTCAAATTGTGCGGGATTCAACGAGAACAAACCTTTTTTACGGCCAGGTGTTCATGAAACATCAAATGTATTGGAGTGGAATTAATGCCCAAGGATGCCTCTATCACACGGTATGTCACATGGCGATCTTGCATTATCAGTTCACCCATGGCATCAATGTTCTCTGGCACAACGGCCGTTTTTGGACGACCTTCACGGAATTCGTCTTTGAGCAAACGTCGGCCACGATTGAATTCATTAAACCAGTTTTTCACAGTGCTATAAGATGGTGCTTTATTGTCATACAAAGATTTAAGTTCATCAATGCACTCTTGTCGTGATAATCTACGTCGAAAGTTGTGAAAAATGATCGCACGAAAATGTTCACGAGTTAATTCCATTTTTTTGCCAAATTGATTTTTTCAAGTCACTGTAAACAACACAAATGATAGTCGTACGTTAAAACGTTCTGAGTACGTTTATGCTAAAAAATGTCAAACTTTCCAATGGCAATGTCAGATTGCACCTAGCAACACTTAGTGTTGCCTAGCCGAGAAATATATCTAGCAGCCTACGTAACGAAATTTTAAGTAGACGTGTAATATTTGATTTCTAAGGCACTAATAATATTAATATAATAAATAATATGAGTAAAATAAATAATATTAATGTAATAATAATGCTTAGCAAGTATCGGTGATGATATTTGATAATTTTGGAGGGGACCTTTTTACTCTTCAGAAAGTACTTTTTCGGTTGCGAGAGTACTTTTTAATAACATGATTAAATAAGCTTTTGTTTTGTTGCTGACGCAAATATATATTTCAGTTTTATTATATAAAAAAAATAACAAAAACAATAAACAAATGATTTAAAAAAAAAAAAAAAAAAATATTTGAGGATTTATTGATTTTTTTTTCTGTGTATTAACATAACGTGTTGTGTTAGTTATGTTACCCGGATTAGAGCTCAAAGTAATGAAACTACCCAAAAACCATTCATAATATTTAGAAAAAATATTCGGAACCCGGATTTGAAATTTAATTCAATAGCATTTTTAGGACAATCAAATAGGTTGAAAAAAAAAAAATACAATGTCAAGTTTGCGCACTTAGGCACTCCTAGTGCTTAAAGTAGACATAATACTCATTTGAAAAAAAAAAATGGTTTGGTGAAAATATCATGTGGCCATTTTTTTTTAATTACCAAAATATTTAACCAAATTACACTTTTTTTTTTATTTCGTGTATTTTTTTATTTTTTTTTTCTCAGTGTGTTATATACCAAATATTCAACTCCCATAAAAAGTCTCACCGACTTAAAATTATATATATTTCAGTCAATACGGTCAGAGCCTTATTAATACAGTAATATTTAGTACCATCATATAAATTAAGAAAAGAAGTCAAAGGTAAATTTGCGCACTTAGGCATTCCCAGGGCTTAAAGTAGACATGACACTGATTAACCCCTTGAGACCGATGGGGTCACATAGGACCCCAAGTATATGTTATTGACATGCTCTAGAGAGTTGTTCAGTATAGTCCAGACTTCAATTTTGCTTTAATTGTTTGGAAAAATACGGAACGGTTTTATAGCTTTGACCAAAAATGGTGCAATTTTTGAATTTTTTTTGATTTTGAAGCCCAAAACCCAATTTTTTTGGGTTAGTTTTTTGAACGCTTTCCTTCCTTTAGTCTACATCTACAACTTCGTTAAAGATGGGAAAACAAAATCTCAAATGGTTTACGACTTATAGCCGTGGCAACTTTGAAAAATCAGTTTTGAAGCAATTTTTATAGTACTATAAAATTCGACCTGGAGCCAAACAAGCGAAACACATGTAGGGTTTTACTAGTAACATTATGGGCTTTCAGGAACAGCATTCAAAAAATTTTTTGGATTTTTTTTGTTGCACTGTGTAATATGACCACACCATTTCCGGCTATGAGGGACTTTTTCGGACCTACTTTTTTTTCTTAATTTAAACACAAGAAAACTGAATCCGAAGTTAGTTTTTCGATATCTACAAGGATCTAGGCTTCGGTCTCTAGGGGTTAAATAAAGAAAGTTTGGTTGAAATATGGAGTGGCCTATTTTTTTTATTTTCCAAAATGTTTTGCAGAATTTGGCGTTTTTTCACATTTATCTCTCTAAATTCTATTCTATAACATTTTAAAAGATTTGGTTTTGAATTTATAATGTTTCCATAAAAAATATCTTGGCCGTAATGTGTGCTGATTTTCAACTGTTTTCGATATTGGGAAGTATTAAAAAAAATTGTGAAAATAGCAACTAATTTCATGGACACAAATTTGGAAAACATCATTTTTTAGGCCAACTTTGACGATTTTTGGTATTTTATGTAGAAAGCGGAGGTAAGTAAAAAATTACTTGAGTTTATTATACATTTTCTGATATTTTTTCATATTCGGAATGTAAAAATTCGATTTCGAGTTTTTTCCGTCTAGCTTGTACTGATCGCATCACTGTGCGACGCCTTCCGCCGCCACTGGCAGCATAATCATTGGTATATAGTCAATTTGGTAAACGCGGTAAAATTAAATCGATCGAATTTGGCGTTATACAAATATATTGATGTTTATGAAGCTATAATCTCGAAAATAGAAATGTCCGAATAACTTGGGAACGGCTAAAAGGAATAAAAAATAAATGAGTTTTTCATGTTCAGCGACATCAAATTAGATTAGAAAAAGTGGTTTGCAAAATGTTACAATTATTTTTAATGTAGTGTTGTACTAACTTTTTATAGTTAATATACAAATCAAAAGTACAAAAAAGTTTTGGGTAAATTTTTCTTTTTATGGCATTAAAAACAAAATCCCATCTTAACCATATAAATTCATTCGGTTTTGTAGTAATCCTAATCCTAGGTTAAAAGCTCCAGGCACTCTACTATTGGATGAACTTAAAAATAATATTTTCTCACGAAACTGTACGTACTTTTTCTAAATTGTTCAATTTTGATAGTATTATCTAATATTTCACTTTGAAATCGGGTTTGGCCCTATCAATATTTCGTATTGCTGATATTTAGCAGCTCTGCAAGAATGAAAAAAAAACGAATTCAAAAAAGTTTATCGTTATGACGGTTAATAGTGACCAAACAGTGCAACTATATAAGTTTTAACTTATTGTCGATGTATATATATATGAAATGAATGATATTTATTGCTTGGCCCTATCATTTTTTCGCTTAGTGTGTTTTTTGCATAAAATAACTAGGACTCAGTAAAAAATTTTTACTTTACACAATTGGCATCAAAATGCATGTGATTTCTTTAAGTAGGCTACTTTTTTCGGTGAGAATTGGATGGCCTAGATGGATTTCATTGAAGTGATCTGAGTAAGAAACCCCTTATTTTTTTTAAAAATTCAGAATTAGTTTAATGCTCACCTTGTAAAGTAAATATTTCTTGCTGAGTCCCAGCATGATTCCCAGTTTTTTATCCAAAAAAAAAAAAAATACTCCATGACACTTTTTGACTGCAAGACGAAGCATGTAGGGCGTATAATGAAAATAAATTGCTTGCTTTTTCGCAAATTGGCCTTTATCGCGTGAAGAAATGATTGGTTTTCTTTCTAAAAAGCGTATTCTATGTATGATAAAATTAAGGATTTTTCAAAAAATTTGCAACAATGGTGCGACCATGACCACTTTTCCCTAAAATTTGGCCAAGCGATTTGGCGATTTACATATAAATCTATCAATGCATTTTCTAACACATAATTATGACAAATTAAGGAACGGATTAAAAACACGGCTATAGTGACATATGTTTCGTCTTTCGCCACAAGGACTCATAATAGTCTGATAAGTCTTTGTGGCGAAAGACGAAACATAGTCACTATAGCCGTGTTTTTAATCCGTTCCTTAATTTGTCATACTTAATTATGTGTTAGAAAATGCATTGATAGATTTATATCTAAATCGATCTTTGCAAATATATGACTAAAAGTTCAATTAAAAATTATATTTAAAAATAATATTTTGATTTGAACTTTTAAGTCATTCATTTGATTTGAAATCAAATATACCTATGTCAGTTGTTCTTAAACTTTTATGTTACATTTAATCGTTAGTTTCGCTAGTTCAAAAAAGTTTTTATCAATAATTAAAAGAATTAATGATATCGCTCATTTACTACAAGAACGGCACAATTTAAAATGATGCAGAATTATTCGTTATATCATGCTTCATATTGTGTAAAAATTTCATATTAATATCTTTTACGGTCACATTTTGAGGACAAAATAACTTTTTCAATTGAAAACTTTAAACGTATTTTCTGCAATTTCAAAAAAAGCGCTATTTTTGAGTTAATGGTGCAGAATTATTCGTTATATCATGCTTCATATTGTGTGAAAATTTCATAATATTTTTTACAGTCACCGTTTGAGAACGAAATAACTTTTTCAATTGAAAACTTTAAACGGATTTTCTGCAAAATCGAGTTTTTTGGCTTGTGCCGTTCTTGTATTAAATGAGCGATATTTAAATACGTATAATAAAGTTTTCTTTCTTTGTACGTTTGGGGTTTCTGCAGAAATAAAATATTTTTGAAAATGAACACAGTACATAATGAAATAATGACTCATTATGTCATGTTTACATTATTTATTTAATTTTTAACATATTTTTGATTTAGAACTGAATAAAAATTAATGATTTTATTTTAGCGACCTTTGTGTATAAATATATATAGCTGGCTCAAGGTCTTAGGATTAATTAAAAGATTTCGAAAACTTTTTAATTATTTCTTTATTTTTCGATATTTCGAGTTATACTACAACTAAAAATTAAATATTAAACAAAAACACCATATAACACAATTCGTACAAAAAATTTTTAAAAACAATGTACTGATTCTTACCTTTTATAACATGCTAACCATAACACGGAGTCACTAAAACTAATTCTTTCTATTGCTGTTCCCCCCCTTATGACTAACTAAATACCTATACATACACGGAGAAAAAAAATAGTGCTTGCTACTTTATTTCTCATAAATTTTACCAGAACTTCAAGTCAGAATAGTGACAACTTTACACCGAAATAAATTTCACCTTACTTTTTTAGTTAATTCAGAATGTGTGTTTGCTAGTAATTTTTATGAAAAAATTGGCGTGATATTTACCTTACTGTATAGTTCAAACAACGAAAAAAAAAAACAAAAAAAAAAAAAAAATTAGCTGTCCGGCGCTGGGGTACGAACCCTGGCCCTTCCGTATGATAGTCAGATACATATCCTCTGCGCTGCTCACGCATGTGATGTAGAAGCAAGAAAATTTGTATATAAAGAAAATGTTTGTCCAAAAATAGAAATTGTTACTAAAATTATGAAAGTCAAAATGATTTTATATTTTTATGATATTACTCGAGTAAGGTGACAATTATGACACTCATTTTTGTGCGTGAAAAAAATAAGGTTATTTTGAATAGAATTATAAATTCGAAATGGTCATACATTTTTTTTCTGAAAGTATAAATTACTCTACATAAAGTCAAATTTACAAAATTTAAAGTAAATATTCCTTTATTTTTAACTACATTTTATTTGTAAATATGACGATAGGGATCCATCAAATAGTTCAGACGTAAGGTAAATTATACTTGAAATTTAATTACTTTAATTTTCGACTAGCCGAGTGGAGTAAAAATTATGATGCGTATTTTTCTCCGTGTATGTGCACAATTTTCTGTGTCTGTCTTGTAATTGATGCGTCTCTTTGCTGGAAATCTTTTAATTAAACCTAAGACCTTGAGCCAGCTAAACAACATTTATAGCTAAATAAAAATTTTAAAAATACAATTAGGGTAATCCTTAAAACAAGTAAAAGCCTCGAAAAACTCGTAAACTCGTAATCAGACTTGATAGTGAAACTTTTTCCACTTCCACTAAATTTAATTAGAGATAGTGAAAATTTTCTCCATTAAATTTAGTGATAGTGGAAATTTTTTCACTATGAAAAAATTCATTTGATGGTGATGAAAAATTTTTCACTATCTAACAATTCATTAAATGATAGTGGAAAGTTTTTCACTATCATTAAAATTTAATGAAAATATCCAATAAAAATTGCACTAAATTTAGTGATAATGAAAATTTGTTTCATTGAATTTAATGAAACATTAGTGGAAATTTTCATTAAAGTTTCATTAAATTCAATGAAGCAAAATTTTTCTATCACTAAATTTAATGAAGCTTCTAATGAAACTTCTAAAGAAAATTTTCATTAAAGTTTCATTAAATTCAATGAAACAAAATTTTACTATCACTAAATTTAATGAAGCTTTTAATGAAACTTTTAATAGAATTTTTCATTAAAATCCAAGCTGTTCGTTTACTCCATGGTTTTGCAAGTTTTTAGCCGAAAAGCTCTCGTTTAAGCATAAAACGTTCATGAATGAGAGCTTTTCGGGTAAAAACTTGCAAAATCTTCGAATAAACGAACAGACTGATTAAATTAAATTTATTGAAAGAGTTAGAATGAGTGGGAACAGTATCAGTTTGAAGGAGATTCATTAAAGTCAAATGCAAACACGACTTTTAGTTTTTGAAGTTCTTCAGACCCAAATAGTTTCTGCCCCTTGTCAACTAAATGCTTAAAACAGCTTTCGTAAGCTTTTTTAAGTAATAGTATAATTAATGTTCACGCAATCGTCCCGTACAAGATCTCGAAGGAAAAATTTAAAGATATCAAAATATTTTGACCTAGCACGGCACATTTTGTCTTAATTGAATTAAAATTTCCAATAAAAAAATCACTGAAGTTATTGAAAGTGAACATTTATTCATTGAATTTAATGAAACATTAATGAAGATTTTCATTAAAGTTTCATTAAATTTAGTGATAGTGAAAATTTGTTTCATTGGATTTAATGAAACATTAATGAAAATTTCCATTAAAGTTTCATTAAATTTAATGAAAGTGAAAATGTTTCATTAAATTTATTGCAACATTTATTGAAAATTTTCATTAAAGTTTCATTAAATTCAATGGAACAAATTTTCACTTTCAATAGATTTAGTGATAATGGAAAATTTGCCATTACCACTAAATCAATTTTGTGATAGTGAATGAATTTTCACTATCACTAAATTTAGTGGAAATATTATTTAAAAATTTTAACTAAATTTAGTGATAATGAAAATCTTTTTCATTACCACTTAATGAATTTTTTGATAGTGAAGGATTTTGCACTAACACTAAATAAATTCCTTGATAGTGAATATTTTTCCACTAGCACTAAGTTTAGTGAAAAATAAAATCTAATGCAAAACCCCCAAGTCTATAACTTTTTACTGAATACTGCATGTAATGAGTTTTTTATTCTAAAAATTGATGTGTAAGAATCATCTTAACAGCAATAACACAGTGCAACACAGAAAGTGTCCCTGGGGTCTTATAAAGTTTTTCTAATAGGCTATGAAAAATAAAAAGACATGTATTTTACCGAATAGGTGTATCAGTGATTTTTTTTTTTTCATTTTATAGCTCCTCAAAGTTTAAAGTTCGCGTTTTATATGAAATTTTGAAATTTTATGAAAAAACCATCTAATTATGAAATGTTGTTCATGTGCAATAGCACTTGAGAATCCGCATTGTAGTTTTTGTTTTATAAGCAAAAATTTAAAAATTTTGCTACTTCAAAATTAAGACTTTGCGATTATTTGTATACCCTATTCACTTTGTCCTTCCGCTTGTGACTCAGTGAAGGAAGGTATGGAAAAGTATATATATTCATGATCAGCGTTACATCCTGAGTCGATGCCATGTCCGTCTGTCTAGCTGGCTGGCTGGATGGCTGAAATTTGATACACTGCGTTCGTCGTCAAAGTTGGCTCGTGGGATTGAAAATGAACGAAATCGGTCAACGGGCACGCCTACCGCCCATACACAAAATATATTCAAAATGCAACTTAAAGGGCCGTCCACACGTACAGTCTTACCTGCGCAAACCTAGTTCGTGCAAACTAGAGAGTTTGCGCATACTTTTTATATCGCGTCCACACGACACAGGCAAGTCTGTGCAGTTTTCAGTATACTTCATTGTCATTGAAACATGACGTCTAGCAAACATTTTATTTTCATTTGAATTGTTTTTTCTTTTGTATATTTTCCAAAATAAATCAATGAAAAAACGCATAATTTTCATGACAGAGCTATCACACGCAATAAACATGCATTTGAAGACTGCAATTTAAGCGATTGAAGGCACGGCCTGTACGCCGTCCACACGTTCCAACTTGCCTGCGCAAGCTTAGTTTGCACAAAAAAATCTTTGGAAAGTCAAAGAAAGCACAGGCCACACTTTTGAACTGTGCAAACTTGACTTTTGCCGTCCACACGTACAGACTTACCTGCACAAACCAGTTTGCGCAGGAAAGTCTTGAGGTAAAACTGTGCGTGTGGACGGCCCTTTAGGAGTATTTTTCACGGCAATACAATCAAAATACACATCAATACTACGAATTGTAAGCGCAAGCTATGAAAAAATTGGGCGAGTTCGGACAAGAGGGCGAGGCACCTCCCATATAAGCAATAGCTTAAAAACGTTATACTAAAATCGTTTTTTGAGATAATCAAACTAAATTTTACTCAGACACTAAGAACTATAAATGAAAGCTCTCAACAAAAACTGGGTGAAATCGGGCAAGAGAGCGTGGCACCTCCCATATAAGCAAAAGCTTCGAAACACTATACCAGTGATTCTCAACCTATGTGCCGTGAGATTTTTAAAGTGTGCCGCCACTGCCAGAAAGCAAATTTGCTGACATGATTTTTTTAAGTTTCTGAAAATTTTAATCTTTTGGTCATAATAGCATTTTACACCAATTTATTAATTGTGATGTAATGATGTACAGACTACATACCTCCTACCACACCTTCTTTTCCTAACAAACTTTCAGGTGTTAGCACCTAAAAGGATTAGTTGGGCTTAGTTCTTTAAAATATACTTGGATGGGTCAAAAAGCTATTCATCAAATCACATTATTTCAAACCTGGTATTAAGCTGTTGTTAAGAAGGACCTTTTGCGATATTATTGAGACTACAGGATGACACTTTGCTGGGTTCCCGGTCATAGTAATTGCTGATGAACTAGCTAGGAACAGATTAAGCCAGAATATAGTTTTGGCTGACCTTTCAATAAGAAAACACATTAGCGTAATCAAGGGAACAATTGAAAGTAAATGTATTCAGCTTGTTAATTCCAGACGGTCAAATTTACAAACTTGAAAACATATTAGATCAATTTATATTGCCATCCTTAAGTATGAATCGAACTAAATTTTGTATAGCAATGGAGAAAGACAATGTGCGTAACTTAATTGGTGCTATTACTAGAAAACCATACATTTGTAGAAGTTGTAAAGAAACTGATATGGAAGATACAGTTCTCATTTTTTTGGTCATTTCAATTTTGAACCGCTTGGCTTACTATCTGAATTGTGCCTTTCATCCATATGGTAGTATATGAATTTATATGCACGGTGTGCCTTAACCCGTCCTAAATCGGACGTCGTAGCACATCAAATTTTTTTCAAGATTCTGTTTACTTATCGTACAAATGATGTATAAAAAAATTTTCACTCGTGAATCCTCGACTAAATTTTGAGATAATCGCTTTTCCAATTGGGGCATTTTCCCATACAAAAAGAAAAAACAAATTTTTTTAACTACATTAAACAAAAATTAAAATAATCACAATCGATGTGTTTTGCGATGCTAAACGTAAATCCAACCTCAGAATTGCTGTATCGTGTATAGTTTATGAGATATTGTAACCTAAAGACCAAAAAAAGTCGTTTTTTGCCATTTTTTGAAGCTATATAACTATGTAACATATTATTTATTCGTCAAATGTGGCTTAAGTACTTGAAAGCCCCAATCTTTTCCTTTAAAACCTAAATTAAATTATATTTATATCTTTATGCTTCTAAGAGATATCGTAGACCGAAATATTGTCAAAACGGGTTTTTTGCACTTTTGTGTCTTTTTAGGTTAGGATATCTTTGAGGAAAAAAAAGATATCATCATAATTTAAATTAGGTTTTAAAGGCAAAGATTAGGACTTTAAAGTTGCTTACCAGATTTAACGAAATTAAAATTTCTTTCACATTTTAAACATGCTCAACGAACCGACCATTTCAAAATTCAGCCATATGCCATACACGTAACAAAACTCGGGGTGTCAAACGGCTGTAACATAGTTATATAGCTTCAAAAAATGGCAAAAAACGACTTTTTTTGGTCTTTAGGTTACAATATCTCATAAACTATACACGATAGAGCAATTCTGAGGTTGGATTTACGTTTAGCATCGCAAAACACATCGATTGTGATAATTTTAATTTTTGTTTAATGTAGTTAAAAAAAATTTGTTTTTTCTTTTTGTATGGGAAAATGCCCCAATTGGAAAAGCGATTATCTCAAAATTAAGTCGAGGATTCACGAGTGAAAATTTTTTTTATACATCATTTGAACGATAAGTAAACATAATCTGGAAAAAAATTTGATGTGCTACGACGTCCAATTTAGAACGGGTTAAGGCACACCTTGTATGAACATCATGTGGTTCTCCTAGAATTTCTTTGTTAAAGCTCTCTGTGTCGGGTACACAACAGAGATCTCAAATGAAGAGCTCGTGTTTAGCTGCTCATCATATTTTCGTTGTCTTTGCCTTGCTTTCATTCAACATCGACAGCAGCGAGTAGTGTGCTGCAGTGTTGACGCTTGGTCAAAATAAAACGCAACGAACTTCGGCAAACACGAAGGCGAAAGCAATAAAGACAATCAAAAAGGCAACGAATATTGGAAAGAACAACGAGAGCAGTCTGTCAGCACTCATGTTTCGAATAAAACTTCTCTTAAAGAGAAAGATAGCCGTTCATTGCGTATGAAGTTAACTAAATGCAAAGTAAAATAAGAAAAATTGTATTTTTTGTATACAAAAAATGCACTTACATATATCGCCCCTAAACAAGTGAAATGCAATAAGTCATTTTTTCCTAATTTTGAGTTAATTGGAATTTCTGGTAAAAAATATTATAGTCTTTAGTTTGATAAAAACCGTTTAGCCATATCTCTATTAAAAAAGAGTAATATTCATCATAAAAGTAATAGGAAAACGATTTCGGTACAAAAAAAAAGTTTTAAATTTTTGAACATGAAATATCTCAAAACTCGAAAAACTGACTTAGTTTTTTTCACATGTATAGGGACGATATATGCCCATATTATTTATTTTACCGAAATTTGAAAAGACTTCACGCCGCTCTTTTGTTGTGTTTTTTTGGGCCTTATTTTCCACTAAATTTAATGCAGGTTCATGAACTCAAACTTTTCTGTGGAAAAGCTCAGAGAACGCAGCTTAAAATACTGCATTTCAGTGTAACACATTTAAATGTCATAAATTAGCACACTTCAAAATTCTTGTACATAATTAAACAAAGGAAAAAAAAATTTATATTTATAACATGTACGCAAATATTTGTACCAATAAAATGCATTTTCCCCATTTTACATTGCATTTATTTTCCTTTATTCGCAAAGCATGGCAATCTTTCGCGTTATAAGTATGCAGAAAATTGCATGAGTGAACTATTTGTTGCTTTTTACAATACTCGTTACTTTTTTCACTGCCTTCATTGCTTTTCGACTTCGTGTCATCAAAGCTCAGATTGTTCGTTGCCTTCTTCACTGCCTCTATTGCTTTTCGCCTTCGTGTCGGCGATGCTCGTTGCATTTTTTTGGCTACTGTCGTGCTTTCATTCGTTTCGTGCGTTTGTTGTCTAGTGATGATTCTCGGCTCGTTTTTTTGCGAATGTCTCATAAAAGCGTTTGAATGGGCATCATGCGCACAATGGGGCCAATTCAGAGGACTAATTTAATGGTGACAACGTCCCACTGATTTTACCTAATTAAGCCTACATAAAACAATAAACTAATTAAAATTCTCTTAAAATTTTTGTTGTTAGTGTGCCGTTAAATTTTGATATTATTAAAAATGTGCCGTGACGAAAAAAAGGTTGAGAATCACTGGACTATACTGAGATATCGAACTCAATTTTACTGAGACACTTTGCAAGCTCTGAGCAAAAACTGGGTGAATTCAGACAAGAGGGCGTGGCACCTCCTATATATGTAAAAGTTTCAATATGCTGTACTGAAAGAGTTTTTGAGAAAATCCAACTAAATTTCACTCAAATACTAAGGACTATAAATGCACGCTTTGAGCTTAAACTAGGAAAAGAGGGCGTGGTACCGTCCATATAAGCAAAATTATCAAAATACTGCAGTGTAGGGTATTTAATGTTTGGCCAGGCCAAAGGTTACACCCTTACTTATTTTATTTTTATTTAACGAAATATTTGAAAAAAAAAAATACATTAAAAATGGTTCTGCTTATAAAACAAAAACAACATAGCGGATTCTCAAGTTCTATAGCTTAAATTAAAGGTAAGGACATGAGAAACATATCATAATCAGATGTTTATTTCATAAAATCTCAAAATTTCATATAAAACGTGAACTTTAAACTTTGAGGAGCCATAAAATGAAAAAAGTTACTGATACACATATTCGGTAAAATAAATATCTTTTTATTTTTCATAACCTATCAGAAAAAACTTTATGAGACCCCGGGGATCAAGTTTTTTTTCCTTTTGTTTCACTGTGTAATCTACCAATAACTCGAAATCGAAAAAATATTTTACACGGGGGTTTTAAAAACAACTGATTTAGCTATTATAATAACAACATAAAAACAAAAAATTTTTGCTACAATCATAATCTGGTAAAAAAATTTTAAATATTTACCGCTGTCTGTGAAGAATTGAAACAGGTTAAGTTTTCTGTGAGCTCTTGCTTCCGTGCTATTCCAATAATTTGATCACATAAAATTGTAACATCACTTGCTAGGCACTTCCACATTGCAAAAAATGCATCGAAATTCTCGGCAGCGACTGTGCTAGATGGATAAATAGATAAAATTCGAGCAGCGTTTATGACTTGTGGCCCATATACACGCATATTACTTTCCGAAAATTTTGCTTGTATTTGAAGTCTGTATGTAGCAGCCACATGCTGAAATAACTTGCAGACATCTAATATGTGATCGCAGTAGTCATGGAAACAGTTTATACTAGAATGCAAACGATCAAGCTCTTGATCAATAGCATATGATCGACAATTGACTAATATTTCTAGTGTCATTTTCAGACTGTGATTAAGATCAGTTACTTGATCTGATACCGATGATATCAATTGATCAGAGAGCTCTTTTACTGCCTTCAAAACATTTTCCAATGCATTATCTATTTTGCATAAATTACTAGCGCACTGAAATGTTTTGGTATCTAAACTCATTGCTATTCGTAAGCACTGATTTAATTCAAGTTTGCACCGCTCACATAGCAACAGAATATTTTCTCTAGTTTCATGGCTAGTGTAAGCAGAATCAGTAAAGTCTTCAGTTTTCTCAACAACCTTTTCCATAGCTAATAACAAAATTTCATTTGATACTGTATTTAATTTTATAGTATAACTCGCATTTTTAAGATGATCCGGTTTATTTCCATAGCCTAAACGGTTTAAAGAAGGAGTTATGGAGTTTTTGTAAAGAAAAGAATCATTCTCCGCAAAATTTTTTGCGAGATTTATGTCTTCTTTATTATATCCCGATTTTTCCTCGGTTTTCATATCGTTGATTCCATTTAAAATGACTTTACTGTTATTATCTTTTTTTTGCTTATATGTGCTTAATAAACGAGTGAAATTTATTAAAGCAAAATATAAAGTTTCTCTATTCACCCAATCATTTACTTGGGTATCTGAATGAGGTAAACTTGAAGTTGTATTTTCTATTATTCTATCTTTAACAACAAAGTGAATAAGATCCATTGCACGTCGAATTTGGCAAAAAATGGTGTCACGGTTTTCTTTTGTTATTGTACATTCAGAATGCAGAAGACAAGTCTTTGAAGATGTCAAGAGAATCACAGTAGACCGCTCAAGAACTTGTCTAGCGATAAAAATTTCAGCTCGTCGTTTTTCTTCTTTTAGTTTATTCTGACGATCTCCTGTTAAATATGCTAACTCTATCATTTCACTGCCGAACACAGAAAATGCTCTCACAAATTCAGAAAAGTTAAATACTGATTCCAACTTGTCAAGACCTTTTGACGTTTTTTCTTTGGATAATAGCAGCTGCTTCACAACAATTATATCTGCTAGCAATAAAACTCTTGTAATTGAATCAATTAGTGACTTGGAAGAACAACTCATGCTGTTTATAATATTAGGCGATCTACTTTGACGAGTATATTCCAATGGATTAGCTGCTATAATCTCGCACATTCTTTCAATTGATGTTCCTAAAAATAGTTGTAACATTTAAATATAGTACATACAATATTGCGTAAAATAAATTCATATAAAATTTTATGCATTTCAATCATATTGAATAAAAATAAAGTGAGATAAGCAAACTCTTATCGGTCACTCACAAAAATTAACCCAACTAAAGTAATCTTGTTTGTAAGCTTCTGATTGCTATCCCAGGTATAATTTATTGCTGGTCAAGGACTTTGTAAACACTTAAAGTATTGTGAGGAAATCGCACAAGCAAAGAGGGATATTTTTTCGCGCATGATATTAAAATTACCAGATGCAGAAAAATCTTAAACTGTTAAATTGGTATACAATTAAATTGTCAGGAAAAACAAAAATTAAAATTTTTCTACCCAACTCTCTTTCACTTTTTCATATAAACTAACTTGTTTCACTTTTGTTTTTGAATGATTAATTAAAAGGACTGGCTATTCGGGGGGACTCGCGTGCGCGAAAGCTCAAGTAGCGAACGCGAAAGCTCAAATTAACACATGCGAAAAAAGCTTTCGGAAAACTTGCGTACGCGAAAACCAGTGAAGTTCTTTCCCCCGGGGCAGCTTCGTTACGCATGATTAATTTAGTGTTTCAGCGTACGCTGCTCGCAATTTGGCTAGCAAACTATGTGTTGGATATATTATAGACTGATCTGCAGCCGAAGGCCACCGCGAAGCCGGTGTTGGATTTTTGGGAGTTTTAAATCCTGAGATGCGGCTGCAGGCCGCCCACTTACCCCTACTTTCGCGAATTTCGAATTTCGCGCACGCTTAATTAATCATGCGTAACGAAGCTGCCCGAAAGCTTTTTTAGCGTACGCTAATTTGAGCTTTCGCGTACGCTAATTTGAGCTTTCGCGTACGCGAGTCCCCCCGAATAGACAGACTCTTAATTAAATACACATACATTGAGTAGGTTAGCCAAAAATTAATTGTGTGGCAGTACTTTTCGCTAAACGAATTGACGATCGCCAATAAAATGTGTAAAAACTTTGTTTTCTGTAGAAAGTTCAAAGTGGTCAGCAATGACCACGTTGCATGGCAGAAAAATGATATAACCCTAAAACAGAGCTCACAGACATTCTTTACTGATGGGTCTAAAATGGAAGATGGTATCGCAGAAGCAGAAATCGGAGGATGAAGATTCCAAAGAGAAGTTGCTATTGGAAACAGCTTCCATTTTTCAGGTGGAGGTCTACGCTTTAAAGCTGTGTGCAAAAGAATGTCAGAGGTTTTGCGCAAGGGGGAATGGTTTGGGGACTCGAACTTCTTCAGGAGGATTTTTTATTTAGTAATGAAAAAAAATCTAGAAAAAAGTTTTAAATTGAAAAAAAAAAAAATGAAATCCATAATTTCAATTATAAGACTTTCCGACCAATTTGTGTTGAATTGACATGTTTAATTATACGATCTTAACATTTGAGGTGTATCATGTGTTCAGAAAAATTATGCAAGATATTACGAGGAATATTTGTGCAGAAAATTTTAACCCTCTACATGCTCCACATATGGATCATTTTAACATTTTCTTAAAAAAGTACAAAAATGATACATAATATTGAGTTAGTATTTGCTATATAGTTTCACCAATTGTTGCCGAAAACTAAAAAGTCAAAATTTCATCCCAAAAGCCAAAAAATCGTCAAAATCAATGAAGGCTTCTCACATTGCAGTTGATTATTCCATTAATAACTTACTCTGAAGTCGTATTTAGCCGGCTAGATTCACGATCACTTCACAAATTACAGGTTGTGTATAATAACGTCACCCGTTACGTATTTGGCCTTAGGAGATTTGATCATACCTCAACGTTCAGTAAACTTATCTTGAATTGTAGTATAGTGGATTACATCAATGTCAGAAATCTTATATTTTTGCATAAAATAATTTTTACAAAAACTCCGGACTATTTATATAAAAAAATCAATTTCTGTCAGTCATCAAGAACCTGCAACATTATCCTTCCGTCATTCAAGTATTTATGTTCGTCTAGAATGTTTTTTGTTAGCACAATTCGTCTGTGGAACTCATTACCTCGTGAGTTCAAATGTATTAGTAATGGCAGAAGATTTAGGCAATTGATTTTTCACCACTTTTCTTAACTTTTTTTTTTTTTTTTTTTTTCGGTAAATGTAATTTCTAACTCAAATGAATGTATTTACTAAGTATATATTTTCTATTGTATGTATTAAGTAAGTTCATATCTTTTCTATGATTGTATGTTTTCTTTTAATTGTCATTTGTAAGTCAAATGTTTTCTTTTTTAATTATGTATGTTTTTATTATTATACTAAGTTCATCTTTTTAATATGATTGTATGTTAAGACTGAATTAAATTCTGTTCGTGATGTACATAATTGACTATTGATTGCATTTAAAAGAACCATTCTTATATGCTAATATATCTAATAAATAAATGAAATGAAAAATGAAATTGCACATTTATTACATTCGTGACGTGTTTTTCTTAAGTTAAAAGCATTTCTCGCCTTTGGTGATTTTAACATAGTGAGTTAAAAATATGCACAACTTATAGTACAGTAAAATTGAACAATTGTGTTTTTACGACCACTATAGCGCAGTGGCGGATCCAAGAGGGGCCGATCGGCCCCCCTCTCAAGCCAAGTGATTATATATTTTTTTTTAAATTATATTATATGTAAAGATTTTAAAAACATTCTGTTATTATCTAGAAATGTAGTCAATCGGCCCCCCTCTTGACAATGCTGGATCTGCCACTACTATAGAAGCTTAACGCCAAAAAGGTGACCTCCCTACCCTTGCGCTTTAGCCGCCATCTTGAAATATGTTTGATTGAACTTTTTGGTTTTAGGTCTCTACAGTGTTCCTAAAAACATTAGGCAAAAAAAATTTAAGTTCGCAATTTTTTCTAGGTCTTTTACATTTTGACGTACATTTTATGACACTTTTACTGTACTATAACTCGAGAACTAATTGAGATCAGCTATTCATTCTTAAATTATTTTGCTTGTTTTTGCAAGCGCTACAAATTATGTTTTCACAACTTTTTCAAAAATCAACACCCAGTGGGTGCAAATGGGAAAAAACTGATTATTTGTAATTTTGGCGGCCTCTACCGCTCAAAAAATTATTTTATGGATATTGCATTCCAGATCAAAAATACGTTGAATTTTATTGCCCGATTAGTTAGGTTGTCTGCAACCATTTGGGAGCCAGTGAACGAAACAGTATCGAGATTCTTCTTTTCTTTCCTTTTTAACTACCATTTCGCATATATCGCATTTAAGCCTGCGAGCTTATCCATACTCTTCGATGTGTTATCTTGAGCTATGTTCGCTTTTGAACACATTTTCTCATCCTTTTTTAAATTGCATCAGCTTTACTAACAGGATCATCAAGTTCTTGAACTTGCTGAGTGCAATAACCTTGCCTATCTATAGGTTTTCTCTGTCTGTCATTTCTTTGTAAGACAAGTGTTCTTCATTCGATTGCCCACTTGCAACAGTAACAACCTCAATGTTTTTTTCACGGACTACTACAGAATCGGAACCTTTCTCAAAACCAATCTCTTGTGCGTCAAACTGCGAACTAACTTCTATATCTTGTACATTTGCGGGCTGCGAACTAGTTTCTTTTTCCACCACTTCGTAGTCATTCTCTTTCATGGATGAACATGATTCAAAATCGCTTAAAATTTCCGACTGCTCTAGAATCGAAATTTCACCTACAACTGCATATGTTGGCCTTATGTGGTGGACAGACGACAGTTTGAATTCGGATTATAAACATAAAAATGCAAATGAAAATTTTACCCTGAAATACGGTTCGAAAACCCCTTAAAATTGCACTGAGGACTTAAAAATCTCCCTTAAAATTTTCTAACGAAAAAAGAGTCGTTAACGTTCGGACAAATTTTCAAAAATATGCAATTTTTTAACGCAAAAACAAAGATCCAAATATGTAAAGAAACTGAAGTAGACATTAGGACGTTCCACGAAAATTTCTTATTTTTTTTTTTTGATTTTTTCAAACCTTAAAGCGGATTTGGATGTCTTATGTGATAAAAATAACCTGTGAATTTTTTCAGATTTTTTATTAGTCATTTAGAGATCACGATATCAACTTTATTTATTACTTAATGTCGAACAGCATAGAAAAGATTTTTCAAGTTACAGTAAAAGTAAAAAAAGTAATTCGAATGTGCAGAACTAAAATTAATATCTTTTTATTCATTTGTTATTGCGATTGTAAATTTTTTAGTTTATTATTTTGTTTATTGTTTATTTTTGTTGTACAAAAAATATTATTATTATTTTTAAAAAAAGTTGATATCGCGACCTCTAAATGACTAATAAACAATCTGAAAAAACTAACAGGATATTTTTATCCCATAAGACACCCAAATCCGCTTTAAGGTTTGAAAAAATCAAAAATTTTTTTTTCTTGGAACGCCCTAATGGACATTTGACAAAACATCCTATTTTATATATTGTTACGAAATTTCCTGTCTCTTATGACGTAAATTTCAGTCTCTTACAGTTTTCTGAGTTCGATCATTGGATTGTGTAGCAATAAAAAACACACTCTTAGTTATAAAATGATTTATTTAAATTACAAACGTTTATTTTTACACGGTACAATTGTTTATTTACATTCAAGCTCTAACATTACAATTAGCACTTTATGTACTTTTACTGGCACTGTGTGTACAACCTTTTCAGTCTATTGCTTAAAATCAACTGTGATGCAGCTCATACATTGCCATACCCGATCAAAAAAACTTGTCAAGTTCTTGTCATTGTATCAGAAATGTATATCAAAATGATATCAAAAATGTATCAGCCGCTGATATCCATTTTTTGTATATCATTTTGATATATTTTTGATATCATTGAATGACATGTCAATTTTGTATCAGAAATGTATATCAAAATGATATCAAAAATTTGTCAGCGGCTGATATCCATTTTTTGTATATCATTTTGATATATTTTTGATATCATTGAGTGACATGTCAATTTTGTATCAGAAATGTATATCAAAATGATATCAAAAATTTGTCAGCGGCTGATATCCTTTTTTTGTGTATCATTTTGATATATTTTTGATATCATTGAATGACATGTCAATTTTGTATCAGAAATGTATATCAAAATGATATCAAAAATTTATCAGCCGCTGATATCAATTTTGTATCAGAAATGTATATCAAAATGATATCAAAAATTTATCAGCTGCTGATATGTCAAAATTGACGTTTTCGTTTGAGGATTTTATGGAAAGATAACTTTAGAAGACAAACGCACAGTCAATTTTAGTGTAAAAGAAGTGAATTTTCTACTTAAATTAGTGAAAAGCACACAAATATAATTGAGTGCAAAAAAACCGACACTCCCTTCAGTTGTTGTAAGCCTGTGGTTGGGAAAACAAAAGCTATGGAAAGCGGACGCACAGTTAATTTTAGTAAGTGAATTTTCTCATGAAATTAGTGAAAAAGCACAAACATATAATTGAGTTAAAAAACCGGCATTTCATTCATTTGCTGCATGCGGGCAATTTCTAAAAACTTGTTGCCGACGATCATATACAATATTGCAAAATTTGGTTATGTCAATTTTGTATCAGAAATGGATATCAAAATGATATACAAATTTTGTATATCATTGATATACAATTTTTGTATATCATTTTGATATCATTTTTTGATATCATTTTGATATCTTTTTTTGATATCATTTTGATATCATTTTTTGATATCATTTTGATATCTTTTTTTGATATCATTTTGATATCTTTTTTTGATATCATTTTGATATCTTTTTTTGATATCATTTTGATATCTTTTTTTGATATCATTTTGATATCTTTTTTTGATATCATGGTGATATACAAAAAGCGTTACATTCCGTATATCACTGTGATATCCTTTTTTTATCAAAATCTTGTATGTCACTGACAAATTTTGGATATCATTTTGATATATTTTTGATATACTTTTTTTTGATCGGGTACATTGCCATTTATTTAATTACTTTAAATATACATTTTTGTCTTAATACTACATTACATTACATACATTCTTTCTTAACATGCACACGTATTTATCTAAGAGTTTCTTAATTAGGTTTATAAATTTGTAAAAATAATACATATCTTATTCTACTACATAACATTAATTATAAAATACATTGTTTACGTTAAGTTAATTTTTTCCGAAAAAATTAAAAAAAAGGAAATTTCATTATTGGTTTTTATACTTAAAACTAAACAATATTTTAAAACTACCTAAAACTATATAACAACAGATAGAGAACTGTTATTTTAGCTCGTCATTAATTTTGTAGAAATTGACTAGTGCTGTACACTGTATTTCTGACGTCAAGTGTTTTAAATCTTCTATGGTAAAATAAGAGGTCTTTACCTGAATATATATTATTATTATTATTTAATACACTTAAATATATGGGTGACATGTGCTTATCTTCTATGGGGCATGCTATATCACTTTCCTTATTTAAATAATTATCTAGCAGATTGTTATTGACAAAAGGCAACTTTCCTAAGTATTTCAATGCTAAGCCTACCAGGAAGGAATCTGTTCTAATTAATTTACTTTGGTCATAAACTACTTTATTAGGAGTATTTCTATAGGTGCCATTTACGTATCGCTTAGCTCTAATACCCAAGCACACCCTGAGAGTGTATCTCTCGAAAATTCTTAGCCTTTCCATTTGGGCTGACGAGATATCAAACCAAATAGGGAACGCATAACCTAAGATGGGCCTAATAATTTGCTTATAGCAATTTAACCTTATCTCATGTTTGAGATGTTTTGCTCTGCGAAACAGGTTCGAGAAGCAGAAGAATACTTTTTTGGCTTTCGTTAAGGTTTAATCTATATGAGTTTTAAAATTAAATTTCCTATTAAAAATAACACCTAAGTACTTTATTTTTCCGGTATACTTTATAGAACCTCCATTTATTTCTATATCAGAGATAAATTGCCTGGCATTGGGATATATATCCTTCTTAAGGCTTTTGAAAATTGTGCTTTCACACTTTTCTATGTTCAACCTTAGTTTCCATTTTCTAAAGAACCTATTAAGAATCTCTAGGTGGTCATTCATTTTAAGATTTGCCGTTGAGGCCCTAGCATTTGAACTTAAAAGCATAATGTCGTCTGCATAAATAAGGGTTAATATATCTGAGTCAGAGTTGGGAATATCTGCCAAAAGTATATTATTAAGGATTGGTCTTAGAATTGAGCTCTGGGGTACCTCTGCAGTGATTAGCTTACAAATAGAATTTTCATTATAGTGCAGGCAAATTAGGTATTCATTTCTAATTTCGTTGAACATGCACCGATTTTGATCCGACAGGGCTCATTTTGTTCGTAATAAAATTTAAAACAAAACCAACACATTAGTTTTTTCCGCCCTTTCCCCAAAATTTCTTTAGTCCCCCGTGAACCTTCAAAATCGGATAAATTCAATAAAGCTGTTCTAAAATGCTTAAAAATGGAAAGTTATGCTATTCACGGAGTTCTCTAGATTGCTGAATCCAAATTTGATGTTGGAAAATTAAAAAACTCAAAATGGCGCCCGGAAAACTGCGTACATACCCATTTAAAGCACCAAAAATGGGAAAAAATCGTTATAGGGGGTTTTAGCCTAGAAGTCTTGTTACATTGAATGAATTTATACGGTCGGTGTGGGATATTGTTTTCTATACTATAAAAAGTAAAGTTTACCAAAATTTTTTTTGGGTTTTTGATTTGTTTATTATTCAAGCAATAACTATAAAAAGTTAATACAACTCAAAATTAAAAATATTTGTAACATTTTGCAAACCATTTTTTCTAAACTAATTTGAGGTCGCTGAACACGAAAAACCCAATTATTTTTTTTTCCTTGCGGCCGTTCCCGAGTTATTCGTTAATTTATATTTTCGAGGTTATAGCTTCATATACATCAATATATTTCTATGACGCCAAGTTCAACAAATTTTATTTTTCCACGTTTACAAAGAGTGATTAATGGCGCTTCTAACGATTATACCAATGATTATGCTTTGAACAAAATTGACTGAGTTATAGCAAGAAAATTTTTGAAATTTCAAAAATTTTTGAAATTTTTCACATCAACTTCAAATGAAACATTTGGTTTTTGGCATATAATTTTTTTAAATATTTGTTTTTTAGTAATTTTATTAAATGGCGCATATAATTGCAAACATTTTAAGCCTATGCTGAGCAAAATCGAATGAAATTTCCAAAAGATATTAAGGTTTTAGTGCAATAAGGAAGATGTGAGAATTTTCGAAATGTTCGGCCTGAGTCAACAGATCCAATTTTTCAGCCTCCAGATAGGACACCCTACACTTATCGAACACTTTAAAGATGTTTTAAGTAACTTCTAATCATTCTCTGTAGAAGAACATTGCGGATTGTATCAAAAATATTAATTTTTGAAAGAAATCGAAATTTCCCTATTGCACTAAAACCTTAATATCTTTTGGAAATTGCATTCGATTTTGCTCAACATAGGCTTAAAATGTTTGCTATTATATGCGCCATTTAATAAAATTACTAAAAAACAAATATTTAAAAAATTTATATGCCAAAAACCAAATGTTTCATTTGAAGTTGATGTGAAAAATTTCAAAAATTTGTGAAATTTCAAACATTTTCCTGCTATAACTCAGTCAATTTTGTTCAAAGTATAATCATTGGTATACTTGTTAGAAGCGCCATTAATCCCTCTTTGTAAACGTGGAAATTGATCGAACTTGGCGTCATAGAAATATATTGATGTATATGAAGCTATAACCTCGAAAATATAAATTAACGAATAACTCGGGAACGGCCGCAAGGAAAAAAAAATAATTGGGTTTTTCGTGTTCAGCGACCTCAAATTAGTTTAGAAAAAATGGTTTGCAAAATGTTACAAATATTTTTAATTTTGAGTTGCTTAAATAATAAACAAATCAAAAACCCAAAAAAAATTTTGGTAAACTTTACTTTTTATAGTATAAAAAACAATATCCCACACCGACCGTATAAATTCATTCAATGTAACAAGACTTCTAGGCTAAAACCCGCTGTAACGATTTTTTCCCATTTTTGGTGCTTAAAATGGGTATGTACGCAGTTTTCCGGGCGTCATTTTGAGTTTTTTAATTTTCCAACATCATGTTTGGATTCAGCAATCTAGAGAACCCCGTGAATAGCATAACTTTCCATTTTTAAGCATTTTAGAACAGCTTTATTGAATTTATCCGATTTTGAAGGTTCACGGGGGACTAAAGAAATTTTGGGGAAAGGGCGGAAAAAACTAATGTGTTGGTTTTGTTCTAAATTTTATTACGAACAAAATGAGTCCTGTCGGATCAAAATCGGTGCATGTTCAACAAAATTAGAAATGAATACCTGTTTTTACCTAATTTGCCTGCACTATTATTATAGTGTACAAAGAAGGACCTGTATGTGAAGTAATCTAACACTATTTTGCAAAGATGCTTGTCACAACTAAATTTTCTATACATTTTGTACACTATCCCCTCTATCCAGGCTGTGTCAAAAGCTTTCTCAAAGTCAAGAGCTACAGCAATTGTTGCACGCCGCTTATTTAGATTTGTTGTGGCAAAGTCAGAAAGAGAGTCAGTGCATGGCTAGTGGAGTGCGAGGGTCTGAAACCAAACTGAAAGTCTTTAAGTATATTGTGTTCCGCTATATGATTTTTGAGTTTATCAAAGATAAAACCTTCATATAGCTTACTAACATTGGACAATAATGAAATTGGTCTACAATTTTTAGGCATTTTTAGATCTGTGTTTGGTTTGAGAATGGGAATAACCTTTGCACATTTCCAAGAAGTGGGAAAATAACCTATACTAAAAATATGGTTGAAAAGGGTCCGTTAAAATTTCCATACAACATATCCAGTTTTCCTCAAGAGAAAATTGGAAATATTATCTTTGCCTGAGCTCCTTTTATTATTTTTTCTCTTAAGAATTATAGCTATTTTAGTGGGCTTAACTAACTTTAGGTAATTTTCAAAAGATTCAGGATCTAACCTACTCACTAAGGATTCCCATCTGCTGTTAGTTTCCTATTAAACCTTATGGTGGGTTCAGAATAATCTAAATCAGAAATTTCGCTAGCGACCTGCCTTGCAAAGTTTGGACAACCTAAACTTGAATTTATGCTGTTAATTTCTTCAAATTTATCCGCTAATAAATTGATTTTATTAAAATTTTCTACCTGAATGTAGCCCTGGGCGTCCGTTAAATCAGGCAGATCCCTTTTCTTACTAAGACCACACATACCCTTGATTTTTTTGTATGTCTTGTGGTTCATTTTAATGTCCCTACAAACTTTTGCCCAGTGATTTTCCTCATGAATTTTTATGAGGTCTGAAATAATTTCATCTAAATTTCTAACTATTGTTTTGAGTGTATTTTTCCGTTGAGGATCTACACATCTAATTACTATCCTACGTAGCCTTTTCTTTTCTTTAATGAAGTCTAATATATTTTGGGGAAGATCAATAAGACCTATATTTCTTACTTTGACCTTTGGAACGGAACATGTTATAACTAGTTCAAAACATTTATTTAGCCCTTGTATGCAAGTGTCTATTTCTAACTTGCTTACGTTTCTATCTATAGGAAGAGTATGTGTGGGTAGATTTCTTTGAAGTGAATAGTTGAAATCTTTAACATTCATTTTATTGTAATTGAAAAATTCTCGAGGCGGACTTTTCTCTATGTCACAAGTTACTAAGACTAACTCAATACCTAAATGGTCTGACTCATAGTCTAAGGTCCTAAGGCAGTTTGTGAAGGTTTGATGGTATTCAATACTAACAAAAGGAGAAGTGAGGAAAATATCTATATAAGAATTGCAAGTTGAGACTCTTGTGGGAAATTTTGTGGGAACTATTTGTATATTGGGAAGTTTATCTATCCAACTTTTGAGAACCATCCCCCTAGAATTAAAGTTTTGGTTTCCCCATTCTGGATGCTTAGCATTAAGATCTCCCCCAAGGACAAATTGTTCTGTATCAATGGAGCTAAGTATTTTGGTTAGGTCTTGTTCTGCAAGTTTGTCATGGGGTGGTGTATACATAGATACGAAAGTGATGTTGCTCCCATCCTATTTCTATTGCTGTATTTTCTATGTATACTATTTGTTAAGACTACCAATCTCTTGTAACTAAACCCTTCTGACAGGCAAATAGCTGTACCCCCACCTCTACCAGAGATCCTATCCTGTATTACTAGGTTGTATCCTTTAAAATGTGCCTATTACTTAATTTTGTTTCTGCTAACAGAAAAATGTCGGGATTGTGGTCTTTGAAAAATCTATTGAAAAAGTGTCTCTTTTTTATGGAAACTAAGGAATTTACATTGATGAAAATGCACTTGAGATTTCTAAGCATCTAAGCGAAAGCCTATAAGGAAGTTAATAAGGGCTTTGGATTTATCCTCATCCCTAGAAAGGGTTTTATATGAAGTAGAGAACTCGCTAACCTTGTTAAGGCAATCAAGGAAGTTCTTTCCTAACAGACGTTTGCAGTCCGTGTCAATTTCTTCAAATTGAATTTGGGATTTGCCGCCACTAACTTTTGGAGGTGCTGCGGGCTTTGGGGTGCTACTTGTAAGCATGGAAGCAAAACTTTGGGTCGTTCTGAACGATGAGGGCCTTGGTGCAGTGTGAGCTGCAAGAGGTACATTTTTAGGTTGAATGTTTTTCTTTTCCCTTAATCTAGCTATTAATTCTATTCTTTTGGGACAAATTTTTGCATTTGCGGTATGCCCTATAGAATTGCAGTTTATGCACTTTAAAGGTATACCTATACTTTTAACTATTTGACCTGCAGTTGGTTCAGTCATAACTACCTCTTCAATGTTTAACCTTTTTTCAGGTATTTTGCACATTTTGGGACCATGCGATTCACCGCATTTAACACAACGGTAAGGCATATTGCAATTACTTGCAACATGATTATAGCGCTGGCATTGAACAGGTAGTTTTGACTTTACCTCTTTGATGTGTTGCATCTCTCATCAACAGCTCCTTTTATACCCTTATGAACATTCTAAAATTGCAATAACGAAACATCTGGCAACATCTCGTTGATTTTCTCGGCTAACAATTTCTTGACATACTTGGCCTCACTGTTTTTATTGACATCTCGAACTGTAAAGTACTTTCGTGAAGTTCATTTATTTATACAAAAGGATTTTCTTCGTCACAATATTAAATTTAGTTAAATACGTATGTATATGGGCATGTCCGAAAATCTTATATGACCCTGGTTTTAAGATTTTTTTTTTTATGTTCAATAACCAAATGTGGTGGAATATATTCCTAGACGTATAAAATGAAATTCTTAATAGGTGAACAAAAAACTTTCGACCAGGGGGTGTCAGGAGGTCGTTTTAACTAAAAGTTTTGGGAAAATCTAGATTTCCGATGATATACGGGAGAGCACATATTTCAGAAGTAGTAGATATGTTACGGGGCACTTTTCCAAATATTTTGGAGTAAAATTCAGAAAAAATCATATGTGTGTCACGGCGATAGAATGGATTAATATTGTTTTTTTTTTTTTAATGCTAGAATTCATTTATTGAATCTTCTCATCTTAAGAGACTAACAATAAGTTTAAAAATCTTTATCCTAAATAACATAATTATACATAATTAATTTTATATGTAATTTAGTGTTCAATGTGTCTCCAGAGACCCAATCAATGACATATAAAATAATTTTAATTAAGAAGAAGTGTGGCTTAAATTTAATCAAAACTTTTAGGAGCAATTCATTTACGTATTTTTGACGCTTCTATTATACTTTCATAGGGTATTTGGGTTATTTGGCAGTTTTCAATGTCTTTAACAACATATCGATCGTTTGTTAACACTTTATCTATAATATATGGGCCTCGGTATTTTTCTACAAATTTCTTATTTTTACCAACAGTACAATCTACATGCCTTTTAACAACATAGTCTCCAACAGAATAGGACTTTGCTGCAACACTATGTCGCATAAAGTACTCCAAATTGTATTCGTGAGACTTTGAAATTGCCTCTTAATTTCACCAAATCGCGGTCTTTATTATACCCCACATCCAGGGTATATTTACTTTGTCCTTCCGTTTGTAACACAGAGAAGGAGGCGTGGCATATATAGAAAAGTATATATGTATATTCTTGATCAGCATCACCTCCTGAGTCGATATAGCCATGACCGTCTATCTGGCTGGCTGTGTGTTGAAATACACTTTTTGGGAAAACTGAGCAAGATAATTCAATGAAATTTGGTACACTGCCTCCGTCGCACAGAGCGAAATTTGGGAGGTTTAGTGGAACTTTATTCAATTTTTGAAATACATAAAACGCATCAGATTATTCGTTATTTCGGTAGCTTAATATCCCACCTCAAAAACCTCATACTCAGTTTGGTGAATAACACTGCGAAACAACTGCAAAATGCACCTGAAACTTGCATTACTTATTAATTCATACTTTTTGACTATAGAAAGCTTTTCGAATTGTTTTAGTTTAGAGATTGGTACATAAAAACGGTAAGTCGGTAGGCCGCGAAATTTTTTTCATTTATTTTTTGATAAAATTGTCACTTATTGGCATTCAAATATTTGCAGAATCTTTTCTTACTCGTGTGTGATTTGTTTGTTAAAATTGTGCTTTTTAAGAAGTGGATAAGATTTACATTTTCAACTTCATTGGATACTTTAAAAGGTGTTACCACAAATTGCCATTTTGAAACGTACAAAATTTGAAAGGTAGGTTTATCCTCTACTGGAAACATAAGACCTCTTCCGCGATATTTTGCGATCCTCTTTTAAACTAAACCTTTTCCAGAATGTCTTTGGAAATTTCATATATCACCGAAATTTCATAAAAAACCGACATCGGACGCCATCGTTGATTTTGTTTTGGAAAAAATAGGCTCACCAACACTAACATCTGACACTTTTCATAGTTTAAAGGTAACTATTATAATATATATTTATAATGTACAAAAAAGGTAGGGGGAATCCTCTCGAAATTTAGAAGCATTTCTGAATAAAAATGCAAGAAACAGCAAATACCCCTTGTCTTACCCCCTTCATTTTTTATGGTGTTTTGATAAGAAAATGGTTATATCTATCAAGTTTCATAGCGATATCTGGTACGGGAGCAGAAATACAACGTTTTAAGCATTTCCATATATAGGGGGTATAATAACCCCTTGTCTGATCCCCCTTAATTTTTGCATGATGTTTTGCCAACTAAATATATATCCAAGTATTAAGTCCAAGACTATAACTGCTATATGTGCTGAGATATGAATTATGTTCCGCTAGACTCTGAAAATTTTATACTGTGCGTCGTCAAAGTTAGCTCGGGGGATTGAAAATGAACAAAATCGATCAACGGAAACGCCTACCGCCCATACAAAAAATAAATTCAAAATGCAATTTTAGTAGTATTTTTCACGACAAGGCAACCAAAATACACATAAATACTACGAACTGTAAGCACAAGCTCTGGGAAAAAACTGAGCAAACTCGGACAAGAGGGCGTGGCACCTCCCATATAAGCAAAAGCTCCAAAACGCTTTACTGAAAGCGTTTTTAGAGATATTCGAACCAAATTTAACTCAGACATTGAGAATTATAATTGAAAGCTCCTAACAAAAATTGAGTGAAATCGGTCAAGGGGGCGTGGCACCTCCCATATAAGCAAAAGTTTCAAAATGCTATACTGAAAGTGTTTTTTGAGATAATCCAACCAAATTTCACTCAGACACTTAAAACTATAAGTGCAAGCTCTGAACAAAAACTGGGTGAACTCGGACAAGAGGGCGTGGCACCTCCCTTACAAGCGAAATTTTCAAAATACTGCAGTGTATGGTGTTTATTTTTTGGCCAGGCCAAAAGTTACACCCTTACTAGTTTTTATCATGTTTTTCTGTCAAATATTCAGTAAACTCATCTATCACTACTCCACTCTGTTCAATGCCAAATTAAAGTACACTAGGAGTTTGTTTTGTTGCACTATAACTGTATCCTTAATTGCATATTCTACCTGTGATATTTTCAAAGCCCAATTGGTATGTTTACTCGGTTCACTAACATGGCTTTTATTATTCTATTTACCTGCTCTACATGGCCATTTGCTTGAGGGGAAGCTACAGCATTTTTAACATGTTCAATGTTACTTTCCTTCAATTTTTCTACCCAGTAACACACTTCTTTTGAACTAGTGGAATTTACTGGATATAAGCGGACAAATTTCGTGAATGCATCTATGACTGACTACCAGGATATATTAACGTTTAGATATTATAGATGGCAAATGGCCGAAGTGATCTATATGGATAGTATCAAAGGGTACAGGCTTTTTTGGAATATTATGCAGATTTCTTTCATTACTACGAGTTGGTGGCGAATAAACTATACATTTAATGCAATTTCGAATAAAATCTGTGATTTTATTTCTCATGTTTTCAAACCAGTAATGTTTGATTATTTCATTATAACACTTATCAATGTTAAAATGACTAAATTTTTCATGAACCAATCTAATAATATTATCTTCCATTTCTTTTGGAATATACAAAAGAAACCTTGTATTTTCATAATTGCGAAACACTATACCATCTTCCAATTCATAGCCATCGCCATCGCCTTTGCCTTTTTCGAGTTTTTCTATCAAATTTTGCATATTTTTGTCTCTACATTGTGTAGCGTGAACTTGCAATTCAATGTCGCAGTTATCAAGAACAGCGATGTATTCATGCAATTGATCATCCCTTACAGAAGATTTGATATTTTTATTATCAATTGGAAAAACGAGCCTAAGTGCATCAACATGACTCATCAAGTTTCCATTCCTATGTTGAATTGTAATTTTGTAGTTCTAACGCCCATCTTGCTACCCGTTGATATAAGTATGTACTTGCTTTTTACTCAAAGTACATGCAAGCGAATTACAATCGGTAACAATTTTGAACGGAATCCCTTCAAAATACACTCGAAATTTTCTTAACGCATATATTACTGACAATGTTTCCAATTCGAAACTATGATACTTTGATTCTGCTGAAGAGGTTGACTTAGAAAAAATGCAATTGGGTGGAATTGTTCATCTTCTTGACGTTGCAAAAGTGCTGACCCGGATCCATGGCTACTTGCGTCACAATGTAGTTGTGTTTCACGTTTCGGATTATAAACTAACTTATCTCGTAACTCGTAAAATGACTTTAAATAATCCTCTGTTAAGAAAATTTAGTATCTTTTTTTAAGGGGTGTGATTACTGTAAACGCTTTAATTTCAAGTGGTTTTTATTTTATTAATCAAGAAAAATTGGCTTGGCATATAAATATAAAACTTTGTATATGTATTAATTGAAGTTAGTACTACATGAAAAAATTTGATATTTTTTTTTTATGTATTGAGTTGGCCCACAGTCCTCCGTCAAACATGACGAGCCTAAAAATTTATCCCATTGTCGTTGACAGCATTGCAGCAAAACGGAGCGTCTAAAAGCAAAAAACCAAAAATATTTTTAAAGTACATATAAATGACTATAGTTTGACGAAGGGGATTTTGAAAATATCAATTAACAAAAAGATGGCAACAGATAAAAAAAATTCATGAAATTTTCACTAAATAATAAAATAAAAAATTAAAAATTTAAAAAAAACAGCTACGTTCTGCAGTAGAGACATATTTTTTTTACAAAATGCAGTTGGTATCAAGTCGATGGGACAAAAACCCTTCAAGTTATGCTGTCAACGCGGTTAAAAAAAGTGGTTTCGTGAAAACGGCGTTTAAAGTTTTAGAAGAGACAAATTGTATCAATATCAAATTTTTTGTAGTGTAGTAGTACTAGCTTCTATTAATACATATACAAAGTTTTATATTTATATATCAAGCCAATTTTTCTTAATTAATAAAATAAAAACCACCCGAAATTAAAGCTTCTAGAGTGTTCATACCCCTTAAAAGGTTTAATAGTGGCCTAGTAATTTTCGAAATTGAGGGGACAAATTTTCGGATATAAGAAAATAATCCTACACATGAATGTAATTCTTTATAAGAGTTTGGCACAGGGTAGTTTTTAATTATGAGTGTCACTCTGTTTAATACCACTTTGATTTACATTACAGCCCAAATATTCTATTTCGTTATATCCAAATTTGCATTTTGCTAATTTCAACTCAAGACCTTTTTCATATACTCTATTTAATACCTCTTTAAGTATTTTCAAATGATTTTCAAAAGTATCGGTAGCTATCAGAATTTCATCAACGTATACTATTATTTTATGGTTGTCAGACCTCGGAAAATATTGTAAACATATCTTTGAAATGCTGGGGCATTTTTTAACCCAAAAGGCATACGTAAATATTCATATTGTCTATGAGGGGTCACAAACGATGTAAATAGAATAGAATCTTCATCAACCTTACATTGATTAAAACCATATTTTAAATCTAATAAGGTGAACCAACGCTTTCCTGACATATGAGCCGTTTATTTTGAAAGTGGCCTAAGTTCATTTCGAAAAAAGTAATGTCATAATGTGAATAAGCTGGCATTTTGTTCAGAACGAATAAAATTGAATTCTGTCTTTACAGAAAGTTTACCACATTGTGTGAAATTAATGGTGTTATGTTTAAAAAATAGTATCGGGCAAAAAACCGATCATTACGGCCCATAATGTGAATGGCACTTTTGCCCCGAAATGGACTTAGGTCACTTTCAAAATAAACGGCTCATATATTCAATACAATCTTCAATCAACGGCAAGGGAAAATTATCACGAATAGTCTTTTTATTCAGTACTCTGTAGTCAATGCACATACCTCAGCAATATCAATGGCATTTATTTCTAAAATTACTGCATCAAAAGACTGTTTTTCTACTAACTGATCATTTCGTGAAGTTACCAATGTGCTTTTTTCCATCAAAATATTATGCCCGAAAAGTTTTGATTTGTATTCATGGAATCAAATGCACTAACATAATATTTATAAGAACCAAAAGTTTTATTCGATATCAAATTTGTATCATTACATTTAATTTTTTGAACTAATAGGGCTATTCTGTCGACAGTATTAGAGCTGTCAAACAGCTCACCACAGTCTTCACTGCTACGAAAGTAGTGACGAAGATGTTTTGGTATTCTGGTAGCAGTTAGGAAGCTCTTTTCCGTCTTTATGAATACGACTTTTAATACCTGCTACGTAGGAGGCCTTAGAGCGATCTTAAAGCTATTAGTAACTTGCTGTCAGGTTTTTATTATGTGAAAAGTGAAGAATTAAGAAAAATTTTATTTTATTGCTAGCTTATAATTTTTTTATCATAAAACAGCTGGGCTTAATGTTAGATTATCGACTGTTAATATATTTTTTTAAACTTAATTTGGCTTATTACACTTTTAATTTTAAGAAAGAATATGCAATCAAAAATGTCTGATCGGATCTACTTTCGGAGATATAGCCATCGAAAAATCGGGATATAGCTTTAATAAAAACCGGTAAAAGTTCGGAAGCCCTGTCTGGATTTTAATAATATTGGTGTCATATCAAAGGTATTTTAACTAACTACAAAATCGCTGTAAAAAAATTTTAAATTCGAGTCGACATTTTCGAGATATGGCGTATTTTCAAAAATTTTGACCAGTTTTTTATTTTTAAAGCACTATTTTTCCAAAAAATGTTTAATTAACCTTTAGCTTTTGTAAAAAATTATGGAATCCTAATCAATTTCATTCGATTTGATATGCAATTTATACCTCATTTCCTTCATTAGCACATTTTTTATAGGAAAACAAAAAAGTAAGCCAAAGAAATTTTCATGAACAACAGCAACGGAAATTTCGAATTTTGCTAGCAAACTAGGTGATGGATATATTATAGATTGATCCGCGGCCGAAGACCGCCGTGAAGCCGGTATTGGATTTTTGGGAGTTTTAAATCCTGAGCTAAGGCCGAAGCCGCCCACTTACCCCTACTCTTATGCAAAATTACTGTGGGAAAAAATCGGCCCAAATTTCAGAAAAGTCATAATATCTCGAAAACTACGAGCCAGATTTAGAAAATTTTGTGTTCAGTATTGCAGCCTATTAAATTACCTTTCATATGCCGTTTTTGTTAATAAGACATTTTTGGAAAAATAGTGCTTTAAAAACAAAAAAACTGGTAAAAATTTTCGAAAATTCGCCATATCTCCAAAACCATGACCCGGATTTAAAACTTTTGCATAACGGTTTTATAGCTTTATATACCTTTCATATGACACCAAAATTATTAAAATCTATTAAAGGATTCTGAACTTTTACCGATTTTCATAAAAGCTATATCCCGATCTTCCGATGGCTATATCTCCGAAAGTAGATTTGACCAGCACTTTCTGTTGTTGTTTTGAGAGCCGTATTTGGGCAAAAAAAAATATAAAAAAAACAACAACAGTTTTTAAAGTAAAATTGTTGCCAAAGATTTGGCAGTTGTTAAATTTTTGTTTGTGTGAGTGATAATGATAAAGGGAAAAACAAAATTATAACTATTTTGGTTTAATATTTGTTCTAATAGTTACAAAAGAAAAGAAAAGTTTGTGTAAAAACATGTAGCAACAATTTCTGCACAATATTATATGGCGGCGCGCAAGAAGAATTTATTTTGCATATCAATATAAAAAAATGGAACCCGGCATCTTGCCTTGCTATCTGTCAAAAGTCTAGAATCAAAACAAAGAATTTTGACATTTTCATAGTTTAAGAAGAAGCAGCATTTGTTATCGCTGCAACCAGAGCAATTCAACCATGTTATTTTGCACAATTTGACAAGTTCACCACTAAAGCTTTTGTGTGGTGAATTTATGAGCTTTTTCTAAAAGATTTCTGCACCAGAATACCGAATGTCTTCGGGAGTCTTAAAAAATCTTAGAAAGTAATTCTGACATGTATTCCGAAAGACTTTCTGCTGTCTTAGCTAGAATAGCCCTATAAAGTAATGTTAAATATATTCATAAAATCACGGCCTAAAATTAAAGGCAAATTCATTGTGTCGTCTATAGTAACCATAACATAAATATATTTAATTTTATTTCTTAATTTAGTATTATATTTTCAAGAAATTTAGTAGGTAATTTTTTGGTGATACCTTGACAGTACTAGGAACTTGTGATTTCTGCTTAAAGCTAATTGCGCTTCCGGTATCAATAAATAAAATTTACATAATTAGTGCACCTGTTTCCACCAAAAGAATAAAAAGCCACACTTACCGGTTTTTTATAAAATAAATCGTCTTGCTGTTCACCTTCTAAACCAGCCACTTGGACATCTCTGGAATCTCGCTTAGCTTTTGGGCAATCCTTATGGAAATGCCTCATCTGATGACAAGTAAAGCAGGAACCTTTACCAGGAATGCCATCAATAATTATGTCCACCAACTCCTGCTCATCAATAGTTGAACGTGATGCAATTGATTGCATTGCAATTATGTAGTTTAAAAATGACTCATCTGATTTCAGCACTCTTGCCTTGAGCTGGCGGTACACCTCTTGTAGCGACGTGGTTCTTTTGAAAGTGGCTATAATTTTTTCCTTCAAAACATCTTAGCCTACAGGCCCCAAAACTGAGACATAGCTTTTAGCTGTTCCTTCCAGACAACGCCTTAACGCTAAGCATAGCTTCCGATTGTTACACCCAAATTCAGTAATGTATTCTTTAAATTGGGTGAACCATTTGGTAACGTCAATGGTGCCATCTCCAGTAAACTTAGGTATTACGACCTCAAGTTCATCAAACTTAAGTCCAGGACCACCAGGAATCCTTGCATCCATGGCTTGGAGTTGGTGTCGCAAATCTAGCATGTCACGGTGCATTTTTAACAATCTCATCTCTTCTTCCAGTATGGCAGCTTCCTTGCTAAAATTGTATGGCTTTTTAAAGCCTTCAGGATCAGTGACATCGGTATTAGCTATGATTCCAACAGGAACATCAGTAACTTTGACAGCAGCAGTAGTGACTTCGGTGCTAACGATAGCAGTTGTAGCAGCAGTGGCTTCGGTATTAACAGCAGAACTTTTAGCAGCGGCAGCTTCAGTATTGACGGCATCACATTTGGAAGCATCAGCAACGGTGGCCTCGGCGTCAACAGAATTATCGGAAGCAGCAGTATCACCAGTGGGAAGAAAATCTTTTTCCGGGACTTTGTTCTCCGCTAGCAACGCATTGTCGAGCGCCTTCAGTTGCTGAATTTGTGATGTTCTCAGTATTTTTAATTGAATAAAACTTTATTTTTGATTTTGTTACACAAATTGACGTGCTTCACTGTTCTAGAATAATCTAAAAGTGACGCTATTTTAAAACCAATGTTTTAGTACTTAAACATAAATAGTGCTTAACTGAAATATAGGTGGCGCTAAACATTATATTAAGTCATACATAACTGCATTGCAATTGCTTAAAACAGTAAATGAAAATATAGTGCAACAGTATCTTAAAGTAAATATGTTATATGTACAACAGGCATTGAAATAAGCTGCAGTAATGCCCTATTTCTGCAGAAATAACTTCAAATTTGCAGTAATAACTTCAGAATATTGTAAAAAATTGTGATAATTATTTTCAGCCAAATGCATATTACTTTGTTATGCGTTAATCTTTGAAACGAAATACTAATTTCATTTCGCATATTACCGTTGTTTTAGTTGTATAACCTCACCAATCTGGGCTAAAATGTAGCAACCACAAAAAGTACTCGGAAACTCTACTTTAAACATATTCTTATAAATGCAAGAGAAATGGAAAATAGCGAATATGAAGATGCATTCGAAGAAAATTTCACTATAAATTTTCAATATTAAATTGAATCATTGCCATGATATTTGTTATTTAATATTAATATTTAGTACTAATCACTTGAATAAGCCATTCAAAAAATGTTGCTAAAAAATTGCAAATAAAAACAAAAAAAAATTCTGCAGTAACAATTTTTTTTTATTTCAACCCCTGATGTACAATAAAAAGTTATATGATGCAAAGTTATAAAATACAACTTACAAAATATATAATTTAAAGCTCCAGAAAGTTGCGATATCCTTTTAAACCCTATAAACCAAATACACTCTTAGAAAACTCATGCACTCAGGGAAAAATTGGTTTGTAAAATCAAATACTTTACTTGTAACGAATGTTGTAGTTATTATTATTAAATTCAATTAGATTTCATTGTTGCAACTATTTTTAAATTATTAATTTGATTTTGGATATAATTATCAAGCCTTTACTGTAATGTTCGAATTTACTTTTTATGTTTCTATGGAAATCTCTTTAGAATAATTTTTTATTGTGTTTCCATAACAATTTCATTCGAAGAGAATTTTGTTATTTTGAAAAATTTATAATTTAATTTTTATCTGAATTTGAATTCATTCAATTTTTAGTCGTTGAACGGAACAGAGCTTATCAAATAAAATATTTTCAAAAATAAAAAAAAAATAAAAATAAAATTTTCTTTCATTAAAACAAAAAAAAAGGAAAAACAACCAAGCAGACAAAATAAAAATAAAAATAATTCACTAAACACTTGAAGACGGGAAACCGACTCAAGTGGAAGGAATTATATAATAAAAATAAAAAAATAAAATAAAAAGCCTAGAACACAAACAACGACGCATGTCGGGTTTGGATCAGGTTATTTTATAATTAACAATATCCTTAATCCTACATTGGCGCCCAACGAAAAAAACTCCACAATCCTCCAATCAACAAAAATTGGCACACTTCAGTGATAAAGATTCAACAGCTGCAAGTTACTCGTGTTCAGTGTTGGTTATTGCGATACCTCCATTAAGGTAAAAGATTTGGTATTTAAGTGCAAGTTCTCAATCATCAACAAACAACGTTTTACACGTAAACAATTAATCCTACATTAAATCCTAAATTAAAATGCGTAGAAGTCCCCGTAATCTCTTACAAAATAATATGCAGTGTGACCAGAACGCGCATATTGTGCAAGATGCGCATGTGGCTGAAAACGCTCAAAGCCAAATGAATGTCACCATGTCTCAAGACCAATTTAGGGAATTACTGGGTGGTCTGAATATCAGACAAAATACCAGAAATGCAACATTTAGCACATGCAGTGCCCGTTTCAATGGCGGTAAGAACACAACAAAAGTCGAAGACTTCATCGCGACAATTGTAGTTTACAAGGAGGCAGAAAATATTTCTGACAGCCACGCGTTAGTTAGTCTGCCATTGTTATTAGAAGGTTACGCTTCGTCTTGGTGGCAAGGCATAAAAACTGAAGCACTTACATTTACCGACGCGGTAGATTTGCTGAGAAAAGCATTTTCTCCCCCCAAGCCAGATTGGCGTATCCTGTCAGAAATTCAACAAGAAAAACAAAAATTTTTTGAAACTACGGATAATTTTATATGTAAAAAGCGAAAACTTTTTGCTCAACTTTCATACCGATTGAGTGAAAAAACTATGATCGATTTGATTTTTTCACAAATTCTGCTCCAGATAAGGGAAAAAATACCCAGGGACAGCATAAATTCATTTCAAGATTTGTTACAAAAAGCTAGAGACATAGAAATGCTCATAAGCGAAAATAAGGATAGAAATGAAAAACCCGACACAAAAACAGAGAAATTTGATCGGTGCACATTTTGCAGAAAAATGAATCACACAGCAGAAGTGTGTTATAAAAAAATAGAACCCGACCGTAAAAATAACTCAATAAAACTGGAAACAAATATACATTGCTATGGATGTGGTGCTATGGGATATTATCGATCAAACTGTCCTAATTGCAACAAGAAAAATCCCATCAATAGCCCAGAAGCACTCGATTTTAACTCAATACATACAACCGTAATTGTTAAAAATGTGCCAAGGGTTGAAGTAAATATTAATGGCCTAAATGGTGAAGCTTACCTTGATACAGGAGCTAAAACCAGCGTAGCAGGTTACAAATTATACAAACTTTTAAAAGAAAAAGAAGTCGTATTTCAAAAAGCCACAGCTGAAATAATATTAGCTGATGGTATCCCTCGTATTGAGTCGGTATATTCTACAATTGTAAACATCATAATTGGAAAGCGGTTCAAACGCATTCGTTTCATTTGCTTGCCTCATGCACGCGACAATCGTACTTTAATCGGCATCGACTTCCTTGAACAAGCCGGAATAGTGATGGACTTGGCTCAAAGAACTTGGCATTTCAAGGACGATCCAATAACAATTTTTGAATTTAAAATGCGTGAACCAGTTCTTGTTAACGCGGTTACGTTAACACAATCAAACGTGTTACAACACGATAAAAGACATCTAAAAAAAGAAAACTCTAACAAAGAAAATATAAATCATTTTATGTCATGGTTTGAAAAATTAAATCACACAAACAATGGAGACAAAACTCCTAAGCATCAAGGGCCGATAACTAATGACTATTCACCAACAGGTATTAACAAAATTTTTGAGAATTGTCTCCCTGTAAATTTTAAAACTCCATCAGATGAAAACTTATTTCCACCTATGAAAAAGTTAAAAAAAAATGATCGGGCAGAGGAAAACATATTTTCACCAATAGAGTTAAATTCATTTGATATTGAACTTCGGGAAAATGAAGGCACTAACTTACAGCCAAATCAAGAAGAAATTTTACAAGAACTTCTAACTTCACCGCCTATACTTCAACACGTAGATGAAAATAAACCATTTTTTTTAAAAACCGATGCGAGCAGTTATGCTCTCGGGGCAGTTCTACTCCAGGGGGAGAAAGAAAAAGAACATCCGATAGAATATGCAAGCCGACTTTTACTTCCTGCTACCTTAATAGAGAGTATCTCTGGTATTGACGATGTCGGTGAAGCCTTTTCACATTTAGAAGAAACTGATTGGGATCTTATGGCTGCCATTCAACGAGTCATGCCGCAAGATGAAGGCCCTCCAGTAGTTCGGCCAATATTGTACGAAGTGCCATCTTATAGTGCTGTTTCAAATCGCGCCACTACATTAAATAATTTTGCCACAGCTGCTGGGTCTTCCAATTGTAATAGATGGGATTCCAGTAGCGCTGCTGAGAGTGCTTTTATTCCAGTTGCTTCAACATCAACCGATGCTGATATAATCGATCTCACATCCGATATTGATTTAGATTCCACGAAGCCTAGAGATGTTAAGACTCTTACATTCAATATACATTTTAATCAACAAACTTATACAATACGACTGCCGTCTGTTGCAACTGTTGAGCAATTGAAATCCAAAATATCAGATCAAACTCGAGTACCAATGTGCCGTCAGGCTATAAGAAGTTGGCCACCAGCAAAATTACATGATGCACAAAAGCCAACAACACAGTTGTGCAATTTGGGTTTATCATTAGAGAATGAAATTATTTTAATTGATTTAACTGAAGAAGGCTGTATGGATGTAGAAAATGATGAAATAACACGTCGCCTGGATAAAAATTTTTACATTGACAATCAAACCAAAATATCAGTAAAGCAAAAAGACGCTGAAAACATTACATCAATACCAAATCCATTATCGCTAAATAACAACACTGAACCGACTTTACCAAGAAGATCACTACGATTAAACAATGAGCATTAACAATTTCCTGCCATCATCATCGGGACGATTTCTGAGGCAGAGGGGGAGATTGTAACGAATGTTGTAGTTATTATTATTAAATTCAATTAGATTTCATTGTTGCAACTATTTTTAAATTATTAATTTGATTTTGGATATAATTATCAAGCCTTTACTGTAATGTTCGAATTTACTTTTTATGTTTCTATGGAAATCTCTTTAGAATAATTTTTTATTGTGTTTCCATAACAATTTCATTCGAAGAGAATTTTGTTATTTTGAAAAATTTATAATTTAATTTTTATCTGAATTTGAATTCATTCAATTTTTAGTCGTTGAACGGAACAGAGCTTATCAAATAAAATATTTTCAAAAATAAAAAAAAAATAAAAATAAAATTTTCTTTCATTAAAACAAAAAAAAAGGAAAAACAACCAAGCAGACAAAAAAAAAAAAAAAATAATTCACTAAACACTTGAAGACGGGAAACCGACTCAAGTGGAAGGAATTATATAATAAAAATAAAAAAATAAAATAAAAAGCCTAGAACACAAACAACGACGCATGTCGGGTTTGGATCAGGTCATTTTATAATTAACAATATCCTTAATCCTACATACTCTAGATTCAGTGTCAAAAATTGGTTGCAAAGTTCAACAAAAATACGACAATGTGGCGTATATGGTTGGATTTTGTTCTTCTTTTCATGTAGTACGTCACGAAAAAACGTGAATAAGATCAAGTGTCGGAATTTTTGTACGGATGTGGTGCCGAAAAAAGAAGTAAAATGGATAGTACCGACGAAGCTAAATATTAAAACATAATGATGAATTTCAAAAAATTTTAATAGAATTCGGACTGGAAAAATTGTTTGCCACACCCTTGTGCCGCGTCTAGATTGAAATGGATTGAATTTTAACAATTCATTTTGATTCACAATTGGATTAAAAATCGGATCAATCCATTTAAATCCACGAAATATGAATTGTTGCGAAAGATTGGAATGGTTTCAAATAGACGCAGTTTATCAATCTTTCTTGATCCAGATTTCGATCCAGAATTGTGTACCAGATTTTTCGGATAGATTTGGATTAAAAATTGAATCAATCCATTTAAATCCAGGGAATATAGATTGTTACGAAAGATTGGAATGATTTCAAATCTTTTCGGATCCATATTTTGATCCAGAATTGTGCACAAGATCTAATCGCACCCCGCGAGGAATCAAAAGAAAACTACAATCCATTTGATTCCTTTTCAATCCAAGTAACACTTGGAAAAAGCTGATTATTGATCATCAAGCAGATAATATTTGGCTATGAACAATATCGTGGGTTCCTGGGATTCCTGGTTCCTGGGAAATTAAACACGGTTTTTTTGCCAGAAGCTTTTGCGATTTTCGGACTCAGCGACCCCAAATTAGTTTACAAAATATGGTCTGCAAAATGTTACATTTTGGCTGTTGTCTAATGTTATGCAAAAGGTTTTAGCGATATATGTAAATTACTTCATGAAAATAAAAAACTTAACAACATTATCAATCCAATTCCATGCTCTCCTGCCTTAATTTTGCCGGATTTGATTTTCTTCAGTCACAAAAAAAAAAAAAAAAAATTGAAGAACATTTGACATACATATGAAGCAAACCACGCCAAGTGTACCAGCTGAAAATTTTTTTGTCTCCAATTTCGGTAGTTCAAGATGTGCAAGAACGATTATCCGGCAGGATTTGGTCCTAGTACCATTTGTTGTTAAAATACAGGGTGTTGAAGTTGGCGTTTTTAGTCATTTTCATGAAAAGGATGTTTGTTCAAAAATTTATAGCTTTCACCAAAGTTTGTAAATTGATATATGTTAGTAAATGGTCCAATTCATTTTTAAGTGTTCTTTTTATAAAATATGTACATATATAACTTTTTTTTCACTAAAATTTTTTGAAGTTAAAAATACTTTTGAATTTTTTTTAAAAAAACCCCACTTAAATTTCTTTAAAAAGTAATTTAAATTAAAGCATAATTTATAAGCTGGGATGATGTATGACTCAAGATGGAATTCGGTCACTAGATGAGGCAGGCAAAACTCTTTGTTTACTCAAGAGGAAGGCATCTTACGAAAAAAGTGCACTAGGCATAAAATACTTAGAATCGTTCAAGAAATACCTGTGATTTTTTTTGAAATTTTTTAAACTTTTTTTTTGAATAATTTTTGAAAATTTTTTTTTTAAAAATTTTTTCAAAAATTATTCAAAAATTTCACACGATTCTATTTCTCGTTCGATTCTAAGCATCTTATGCTTTGTACACTTTCTTCGTAAAAGGCATCTTACGAGTAAACAAAGAGTTTTGCCTGCCGCGGGCGTTCAAAAGCCCTAAACTCTCATGTAGCGACCGAATTCCATCTTGAATCATACATCATTTTAAAGCTTATAAGTATTTTTAACTTCAAAAAATTTTGGTGTAAAAAAATTTTTTCACCAAGTAATATTTTTTTATAAAAAGAACACTTAAAAATGAATGGGACCAGTTGCTTATATATATCAATTTATAAACTCTGGTGTTAGACATAAATTTTTGAAAAAACACCCTTTTTATGAAAATGACTAAAAAAGCCAAATTCAACACCCTGTATTTTAACATCAAATGGTACTAGGACCAAATCCTGCCTGATTATTGTTCTTGCACGCCAGTACTACCATGTTGGCAAGTTAGAGCGAAATTGGAGACAAAAAAATTTTCAGCTGGTAAACTTGGCGTGTTTTGCTTCATATGTATGTACCCGAGGTATTTTTTGGCGATGAATCCGATGTCAGAATTGATGGACCACCTGCAGAATTTCGAGATATCCTTTCTTGAAGTTGCAGAAAACGCTGTTTTCTGTCATATGCCGTTGTTCCAGGAAACAATGTTTCTCATTTCTTTCAACGGCATCAGAGCGCCATAATCTTCCTTAACAAAATATACCTTAAAGATTTTCCGATTGAGAGATAAATATTTATTCTTTATTAGCTCTTATAGAACCAATTATGGGATTAAAGAGCCAAGAGTTAAGACTCTTTCTTTCTTTTTGTAATCTTATTGTTAACTGTTTTTGTACTGAGAAAAAGGTAGATGTTAATTATAATTTTATTAAAACAATAATTCCTAGACAAGCGCTTTCAACATAACATTACATAATATAACATACATAGTATTAAAACTTTATAATTATTTATGGTGTATATTTACCCGCACTCCTGGCTTCTTTGCATGCCTCATACATGTCTGCTCTAATATTAACATTGTCATCAGCAATTTTTTCTCCTACTGTAACAAATCTCTCGATTGCAAGATTTAAAAACTGACCAACTCGCGCAATTGATTGTCCAAAATTGTTTACAGATTTAGCTGTTGAAATTGTTGAAACCTTAAAATATTAATAAAGAATAAAAATTTATGTTTCGTTAAAAAAGCAAGAAAAAAAATTCAAAAAATGTCTAACCATGAGCTTAAATTAAATATTATATTGCGTTTTGTCCAAAAACTACTTACAGAAATTATATTGATGTCAGAAAAAAATCTTTATTTTATCTTTTTTTTTTTAATTTTATGTTTTAGATGGCATACGCCACAAAACTCCGAGTCAGAAAATTGGAAGAAGTTTCAAATTGTTATATTATTTGTATGAGAATTTCCGAAAAATATTGGTTTTAAAAACAAAAGTTTTCATTAGATATATGGTGTCACAGTTTTTAATAAACAAGAAAAAAAATGTCATATTCAGGGTTTAATAGCTAAACAACAAAATTGTGTAAAACGGAAAAAGCCAAAATATATATATACACAAAAATCTTTAAGATTTTTCTTTTTCATACGCTACGCTACGCTGCTATGTTGTTAAAATAGATCCACTCAAATTTGGCGTATAGTGTTTGAAATTATCTTGAGCTTTCGGATTTGCAATCCAGAAAATAGCTTCTGTGATTTTTAAATAAACGTATATAAGTACAACTCCCCAATAGTCTCGGAAACTATTGAACCGATTTAAAAAAGGTGGTGCTTAGGGGGATGCACCACCATATAAAAAATACACAAAATATTTTATCTCCATGACTATAGCAGCTATCGTTATGCAACTAGTAGCAAACACCTTTCAAAAAGGGTAATTTAGACCATGAAGCGTCATACCCTCAGTATTAACAAAACACTCAAATATTTGCAGCTATCAGTAAAAAATTTAATACATGAATGTATATTGTATTAACCAAACGCCTTGCGAAATACAGGGAATGAACAATTAGATGCAGCTTTCAAACGCACCCCTCTTTAAGAGAAACGCACCACTCTCTAAGACAAACGTACAAAATCTAGCTATAGCATCTATTACACTGCTCGACACAAAAAAACACATGAGAAATTCCAAAAAATTCTTTAAGTAGAAGTTTAAAAAAAAGTTACAAAAATGACACCTAAAACAGGGGAATATTGAGTCAGTAGGCCTGTTTTTTTTTGTCGCGTGTATATAATTAGCAAAATATTTATATGTGTTGGAAATAATCAAATTAACACTTTAACCTACTTTATTATTTCTACTGTACTTTTTTTGTTTTGGTATGACATGTTCTAATATTTCAAAATAGAAAATATTTTCCTTACTTACAATAAAATCGTTCTACAGAACACAACTGGCGCATTGTTGAATTGCTCTAACTCTCTAAAAATCACAGGTGATGGGCCCAGCACGCTTCCACTGCGCATTTTAGTGGACAAAACGTGCGAAAATATAATTTCAATTTTCAACAATTTTCAAGATGAGTTACACCAACGTCAAGATTGAGCCTCTCGGAAAGGAAAATTTCGACACGTGGAAGATTCAGGTCGAAGCTCTTCTTATCAAGAACGATGCGTGGAAGTAAGTAAGTGGAACGTTCGTGAAACCAAGCACACCACCAAAAAAGGTTACCGAATGGGAGTCCGATGATGCTTAGGCCAAATCGGATCTTATTTTAACAATAGCTCCCACAGAATTAAAGCAAATTAAAAATAGCACCACGTCAAAGGACATTTGGGATAAATTGCACCAAATTTATCAATCCAAAGGACCAGCTCGTAAGACGATGCTGCTGAAGTCACTAGTCGTACTCAGAATGAAAAATGGGGAAGACATACGTGACCACATACGAAATTTTTTTGACACAGTCGAAAAAAATTAACGAAATGGAGCTAGAAATTATAGGCGATCCTCCTGCTGTATAGCATCCCCGACGAGTATGAATCTTTTCGAATTGCTATAGAAACTCAAGAAAAGCTTCCTTAAAAGTACAGCTCTTAGAAGAATTTGAAGCTCGAAGGCGAAATACCAATAAAGGCACACCGGATGCAATGTTTGTACACAAGAATGTTAAAAATGTCAACCGAAAATTGAAAAATCCAAATCAAAAGAAAAGTTTTAAGTACACTTGTCACTCGTGTGGTAAAATTGGCCACAAAACGAGAGACTGCAAGTCAAAAGGTTTTACCACTAAATCGAAAGATGCAAAATTTCACGAATCAACCCGAAATGCTGAAGTTGCCATGCAAGACAACAGCGAACGAGATATATGGTGTTTGGACTCGGGTGCGTCCTCGCACATGTGTGCAGATAAGAAAGTTGGACGAATTAAAGGACGCGAAGACTAATGCGTTGCACTTAGCAAATAATGGATCAACCAATATTAAAGGAAACGGAATCGTCAGATTAAAGACAACTGAAGATATCAGAGCAAAACTAGAAGAGACTTTGTACGTCCCGGATCTCTGTTCGAATCTACTAGCAGTGTCCAAAATTACTGATCATGGATTCGAAGTTTCTTTCACAAGAAATAAGGCCATCGTTGCATACAGACAAAAAGACTTATACTTATACAATCTGCATCATTACAAGAGTGGCACGAGCGTTTTGGCCATTTGAACGAGAAAGATCTGAAAGAGATCATACGAGATGGTAAAGTGTCTTGGAGGCGAAACTCCATTTAAATTGTGGACAAAGAACTCCAATAGTCAGTTATTTTCAAAAATTTGGAGCGACCGCGTACATGCTCATTAAATCAAAAGGAAAAGGAAAATTTGATTCTAAATCTAAAAAATGCATATTCATTGGATACTCTGAACAATCAAAGGCATACAGGCTATGGGATCCAGAAGCAAAGAAAGTGTTGCGAAGTAGAGGTGTAACATTTACGAATTTATATCAGCCTGAGAAGAACTTCGGAGAATTTATGGACGATGAAGTGTTTCAAGAAACCCCGGAGTGGTATATGAATTTAGATTCAGAAAATAAAACGAAAGAAAACGTCAGAAAAGAAATTGATAATGTCGAAGTAAGTGATGTAGAAGTCAATGATTATGAACGGGAAAAAGAAGAGTACACCACTCCAACAGAAGACATTGACGAACCCGAAGAATACGCTACACCAATGACTATGAAGCGCGGACCAGGGAGGCCTAAGAAGATTCTCTTCGGAAAAAGAGGATGGCCATGTATGTAAGTTATTCAATATGGTGGCAATTAACGAGAATTTACCAGAAAAATCCATTGACGTCGACTATAATATGGCTGGTTTGATGGATCACAATGACCCTCAAACAACCGCGGAAGCTTTGTCCAGTCCAGAGGCAGACGAATGGCGAAAAGCTATGAGAAGCGAATACAATGCATTAAAGAAAACTAAACTTGGAAAATCGTCGACCTTCCTAAAGGTAAGAAGATCATCGAATCGAAGTGGGTCCTGCGCACGAAGTATAAGGCTGATGGCTCCATCGAACGACATAAAGCTAGACTTGTAGCGTAGGGATTTACGCAAACACCAGGTGTTGATTTCAACGAAACATTTCGTATGTTAATGGCACTCGCAGTTGAACTGGGACTCGAAGTGCATCAATTGGATTTCTTCACCGCATATTTAAATGGTGATATCGAAGAAAAAATATTCATGCGAATACCTAAACAACGAAATATTGGACAAAGATGAAATAAATGAATACGCCAAAGATAAAGTTTGTTTAATACAAAAACCGTTTTACGGTTTGAAACAATCCGGCCGACAGTGGTACAAGCAGTTAGACGAAAAGTTAAAGGAACTACAATTTCAACCGCTGAAGTCAGATCCATGTATCTACATGCAGAAAAGTAATGATCTCATTATAATTGTAGCCAATATACGTCGATGACCTGATTGTTGCAACAAATAATCGACAAAAGTGGTATCAACTCAAAGCTGAACTAGCAAATTCTTTTGATATGAAGGACTTGGGTCTGCTAAACTTTTGCCTTGAAATCGAATTTAAACAGAACCAAGAAAAATACGTAAGAAATGTCCTAAATCGATTTAGTATGAAAGATTGTAAAAGGTTCGCAACTCCAATAAATCCAAACGAAAAACTATCAGAAGCAATGAGTTCAAGAACCAAAGACGAGAAGAGAGAAGCTGAGAATCTACCATATCAGAATCTTATTGGTATGGAAAGCAACATTGGGTAGCAGCAAAAAGAGTTTTGCGCTATCTAAAAGGAACCGTAAATGTTTGGTGTATCGAAAATCCGGGCAATCACTTGTTGGATACACTGAAGCTGACTAGGGAGCAAATATCGACAACAGAAGATCGTACACTGGGTACGCTTTCAACTTAGCGAATGCTGCTATAAGTTGGGAGTCTCGCAAACAATGAACCGTCGCAATGTCAAGCACCGAAGCAGAGTATATGGCACTCTATGAATCAACAAAAGAAGCTATACACCAGAGACGTTTTCTGGCCGAAATTTTAGGCCACCAGGAGGCAACAGTAATTTTTAACGATAACCAGGGTGCTGGCCTGCTGAGCAAGAATCCTGTGTTTCACAACCGCACAAAACATGTCAAAGATGAGTATTTATCGATAAATTTCAAACAAAAATTCCAAAAAAAAAAAATCAAACGAAATGATTATAAAAACGGCAGAGCAAAATAAAAGGTAAACAACAATTTATAATTTATTTAACGAAAATTAAGAATGAAATCCTAATTTTTATTTGTAGCAAGCGCAAGTATTGGAGCAAGGAACAATTTTTGTTTTTTCTGTGCCTGCCAAATTTTTTTCAGTGCTGCCAAACTTTCGATTGTTATATTTAATTGTAGATGCGCGTTTTTTTGTCATACATAATTAGTTATATATACGCGTCAAAAGAAACACGCCCAGTATGTACTACAGAAATATTTGTTATAAAATTTCACTATTAGTTGCTGAACACTAAAAAGTCGAAATTTTATCCCGAAACCCAAAAAATCGTTAAAATAATTGATACACCTCAGATGTAAGGATCATATAGTTAAATTAGTGCTGCGACATCGACATCGATGTTGATGAAACATCGATGTTTTGCAAGAACATCGACTGTTTTTAAAATCGATGTTTTAAGTTCGATTTTTTTGCAAAATCGATTTTTTGCCTCGATGTTTTTATTCGATGTTTTCACAAATTCTGTTTTCTCAATTTAAGTTTGCACAAACTTTGTTTTCACAAATTTTGTTTGCACAAATTTTACTTAGACAATTCGCATTCAAAATTGGAACATGTACTACATACTAAGATTGTTGAGTGTGTGTAAACAGCCCCACAACTAATTTTGACATAACATTGTAGACGTCGTTTCTGTTGAAATTCTTTTGCTGTTGGCCGTAAAAAAAATACATGTTTAATATGATTTAAAAAAAACTTTAAAAGAAAAAGTGCAGCAGACACAATATAAAACCATAAGTAAACAAAAATTAAATTAATTTGTATTAACTTTTACAAAATGGCGCATAGAAGTAACGTTTGGAATTTTTTTACCAAACCCAAAGAAAGACCAAAATTTGTTAAACATATGGTTTATTATTTATTGGTTTATTTAAATTAACAATTTTTCCATCCGTTTCAAAACCACTGACCAAAAACAAAACCCGTCCCAACCTATACGACATTCCCCTACTATATTACTTGTGTTGCATTAAATGCAAAAGTTAATTATATATTATCTTAGAACAACTAGAAACTGATACGATTTTAGATTTCTTAAATGCGCGAGTCCCCAAAACTTTAATATTTCAAATCAACTGTGTATTGTAAAATTCAAAAAGGATTCCCAACACAAAAATTAAGGCTTTTTAGCCATTAAATTCTTAAATTGAAAATTTTTAAAATATTGTTAAACACATGCAAGTAAAAAAATTGAAAAGTTTTCAATAAGGAAAAAATTATAAAAAGTACAATATATAAGTGACCTGGTCTATGAAAAGGGTGCTTAGGTGTCAAAAAAAAAATTTTAGAATTTTTTGCCGATTCGCATAGAATTGACCTTTGATAGTTGTTTACCAGCTGTTTTCTCGAAAACTTATTTTTCGCACGTAAGCCCCCCTTTTTACAGACCAGGTCACATATACTTAAAGTTTCGTTAAAATAATGACTTTTTTTAGCTACATATTTGTAAGGATATTCAAAAAGTTATGGCTTCTATAATTTAAAATTAAAGTGAAATATTTAAATTAATACAAAAATAAGCAATATTTTCCATTTATATATGTATTTAATTTTACTGTTCCATGTTCTAAACAAAATTTGAGAGATATTTGATTCGTTTTGTCAGAGTTTTCAACTTATTAAAAAAGTAATCGATGTTGCCAAACATCGATCTTTTTTTGGCGATGTTTTCTAGACATCGATGTTTAATTCAGATAACATCGATGTTCAAAAAATCGATGTTTTCCGGTCGATGTCGCAGCACTAGTTAAATTCATCGATTTAACACAAGAATGCCGTATTTTTGTTTTTATCATGTACAGTGGATAAAAAAACTTCAAAATCGATTAAAAAAAAATGTGACGTGCTGGAGAAAAACCACGAGACATGGGTACTTTTTTTTAACTTCTACTTTAAGATTTTTTTGAATTTTCTAATGTGTCTTACAAAAAGTTCGAAATTGTCGAACAGTGTTATTAGCTGTATTTTAGACGACACACACAACGTTGGCTAATGGACAAAAATCCAAATTTTTTGTGACTCGAAACCTAATAATATTGGTATCAATCGACAGGTAATTGCATCAATAAAATAAAAACCAAATATTTAGGGGAAAGACTCAGTTTTGGCTACGCTGTGACACTTGAAAGTTGAGATATTTTTCAAAAAAAATCATGTTTTATTCAATTCGTTTTGGGTTCTCTTAAACAAATAGTTATCAAAAATTTGTCTTTTGATTAAACTAAGCGAAGTAAAGTTTTTTATTATAAATAATATTGGAGCAAATAAACAGAATTAAAAAATTTTAGAAAATATATAATTTGATACATACTGTAGTGATTTTAATGTATGATATTATCAAATGAAAAACTTCAGAAATTGACAAATTTCGATGAAAAAAAAAAACAAATCTTATAAGTGCCTTTTTTTTTTTAATCTACTAGTACGGATTCTGTATTTTTTTTTCTTTTTTTAAAAAATGCTTAAAATGAATGTTGAAAATTTTTTTTTTGTTTTTATTAACACAAATGGTCTCAAAAGTACAAAAAACATTATTTCTTCAACGTATATTTCATTTGTTAACATTAAACATTTCTTTTTTATCATCGTTATGTATGGAGCTTAAGAAAATAGTCCTAAATACCTGGATTTTAGCAAAACTATAAAGTTTACAACAAATCTGAGATCATTTTTGAGCTCAGCGACACCAAATTACTTTTAATACCAAATTTCATTGATATCTAACCACTCCTTCTATTTTTGACCATTGCTTGCATGGGCTCAACGCACTGTGCGGCAGTGTATTAACACGTAGTTATCACTTACCTTGCTTATACGACACGAAATACGGTATCGAATAAACTCGTTTCAACGTAGCACGCTTATACGAATCAAAAGAAGTGTATCAAGTTGACACACTTTTTATAGCGTGTTACAAAATAAGCTGTCAGAGTTTTAAGTTCGTGAAATCGTAAATATGGAAAATAAAGAAAACATATTCCAAAACTTATTCCATTATTTATACCAAATTATATCACTTTTCAAAAAAATTGCTCAATTCCATTGAAAATATTAATTTTAAATGACATTTATCATATCACATGTCATTTGTTTTCTTATAAAACAGCTGTTCCAAGCCGTGTTGCCGTACACACGTGTTTATAGAGACACTTAACATGGTTCAGCAATGCTTAATTCGAATTGAAAAGGCGATTTATGGTAACGTTAGCGTTTATACAGGCGTTTCCAAATAACATGGTTCGAGTTAGTTCGAATTAAAGCGTCGTATAAACAAGGCAACTGTTCTTTTAAAACGAGTTTGTGTGCTATCTCCTTCTTATTTTGTTTTACTTTATTCTGCTTTTCGTTTCGGCACTACTCCCCTCCGCTTGCCAAGACAATCGGTAAAATTGTGGTGCCACTATATTAAAATCATATTAAACACAGCTAATATTCAGTGTACTATGGCAACATCAACAGTCTACTTTGTGCTTAATAATTAAAGCCTGTTCCACCGAAGATTTAGCTCTGCTGATTTATTAAATCCTTCCCGTTTCCACCGGCAGAAATAGATTTAAATCTGCCAGTAAATGACAGAAGCAGTAAAATTAAACTTATATGTATTTCATTTTCTTCTTAATATTTATCTTCCATTTGCTTTGTGTTTATGCCAATTGTCAAAGTTCCAGGGGTGTCACTAGGTCAAAAATTGGTTGATTTGTTGTGATTAAGTCACAAATTTAACTCTAAATCTCAGATTTATTTTTGTGTGGTAAATCATGGAATCAACGCCCTGGTTAAGAGCTAAATCCAGAAACTGTCCATTTTAAATCTTCGGTGGAAACACGCAAATTTATCTGTGTTGAATTAAGAACTTGATTATGTGCTTAATTAAATACCGAAAACTGTCGTCTTAAACACAGCTTGGTATATAAATGTAAGATTGATCATAAATGCAAAGTTCTAAATTTGCTCAAAGTCCATTTTCGTAAAATAGGAGTCTGGAATCTGTACACTCAGGGAGTACACCTCAGAAGGTATGTTTGAGTAAAAAAAAAATTGATTTAAAAGAGCTTGTGAAATATATTTATCTCGCACCTCAAACACCGTAAGCGAAAATCATATAATACATTATATTAAAGCGATATTCACATAATTAAAGGTAGGCACTTCAGGTTACCTCAGTACAAATTACTGATTTTTCTAATAAAATGGCATTTAAACAAAAATCTGCTGGACCGGTTTAAAAAATTCTTTCAGTTTTGGAATCACCGCTATTTTCTGCAGCGTTAGGCATTTTTTTTTTCAAGCCTATATCAATAGTTGCCAGTTACTTGATACGACGCAATGCCAACTTTCCAACAAAGCATACAATAATCGTTCGGTTGTTCTACTTTCGTAACATAGGAAAAATTAAAACTTCAAACAGTTTTAAGCCTCCTCGAAACTCTCCTCTGACATATGGTCCCAAAGAGTTTTTAACTTAGAATTTAACATAAAATCCGAAAAACAACAAAACCAGGAACAAAAAAAAAAAAAAATGTATCTACTAAGTATGATTTGTACTTTTATATACATAGAGTAAAAATGTCTCAACCGAGCCATATAAAAACAATGTTTTTCAATTTTGAAGATCAATGGATTTTCAATATGCAACATATTTATATCGAAAATTTTCGATAAATGTTTTTTACAAAAGGTATATGATATTGGAAAGTGTTCAACTTGTTCAGAAAAACTACAATTTTAGAAATAAAAACAGAGATTTGGCAAAAAGAACTACTACTACTTTATTCATTGGTCTTATAAGCACACCGAGCTCCAAGCATCGATAGGTATAAAAAAAGTGTCGACAAAAACCAAAGACAGGGATTTGTTCGTACGAGCCCACAGTTTCAGAATCCGTTAGAATTAAAATCCTAGCTGCTCATTTTTTTGAGTTATTGCAAAATTAGTTTTTGTGCTTTTTTAAGCGTATTTATAAGCGTATTTAGTTAATTTACCAAGCAAGCACTTGCTGGCGCGTCCTTTCGCTTGTACCCACAAGATATATAGATAGATAGATATACCCACACACAAAAGTACTCGCCAAGATTCTGAACGTACGGTCTTACATGTATACGACAGACTCAGCACTTATTCTGAAAGTTGCCGCTTGTAAATAATTTGATTAATGCAAAAGTAAGCACTCCATTTTTTCCAATATTCTCAGTTCACATAAGAAACTTCGAGAAAATGTCTTACAAACTTTCACATGAGGAAAACAGAAAAAAAATTGTGCTCCATGTGGTAAAAAAATGGTCTTTGGAGATAAACAACTCACATGGTTTCTTATTACAGAAAATCAAGCAAAACTTATAAGAACATTTATCAATGAACAATTCGACATATCGAATTCTAAATTTCCACTCAGTATATGCGGTACATGCCGTGTCACTCTATCTGCACATGAAAAGGGTAAATGTACGAGACCGAAGTTAACCATGCCAAACTACGAAGACATAAAATTACCTAAAGAAACCATAGCTAATAATGACACATGTAATTGTTACATATGTATGACAGCAAGATATTATGGCCATCCAAAGGCTGAGTTGGGTAGAAGTTTGGAACGGCAAGCATCTACAAACATTGATGCCTTTAATGGTTTGTATGGTGCTTCAAAAATTGTAAATCTTCCAACAACCGAGAAAATCAATAACGAACCCAAAAAAATCAATCCATGTTTGTAAAATGTGCTTTCATGAAATAGGTAAAGGTAAAAGTCATTCTTGTGGCACTCAAAAAGCTGTTAAGAATATATAACAATTCATTCAAAAACTTCCTTATAAGCATCAAGAGTAAGTCGCTAGTTCAATTATGAAGCAGAAACTTGATATTCAAACGGAAAGCAACAGTGAGAGTTCGGATGAACAGCTAAATAATGAAATACTTCTGAGTACTCAAGGATCTAAAATGCGAATTAGTGTAAACCCAAAGCAAAAAGAAAACGTCATCTTCGATGCCGAAAAATTATACAATTTTCAAGTTAATGCAGGTGCTTCGACTAACGAAATGAAAAAAGGTACTCATTTTCTTCGAAGTGCAGCTGGTAAACGATCCGTACCTGCATACTATACTAAACATGCCTCTGAAAAATCTAAGACTCTTGAAAATGTTTATAAAGATGGGATGCTGAGGAGTTACTAGAAGCTATTATAAATCAACGAAATCAAACTGGATATGGAAATGTCGTAAAAGTAATGGCCTATGGAGGTCAAGGGTTTTTAAAAATTTCTATGACAGTACTCCCAGAAAACTATTCACCCGATTTGGACTGCAGTACCGGTGACTTAAATTTTTATGAAGATTCACATTTGCCTATAAAAAAAGAGATGTTTATACTCCGAAGGTGATAGAACTGCCAAAAAAGCTAAATTAACTGGTGTCCATAGACTTATAATGTTATCCATAGTACCCGAAGTTAAAGAGACATATGAAAATATGAAACTTTTATTTGACTAAGATAAAAAATATTTCCTTCAAGTTTGCTTGTGATTTTAAGCACTTACTTATTGTTAATAGTCAACAAACCGCAACTTCTATGTACCCCTCTCCTTATTGAGGGACTTGAGACAAAATGAGGAAGATCATTATAGTAACAAAGAACGATGATATGTGTGATGGTGGACAGATTCAACAAATAAGTGAAGAATGTATGAAATTAAAAACGTATGGAGATTTGAAGGCTGATTACACTAGTTTACAGCCAAAATTCCCAGTGAATGCCATTATTCCTTTTATATGTAAAATGGGCTGCTGATTCCGAAAATCGCATTATTTTTTTTTATATCGTGTCGTTTTTGAGATATCAGTCATTTTCGGTTTTTGGACCAACAAAAAAAAATATAGTTCCACTTAAATACAAATATCTCAATTTGTGTTTGAACGTATTATATGTCATATTAAAGGTAATTAAATTATCTACAAATGATGTTCACGTTACTTTTTGATTGGCTTATTAGTTTTTGCGAAATACATTGATTTCTAAAAAAAACATTTTTTTTCGAAAAAATTAAGAAAAAATCAAAATCAACTGCAGATTTATACAAGAAAAAAAAAAAATTTTAAAAATCATTTTGTTTTTAATATCATAGTCTATATATTTGTAAAGCAAATAAGATACTTTTTAAGAAAATCGATGTAAATGTAAATGATAAATTACTAAAAAGCGCTTTTGCCTATTTATAATTTGAAACTTTTTGTAAAACACATAAGAAAATCCAAAAAATTCTTAAAGTATGCGTTAAAAAAAAAAATACCCGTGTCTCGTCGTTTTTCTCCAGCACGTCAGATTTTTTTTTAATCGAATTTTGAAGTTTTTTAATCCACTGTACATGAAAAAACAAAAATAACGCATTCTTGTGTAACGCATTCTCAGGTGTATCATGTGTTCAGTAAACTTATGCAAGATATTGCGAGGAATATTTTTGTAAAAAATTTTAACCCTCCAAGACCTTTGCATGTGGGTCATTTTGACCCCCCCACATGTAGGTGTTTTAGAGGGTTAAAATTACAAAAATATTCCTCGTTTTGACCTACATGTGGGGGTTTTAGAGGGTTAAAATTGTATACAAAAATATTCCTCGTAATATCCTGCATAAGTTTACTGAACACATGATACACCTCAGATGTAAGGATCATATAGTTAAAATCATCGATTTAACACAAGAATGCGTTATTTTTGTTTTTTCATGTACAGTGGATTAACAAACTTCAAAAATCGATTAAAAAAAATCTGACGTGCTGGAGAAAAACGACGAGACACGGGTATTTTTTTTAACGGCTACTTTAGGAATTTTTGGATTTTCTCATATGTTTTCCAAAAAATTTCAAATTATCGAACAGTTTATTACAAAAAAACGAAAAAAATGGGCAAAGCGCATTTTAGTAATTTATCAATGAATTGTATACAACTTTTACATTTTTCCATCGATTTTCTTAAATAGTATCTTATTTGCTTTACAAATATATAGACTATGATATTAAAAAACAAAATGATTTTAAAATTTTTTTCTTGTATAAATCTGCAGTTGATTTTGATTTTTTCTTAATTTTTTCGAAAAAAAAAAAATGTTTTTTTTAAAAATCAATGTATTTCGCCAAAACTAACAAGCCAATCAAAAAGTAACGTGAACATCTTTTGAACATAATACGTTTAAACACAAACATTGGTTCTTGAGATATTTGTATTTAAGTGGAACTATATTTTTTTTTGTCCAAAAACCGAAAATGACCGATGTCTCGAAAACGACACGAAATAAAAAAAAAAAAAAATAATGCGATTTTCGGGATCAGCAGACCATTTTACATATAAAATGAATAATGGCATTCAATGGGAAAAAAAATTTTTAATCATTTGTAAACTAGTGTTTTAAGAGATTTTGTTTAATGGGCAAAAATAAAAAATTTGCTAACGATTGCCACAGTTCAGTTAACTCACCACTTCTTGAGGAAGATGATAACGTTTATTTTGTTCAGAAATGTATCATACCAGAATTACACATACTGCAAGGGTTCGTCAATCACCTTTTTTAGGACGGCTTAGTCCCACTGGTGGGTGAAGAAAGTGCACTAAAGTGGCCAATGAAACTAAAATCCATCCCCAAAAATTATCAAGGAAAAATTTTTGAGGGAAATGCCTGTCGGAAACTTATAAAAAAAGCAGATGATCACCTTGCTTACGGTTTACATTTTTTAGGTACATATGGCTTGGGCCTATGGCAAGCGGGCGAGTCAATTCATAAAGAATTTTTGAAATTCTGGGCTCGTTATAAAATAAATTTGATTCACGATCCCTCTTATTCGACCAGATTGAAAAAAACTGTGGTTGAATTTTCTTCACAACACATTTAACTCGAAAAATAAGATAAATTTTAATTAATTTACCTATAACTTCGGTGCAAAAAAATTAAAAATAAAAAAATACAAAAAAAAAAAAATTAAAAATTATAAAAACACAAAAAAAATTCAAAAAAACAATAAAAATTAAAAATAACAAATATACAAAAAAAATAACAAAAATACAAAAAATAATAACAAAAATACAAAATAAAAATAATGGGACCAGATACCGCTACGTCCACGCCGTTGGTCCTGGGGAAAGCTAAAAGTGGTATCACAGTTGAACCTCGATTGTCCAGACTCATTGAGACCGAATGTGATTTGGATAGTCGAATATCCAGATGGTCCAGATAATCATAATGATTCCGAAACATTCGGAAAATGAAACGACAAAAGTTCGGTTAGCGGAACATCGGCTATTAGAGATTCGACTGTACAGAGTTCCATACGCACACATATACCTATACCATAGCCGCCCACGCGTGCCATCGCAAAGTGCCATTATTTGAAAATCACTTGATCTCACGTGCCACAGCAAAATTTAATTATTGAAAATGAAAACCGCACACACAAGTAACGGTATATGCGAAATTTTGAAGAATTGCGATCGACCACCAGCAACAACATATGCGTAAATTTTGTTGTTGTTTTTTGCGACCGCACAGGACTGTGTGTTTGGTTGTTGCAACAAAACGCAAGGGTTCCTATCGAAAAGAAAAAAACAACAACACACAATGGCAACAACAAATTTGATCATTTTATGAACTTTCAGGATTTGTTAGTTTAAAAATCTTTGCTGGTTGTTGTTTTCAATAATTTTAAAAAATTTATGTTTTCTTTTTTATTAATTTTACACGGGGGCCACGACTTTTTATGCGAGTGCCAAATTTTTTTAATTTTACTCTAGACGGGCAGCTATGACCTATACTGACACTTACATACACACGTGCAGGCGAGTGTTTGCTTGGTAAATTGGCTAAATACGCTTATATTCGGTAAAAAAAGCACAAAAACCCTTTTTGCGATAACTCAAAAAAATAAGCAGCTAGGATTTTAATTCCAAGGGATTCTGAAACTGTGGGCTCGTACGAACAAATCCCTGTCTTTGGTTTTTGTCGACACTTTTTTATACCTATCGATGCTTGAAGCTCGGTGTGCTTAGCTCAATATTTGTAAAATTTTCTTCGGAAAACTGTTTTTGTTTTGAATTTTATATGGTTGCACCAAAAACTTTTTTTCTTTTTGTAAATACATCGTTTTTAAGTGGCTCTGTTGAGAAATTTTTATTTTTTATTTACGTAAGTATTGATTTAAAATTTAAATTAAATGTTAAAAATTTAAGCTTTTTTTGGTTTCTTTTCCTTTTTTTAGCTTTTTTGACACTTTTTATTACCCGATTTAGCTCTTTTTACACAAAATAAAAAATTCACGCTGTCGTAACTATTTATTTAAAAAGCAAGTATTTGTTCCTTCAAATCGTACTTGTAACTTAAGTTGCAATTAATTAAATGTACTAGTCTTTAATTTCAAGGTGTCTGAAAGAATGTATTTGGCCAATGTTGTAACAGTGTGGAACGCTCTTTCTGGTTATATTTGATCCGAATGACTTTAAATTGTAAGTATTTAGGTGTATATGCACTTAGTCTTTCATATAATCTTTAATAATTTTTTCTAATATTTTTATATTCATAAATACAATATTTATTTTTAAGTAAATGTTTCTTTAATTTATTTTCCATAATAAGTATACACATATAATATGTGTTTGATGTACTTTAAGAGACTTAGTGTGTAGAAATAATAAATTAATAAAAATAAATAAACAATTGCAACAATTGAAGCATAATCGCCAATAACGTTGTAAGTGACAAAATTCAAAATTTTTACAATACGTGAAAAATGTTTTAAAATTAGCTTACAATTTCTAGATAGTTTTTTCATTTATTATGGAAATACTTAGGTTAAAAAACTAATAATTGTTTAATAATAATACTTGTTCAATTAATTGCGTATTAAAACTTTTAAAATGGAAAAACCTTTCATATCCAAAATTCATTGGTAATTAAAATCATAGAGTAGACTAGAGATGAATTTCCTCACATTTTAATGGAGTCGAAATTTTTTGTGTATATTTTTCAATATTTTCGTTTACCACACGTGAATCGTAATTTTTAGTGGTATCTAATCAAACGTAAAGTGGGAGTCTTGTGGGTGTAAATCTTAGAAAATTTATTCAGCCTTGTGAAATTTGTGTGAGAAGTACTATTTTATTTCTTGTTGTTAAAATCTATGACTCATAAAAGAAACAAACAAATAAAACAATTTTTTAAAAATAGAAAAAAAATTTACAATTTTATTTTTTCTAAAAAATCGGTTTTCTAATTTATTATTTGAGACAAAAGAATAATAATATGGTCATTGAATCTTAAATTCGATAAATACTGAATACAATCAGAAAATCAGATGTGAAAGGCAGTATGTATTCTCCTTTAACTCCTAGGAGGAGCATAGGGCCAATAGGGCAGTAACCACAGTTAATTCGTTTTATTTTTTTTTAGTTAAGTTCAATTCAATTTTTCCTACCATTAATTATAGCTTAAATAAATTGAATATTCGCTGTCAATAAAAAATTCGTCTTCGAACACAATCAGAGTGAGTAACAAAATATTGCTTTCCTACACATTTATCGCTGCGAACAAAATAGAGCAAATATATCCTTAATTGTGAGCCGCACATGAAAAAATATCTCAAAAACGGAATTTTAAAAGTATTCAATAAATATCAATATCGAAGTGAAGTCATTAATACTCATTCATATGACTTAAACACCTAAAAAAAAGTTTCAAAATAAGTACATATGTATGAGTGAAAATTAATCTTTAAGTAATTTCTTTATGGTTCAACGCAATACTTATCTTATTTAGTTTATGTATATAGTGGTTAAGAAAATAATTTCATATCAGATTTAAGTTTGTGTGTAGAAATATGTCAAAAAAATCTAAGACTTTTCTTGTATCGAAGCAAAAATGTGACAACTACAATAGAAGAAAATAACTTGACGTTTAAAAATTAGGAACTTAGGCAAACAGGGATTGTAAGGTGTAAATGACGTTTCGAAGTAGAACCGTGGCGAGAAGGGCTTGCTCAAGGGGTGCGGAACGAGGTTCAAAGTAGACCTTTGGAGAGAGGAGTATTTTTGTTGGGTTGCGGGAGGTATTTGACAAAACAAAACGTCAAAAGTCCGTCTTAAATATTATTTAATATAAACCAGTGGTTCTAACGAGTGAAAATAAAGAATTTATGTATATTTAAACCTTTTGTATCTTGTTTTTTTTTTTTATACTTAAACCATCGCTCAGGGGATAGCCTCTATAAATGCAATGCACCGTGTTGATTTGCAGAAAAGGAAATGGGTTAGAGGGATGGGGGAAAAGAGGAGTAGTGTCGATAAACATTTTTCTTGAATCTACCGATGTCACAGCTGCCGGGAAAAACGCTCGCAGGGAGACTATTGCACAACTTGATCGTGCGACCAAAGAACGAATTATCACGATAGTGCGATGTTCTGTTAAACACCGTTGCAACGCAATAGGAATGGGCCTGATGAAACGCCCGAGTGCTGCGAAAAATATACGAACTGACGGAACCAGCCCATAAATTTCTCTTGAGCACATCCCATGATAATATCTATAAAAAAGGGTAACACACCCAACGTTACGACGGTGTTCAAGAGAGTCAATAGAAGATACAACAACCGCATCCCAAATCAACTTCATCGCACGACGTTGAACTCTGTCTAGCAGCTCCAAAGTAGTTTTTGGAGCCCCGGCCCAGATGTCCGAATTGTACTATAGCTTAGGTCTAATATAGGCGAAATAGATAGTCCGAAGATCAACAGGAGTGAAGTATTTCTTACACCGTTTAAGATAACCTAAGCACTTGGCCGCTTCTTTCGACACATCGAATACATGATCTGTCCACCTCAGATCAGCTTGAATCGATATGCCCAGAACGTCAAGAGTTGCTGATCTCAGAATATCTACGCCGGCCATATTGAGGAGTGGAGGAAGACAATCCACTCGTCTGTGAGACAACAGACAGCATTGGGTTTTACTAGCGTTGAATTCGACCCGATTAGCTCGACCCCACTTGGAGATTGTTTTGAGGTCATTTGTGAGTGTGTCATTCATATGCAGCCTTTTTCTGTCAATCTCCTCAGAGCTTGGACGCTTTTTGAAGCAATATGAATGACAAATACTGCTGTCATCTGCAAAGGAGTGAATTGGATTAATGGTCGATGATAGAAGGTCATCGATGAAAACAAGAAAAAGAGACGGGGATAGGACCAAACCCTGGGGAACTCCAGCGTTAATGGAGTATTCATTAGATGTGAAACCGTCTACGACAACACGTATAGAATAGCCACTGCAAAAGCGCGTTACCCAATGAGCGAAGGAATCACCGACGCCATATGCAATAAGTTTTGTTACGAGGGCACTATGCCACACACGATCAAAAGCTTTAGAAATATCCAGAGCAACAACCATACTTTCACCAAGAGGTGGACACATTGGTTCCACCTTTCAGTGACGAACGCCATTAAGTCACCAGTAGAGCGAGCTCCCCTGAAGCCATATTAGCGATCATTAAGTAATTCGTTGCGCTAAAGTGAAAGTTTATAACACTTTCCATAACTTTGGAAAGCGCTGTGCATATTGCAATGAGCTGATAATTATTAGGGTTTGTAGCCTCGCCTTTTTTGGGAACTGGTTGAACATCAGCAATCTTCCAACATGATGGAAATTCACCACAAGCGTAGGAAATGCTTAATAAATTACTTAATGGACGAGCCAGTGTTGATGCACACCCTGACGCTTTGTTAATATTGAGATTTGCAAGGACCCTTTTCACTGCCCTAGTTCAAAAGTGGATCCTTGGCATAGCCGAAGACTTTCTCTCGATATTGGGTGGTGGTTGATTGCTACCTGGGAGTGTAGCATTCTTAGAAAAGATGCTTGCCAAGAGATTAGCTTTATAGGGCTATTCTGGCGACAGTATTAGAGCTGTCAAACAGCTCACCACAGTCTTCACTGCTACGAAAGTAGTAACGAAGATGTTTTGGTATTCTGGTAGCATTTAGAAAGCTCTTTTCCGTCTTTATGAATACGACTTTTAATACCTGCTACGTAGGAGGTCTTAGAGCGATCTTAAAGCTATTAGTAACTTGCTGTCAGGTTTTAATTATGTGAAAAGTGAAGAATTATGAAAAATTTTATTTTATTGCTTGTTTATAATTTTTTATTATAAAACAGCTGGGCTTAATGTTAGATTATAGACTGTTAATATTTTCTTTTTAAACCTAATTTGGCTTATTAAGCTTTTAATTCTAAGGAAGAATATATAATCAAAAATGTCTGGTCGGATCTACTTTCGGAGATATAGCCATCGAAAGATCGGGATATAGCTTTAATAAAAACCGGTATAAGTTCGGAACACCTGGCTGGATTTTAATAATATTGGTGTCATGTGAAAGGTATTTTAACACACTACAAAATTGTTGTAAAAAAACTTTAAGTCCGAGTCAACATTTTCGAGATATGGCATATTTTCAAAAATTTTGACCAGTTTTTTAAATCCGGAGATGCGACCGAATCCGCCCACTCTTATGCCAAATTACTGTGGGGAAAAAATCGGCCCAAATTTCAGAAAAGTCATAATATCTCGAAAACTACGAGCAAGATTTAGAAAATTTTGTGTTCAGTATTGTAGCTTATTAAATTACCTTTCATATGCCGTTTTTGTTAATAAGACATTTTTGGAAAAATAGTGCTTTATAAACAAAAAAACTGGTAAAAATTTTCGAAAATTCGCCATATCTCCAAAACCATGACTCAGATTTAAAACTTTTGCATAACGTTTTTATAGCCAGTTAAAATACCTTTCATATGACACCAATATTATTAAAATCCATAAAGGGATTCTGAACTTTTACCGGTTTTCATAAAAGCTATATCCCGATCTTCCGATGGCTATATCTCTGAAAGTAGATTTGACCAGAACTTTCTGTTGTTGTTGTTGTAATTAATTTTGAGAGCCCTATTCGGGCAAAAAATATAAAAAAAACAACAAGTTTTTAAAGTAATTTGGCAGTTGTTAAATTTTTGTTTGTGTGAGTGATAAAGAGAAAAACAAAATTATAACTATTTTGGTTTAATATTTGTTCTAATAGTTACAAAAGAAAAGAAAAATTTGTGTAAGAACATGTAGCAACAATTTCTGCACAATATTATATGGCGGCGCGCAAGAAGAACTTATTTTGCATGTCAAAATAAAAAATGGAACCCGGCATCTTGCCTTGCTATCTGTCAAAAGTCTAGAATCAAAACAAAGAATTTTGACATTTTCGTAGTTTAAGAAGAAGCAGCATTTGTTATCGCTGCAACCAGAGCAATTCAACTATGTTACTTTGCACAATTTGACAAGTTCACCTCGAAAGCTTTTGTGTGGTGAATTTATGAGCTTTTTCTAAAAGATTTCTGCGCCAGAATACCGAATGTCTTCGGGAGTCTTAAAAAATCTTAGAAAGTAATTCTGACATGTATTCCGAAAGGCTTTCTGCTGTCTTAGCCAGAATAACCCTATTAACAACGGGATCAGTGAAGATTTTGTCGTTCATTAAGAGAGTTGGAATAGACGATGAAGACTGATTCTTCACTCTCTTAACAAACGACCAAAAGGTTTTACTACCTTTCGGCAGTAAAAGGATTATTTTGCGAATGTCAAGCTCGTGAAGATGCTTTTCGCGCTGAATCGTGGCATTACAGCGATTCCTAGCTTCATTACGAAGAATTTCAGTATCGGCGTTCCTGTTAAAACACCAGTTCTGGAATGCTTCCCTTTTGGACCTGACTGCAATCCTGCAAGTCTTATTAAACCAAGAATGGTCCTTAGGTTTAAGGCAAACTTTTTTATTGGGTATGAAGGACCTCATACCCAATAAAAGAATTTCCTGCGCCATTACAGCCGCGGCATTTATGTTTCTGTCAGCAAAACACAATTTCCAATTGAAATTGCGATAAAAATTATTTAACGCATCCCAATTTGCTTTATCGTAAAGCCATACCATCCGCTTCGGAGATTCCGGCGAAACAGGGAGTAAACTAGAATATAAAAAAGCAGCGGAAATGGTACAATGGTCCGAATTACCAAGAGGTGCAAAGAGAGACACATCATATTTCTCATGATGCGACGTCAGAAAAAGGTCTAGAATACTAAATACCAAACACGAGGAATATATGTGTGGTCATTCACTAGTTGGGTAAGTTGGTTTAACTCGGCAAAGAGCTCAATATAACGGCCTGCAGGAGTTGTACGACCGGAATGGCGCAGCCAATTAGAGTTAAGGACATTGAAATCTCCAGCAACAACGATTTTACTGTCCGGGTACGAATCCAAAATTTGGAAAAACGAGTCAGAGAGGAAGTCCACTTTATCAAAAGTAGGTATCATCCCTAAATTCGGGCTTCTATAAATGAAGCAAAAATGCAGGATGTGCGACTGGACTTTTAACTTAACCCACATGGAGCTAAACTCGGCGTTCGCAGTATTTAACTGCTGCTGGCACTGGTACGCATCATCGCTGCGAATGTATATGGCGAGACCCCTATGGGCGGAGAACAATGGCAATAAGTAATACCCAGGTATATGAAAATCAAGCGGATCTGCATCCGCACACACCTGGGTCTCATCTAAAGTCATTATTTGGGGCTTAAAGCTAGATACATGGGCACAGACAGAAAAAAAATTCGATCTCAGGCCACAGATATTGCAAAAGTCTATGCGAAAATCTGCCGACATTTGAGTCACCCGTAGCGTCAAGAAAAATTTAACAATTAGTGATGTAACTAAAAAATGCAAAAAGAGCGTATATAAAATGCTGTACGAGAGTGTTATGCCTTACCGCACAAACACTTTACGCTCTAAGTGCAGTTTCAGCTACACTAACAACTGCAAGGGAAAGGGAAATGGAGGAATAAAAAAAAAAAAAAAACAACAGCAGGAATGCAAGTGGTAGCTATAGAAAAGCTCTTTGCTTGGTTTGTGTCGTTGTGTTTGTTTTTTTTTTTTTTTTTTGTTTTTGTTATTGCAGATGGTGATGTGTTGTGGTTATAATTTTAGTTATTTTTTTTTTTTAGATTTATTTTTTTGAGTTGGCCGTTTGTTGGAGTTTTTGTGTTAGAATTTTTATTGTTATTTTTTTTTTATAAATTGTCTTGATTATTATTCTTTTGATATTTTGTTCAGCCGCGCGGGCAAATTAATTTAATTAAAAGTAAAATTGTCACAATGTAATATCACTTAAACATATTGTACATGTAAATATTAAGACAAAACGAATTAAAAAACAGAAGACCGCGCGGCACATCCGTCTGCACCAAATGAGTCGACACAATTTATCCCGATCTTTTATATTTAATCTTTTTTATTACCTAAGCCAACGCTCAGCGGATAGCCCCTATAAATGCAATGCACCGTGTTAATTTGTAGAAAAGGAAATAGGTTAGGGGGATGGGGGAGAAGAGGAGTAGTGTCGATGAACATTTTTCTTAAATCTTCCGATGTCACAACTATCGGGAAAAACGCTCGCAGGGAGATTTTTCCACAACTTGATCGTACGACCAAAGAATTTGGCAACGCTGTCAATTGCAAGAGCACGAATATTGAGAAGTTCCGAAGAATAAATTAAAAAAAAGTATTTAAAGTCAGCTTCAAAAATATCAAACCGCGACGAAAATATTTCCAAAAAATTTCTGAGTGCGGTGAATATAAACTAGTAAGGGTGTAAATTTTGGCCCGGCCAAAAAATAAATACCCTACACTGCAGTATTTTGAAAAGTTTGCTTATATGGGAGGTGCCACGCCCTCTTTTCCGAGTACACCCAGTTTTTGTTCAGAGCTTGCATTTATAGTTTTTAGTGTCAGAGTGAAATTTAGTTGGATTATCTCAAAAAACTCTTTCAGTATAGCATTTTGAATCTTTCGCTTATATGGGAGGTGCCACGCCCTCTTGTCTGATTTCACCCAATTTTTTCTGAGAGCTTTCATTTATAATTCTTAGTGTCTGAGTCAAATTTGGTTTGAATATCTCAAAAAACGCTTTCAGTATAGCGTTTTGAAGCTTTTGCTTATATGGGAGGTGCTACGCCCTCTTGTCCGAATTCGCTCAAATTTTTATCAGAGCTTGCGCTTACAATTCGTAGTACTTATATGTATTGTGGTTGCATTGTCGTGAAAAATACTCCTAAAATTGCATTTTGAATATAATTTTTGTATGGGCGGTAGGCGTGTCCGTTGACCGATTTTGCTCATTTTCAATCCCCCGAGCTAACTTTGACGACGGAGGCAGTGTACCAAATTTCATTGAATTATCTTGCTCAGTTTTCCCAAAAAGTGTATTTCAACACACAGCCAGCCACCCAGCCAGCCAGCCAGCCAGCCAGCCAGCCACCCAGCCAGCCAGCCAGACAGACGGACATGGCTATATCGACTCAGGAGGTGACGCTGATCAAGAATATATATACTTTTCTATATCTGCCACGCCTCCTTCTCTGCGTTACAAACGGAAGGACAAAGTGAATATACCCTGGGTGTAGGGTATAAAAATAAAGCGTAAATCAGTAAAATAACATTTTACATTAAAAATTAAACTGAGACTTTATCCTGAGCTAAAAAAATTATTATGGCGCCGAAAACCAGAAGAAGCAAAAAACAGAATCACAAAAAAAAGGAAAAGAAATAACCTCAAGTGAATTAAGTGATGAAGAAGAGGAAACTGATAACTCAGACCTTTCATCTATATAAACTGTAAAATGTTATAACCAGGGCTCGGAATTCGATGAAATGTCATCTTTTTTCTGCTCTTACATAGACGTTTTCTGATAACACAGAAACACCGTTCATAAATCCTACGTTTCAAAGATAAAAGTTTTTATGGCATATTTTTGCCATTTTTAACCATTTTTGGTTTTCAGGTCGTTTTCCATAGTATACGGCATTCTTTTGAAGCATTTTTTGTTATTTTTTGTTTATTTTTAGTTTTTATGTCATTTTTCATAGCATTTTAGTAGACTCTTATATTTTTGTCACTTTTCTAGAATATGTTTTAAATTGAAAAGCGTTGCATCTTTGTTTTTCGAAACAGTAAAAAAAAGTCGTAGATGCATTAGAAAGTTTTGATGCCAAAGTAGTTGGAGAGGCTCAACAAATTTTTCCAGAGATAAAATAAAGAGTCGATTAGCGTACATCAAAACTAGTTCTTAATCCATACCACAAGGTATATAATCTTTGTAGTCAACATCATTGTCTTTGGATAATGGAGTTGCTTTGATTAAATGTATAAAAGAAAATCTTAACGCGTTAATGCTGGTGGGAATGTTTTTAGATAATTTATTTACTTGCTGGATAAAAATTCTGGATACAGAAGTTTGAGTCATATTGCTGAATTATAAAGTGGCAACATTTTTCGAAATAGGCAACTAAAATCAAATTCTTTCTTTTAAATATGCCCATCTCCCATACAGCAATACTTTAACTGAGAGTAGAAAGAAGGTCGAGCAATTTTGAAAATTTTAAAATTTATGTTGTAATTAATTGGAACACAAATTAATAAATTTTTTTATCAAAAAAGACTAAAAAGACTCAAAATGTGCACTGATTTTATTTTTTTTAGGGTATTTTTTCATTTTTATAGGTCATTTATTAGAGTTTTTGAGGGCATTTTGTCATTTTTTTTGATTATTTTTGGATGTTTTTAGGGGCATCAAATTCCGAGCCCTGGTTATTACTGTAATTTCCAACCATATTAATAATTAGATGTGTTTTGGTGGATTCTTTATCTGGGCTTGTCCTAAGCTGAATACTAATCGATGCAAACAATCGAAGCAAAGTGTAGCTTTATTTTTGTTTTTGATAAATTATATAAATAAATTACTGTTATAATAAAAGCCATTAATTAAATAACTTCCTAAGTAACCATTTGAAAAATTTTCTATGTGGAAGTTTTAATTTTGTATTTCAATTAATATAGCGTATTTTAGATTTATTGTTTGCATTTAGCCGAAATTAATTGAACTGGTGAAATTATATCAGCTGTTTTTGACTTTACGATCAAAGAAGGAGATGCCAGATCTTGCAATCGTCAATTCTGAGAAAATACTTTAAAAATCTTTAGAATTTTTAGGATGTTTGACAAAATCAACAACATCCGGCCAAATTTTATGGTGGCTGTGATCAAACTCACCAATTTAAGAGATACGTCAGAGATATTTAATACCATAGAGAACTATGTAGAGGCGAAAGCGTTTTAATTGATCCTGGCAACACTTTCGGCCACACAAACACTATGAAAAAATCGTTTATTAGTATTAAATTCACGCATTAATTGTCCCTGACGTATCTTTAATTGTTGGTGAAATTCACCACAGCCACCATAAAAACGTTACCGGATGTTGTGGATTTTGTCAAACATTTCAAAAATTCAAAAGATTTTTAAAGTATTTTTTCAGATTTCACCATTTCAATTAATTTCTGCTAAATGTAAACAATAGATCTGAAATAGGCTGTATTAATTGAAATCCAAAATTAAAACTTCCTAAAATATAGACAAATGGTAATTTAAGAAGTTATTTAATTGATGGCTTTCAATGTCACAGCAATTTATTTGTAAAAATTTATAAAGAACAAAAAATGCTTCGATTGTTTACATCGATTAGTATTCACCATGGACTTTTGACGTTTTGTCATTTCACGTACTTAATGCAACCCTGCAAAAATACCCCTCTCGCCTATATCCTGAATTTTACATCCTCCCGCTACCCTGCCAAACATTCCCGTCTCGCCATCTCCTTATTACGACCTCTTACTTCTCCCCTTTAACAGCTCTCCTTTGGTCATCCCCCTATTACGAAAAAGTCAAATATTTTTTCCGGTTGCCATAGTTTTTTTTCCAATTTTAGCCATTGTTGATGAATTTCTTTGGCTTATGTGCAAGTGTAAAATGTTTATAAAAATTTTTCGCAATAGAATAAGAAAAGCTTTAATTACATTAATTGTTATAAAATACATAAAAAAGCTATGTATTTGTTAATATTTCCGTGGTAATCTCACCTTAATTATTTTACGAGTAAGAACAATTTTTCAAAATAGAAGTGTTACAACACAAATAGATTTGCTATTTTTTTGCCGCTTAAGAGCAAAATATACAAACAAATATGATTAATGTAATAAATAAACAATGTAAATCGATATTTTTTACGAGATCTGAAAACATACAATTTCTATGATTTCCCAATCAATAGCTGTGTTTTTAACGAATGTTTATCTGGCGTGATAACACTATCAAAAATCCCGGATATAGTAGTTTTAGATGGTAAAGAAGGTTCAAAGGATTCTAAAAAGCTTGTTAGTTTTTATATTTTTATTGAGATTAATAAGATATTCAATAAAATAAAATACTAAAATATGCACATCCGCCATATTGAGTCAAACACCAATCAGATAATTTTTTAATTTTAAATGATTTTGATTGGCTGACGATGACATAATGATGTGTTACCAGATCAACATATTTTTTCTCATTTAATTTTTTTTCATTTATCCCTGAAAAGTTTTACAAAAACCGCAATCCTGTATTTATTTGAAGAAAACATGTACATGTGTCAAAATATTTAAATAGATATACACGACAAAAATTTAACAAAAAAAAAAAAAATATGTACAAATTTCTTTCCAAATTAAATTTTAAATCTTAAAAAAATACAGGAAAAAAAACAATGCTAAAATATTGTGTTTCAAATTAACTTAAGCAACAAAAAAAAAAAATGTTTGTGTTCAAAAGCAGAAAATATCCCTAAATGTAGGTTTCGAGTTTCTAATCTGGCAACGGTAACATAACTATGACGTAATAATATATTTGACAGCGTTTTTGGCTCAAACTTCAGAGTAAGCAAATAAATGCAAAAAATTAGCTATTTAACGTTAATTTATGCAAAAAAATTATTTTTTCGCGTATGTACACAAAAATCGCAGTTCCAAAAATTTTTTACCACGCCCCACAATGGGAGGCTTTGTATGGAACGGCGGTCATATATAGTAATAATAAAGCTAGGCTATTGAAATTTGGTACAGATGTTTTTTTACATTAATATTATAAAAATCTGTGAATATGAACAAAATCCGCCGACGGACACGCCTACCTCCCATACAAAGTTGGGGCGTGGTCCGAATTTTTTTTCAAAATGGGTATCAATTTTCAATAACTTGACCCCGCTAATTTCAAAAATGTTTAAAGTTTTGCGCTATCTTTTTCAGTTTTCAAGTTATGAACGAAAACTTACTTTATAAAAACTACATAGATTTTGTTTGTTTGTGTACTTGTCCCTTATTAACTCGGAAACTAAGTAACCGATTTTAAAGAAGTTTTTATATTATGCTAGTACAAAAAAAGGCTAAGCTATATACTAAAAAAGTGGGTGGTGCCACGCCTCCCAAAAAATTGACTAATCATATCACCGAAACTCTTTGACGCAGATAAATGAGATTTGGTAAATGTGTAAAAATCATCAGGACAAATAATGTTCACCGAACAAATGGGCGGTACCACGCCTTCAAAAAAAAAATTCATCATATTTCTGAAAATATTTGACGAAGATAGATATTATTTGGTACATATGAAACGACCATCAGAACAAATAATCCGCACTAGAAAAATGGGCAGTGCCACGCCTACCAAAAAATTAACTTATTAATATCTCCAAAAATCTTTAATGCAGATTGATGATGTTTAGCAAATATGTTAAAGATATCATGACAAATAATGTCCACTAAAAAAGTAGGCGTTTTCACGCCCTTTAAACATTTTATTTATTATTTTCATAAAAACTATCAGAAAAAATAGTCCGCACTAGAAACTTTTTCATTGCAATTCTTTTGGCTCAAATTGGCGATCAAATCAAAAAAGGAGAACACAATCAAGTCGAAAATATTAAGTTATTTCATTGTTTTAAATTTATTTAAATCAGTTTTTTCATTTAATTGCAACAGCTCTTGAGCTTCTGGTGATAACTCTTTATATTTTTTATCACGTTTTACTCGGATTTGGCTAATAATCGGATCAGAAGAGATCAGCATGTAATGCGAAACGTCTTCGTTGTTTGCTACTCTAGAGCACAATCTGCTGTTGTGTAACCTAGCGCTTTTAAAAACTTTGTTTGATGCTTCCTGAGCTTCTCCGGAAAGACTACCAATTGGTATTTGAAGTACTTGTATGATTTCGCTTCCGTGAATTAAAACTTTATGCACAGAAGGGGGCATATTATACCAATTATAATATTTTTTGTATAGCCTTCAATATGCTCTTGGCTTATTTTAAGAAAGGGTGAGTCCCAAGGGGGATTAAAAGGAGGAAATATACCCCTTACCTGTCACCCTTCTCTTAAATTTTTTTTTTGGAATTTAAGAAGACTGTAAGCTTAAAATTGATAAATATATTGTAAAACGTTGCAGAATGTAAAGGAATAAAAATATTTTTTTTTCTCAAAAACTGCTACAGGAAAAAATTCATAGAAAAAAAAGTTCTCAAAAAAAGCAGTAGGGACTTTGTATTTCGATTAAGCATACTTGGCCACATATTATATTGGAAAATAATGAAAATCAGAAAATGTATTTTTTTTTTAATGTCAAAGTTTGTAAAATTTATCGATTTTGGCTTTTTGAGCTTAAATTTTCGAAAAATCACCATAATTCACCTGTCATACATAAAAACTCAAACAAATGTTTTTTTAAAAGTTAAATGCTTGTACTTTTTGACAAAATGCTATCTTGATATATTTCGATGCAAACGAATTAAAAATAGCGTTCCAAAAAAGTCAACTTATTTTGTCCCGTCAAAAACCACAATATGAAAAAGTTTACAAAAAAAAAAGTTCTCAAAAAAAGCAGTAGGGACTTTGCATTTCGATTAAGCATACTTGGCCACATATTATATTGAAAAATAATGAAAATCAGAAAATGTATTTTTTTTTTAATGTCAAAGTTTGCAATTTTTCCATTTTTACCATTTTCTTTTTAAATATTTGAAAAATCACTATAATTCACATAAAATCGGCAAACAAAAAAAAAAAATATTTTTAACAAAGTAGAAACAATATACTTTCTAACGATATGCTACATTAATGGATCGGGCTTAAAACAAATTAACTAGAGCGTTTATCCAGCAGTTTTTTTTCGTCCCTAAGTATTATCTGACGATTGGCGTAAAAATTTTTTAAATCCATAGCACTTTCAAATTTTACCTATTTATGGCCACGATCTCCCATTGTGCGCCCATTGTTTTAAAAGAAAAAAAAAAAAAAACCCAAAATAATGATTTAATTAAATTGAATTATCAGACTGATAGCCCTAGTAGCTAGTTGTTATATTCTAAGTACGTTTATTATTTATAATAATATTACTTGTAAATAAATAAATTGAATTATTTATTACCGAAATTAACATAAAAAACAAGTTTGATCTTCTTCGATTTTAATAGTTTTAATTGAAATGAATAATTTTTTTCTTCAAAAACAATATTGAGTAGAGCACTGCTGCACGAAATAGTGTGATATTACTATACCTATAAAAAGTAAAAGGTCAAAATGACGATTTTTTGACCCCAATGTCGATCAGATGATTTTTTCCTTAAAATTACGATTTTTATAATTCTTTCGTTTATTGTAAAAATGTTTACCTACTAGCTTCTTCTTAAAAGTTTTTAATCTTTTGGCTATACAGTGACATTTTTTTCATTGATAAATGTTAGATTTTAGCCATTTCCACAGCAAATATTTAAGTCACGAAAAAATCGTATTTTAATTACCGAGGTGATCAAATTAATCGCCCGCGAGATCGTAATTTTGTCTCAGACGTTGGTTTGTTCAGGAAAAACTGTCCTGTAGTTTCAAGTCATTTAGAAGAATCCGCAAATAACTCTTAAATATAAATCCTCAAGCGACTCTGCGAATTTAATTGCAAGCGACTCCCTAAAATTAATCCGAAAATGATCCCCAGCGTCGTTAAACGAATCCCCAATATGATTCTTAAAACCAAAACATAAACTACGCAGTATTTTTTACATTTTTACATGAAAACAATTTCATAAGAAATTGAACAATTTTCTTCCAATTATCGATAATTTATGTGGCGATAAAGATATATAGCGAAGTTTATAATTTTTGCAAAGCTTACAATTCCTTTTGGAAAGTAGGTTCCGCCAAATCTGATTTAATTAGCCATATAACTATCAACAAGCTCAGTTAGAGCCTATCGGTTATTCAAATACCTATAGATTTGCACCAGAAAAGTAAACTTAGTCATGTACAAATGTTAAAAACATGTGTGACGATCTTTTGACGATTTTTTTCCTCTAATACCCTTTTCACACTGGCATCGAAAACGGCTCGTTTTCGCGTCATTGGTTTTGAAAACGAGATAATTAAAAATTACATTCACACTTGTACTTCTCGTTTTTGATGACAGCTGAACAGCTGATGTCAGCTTTACATTACAAAAACAATCTGAAAATTGTGAAACAGCTAGTAAAAAAAACCCAAAAATGGATATTTTAGCTAAAGGTTTAGTTGCTTTATTTATTATATTATTATTTATTTATTTGAATTTCGCTTTGATTTTTTTTTTAAATTGAAATAAATAATGTCAAATGTGACATGTGAAAATTCACAGTTTACTACATTCATTCACAATTTACTACATTTATTCACAATTGCAGCTGTTTTCAATGACAGTTTGGATCGTTTTCGTAGAAAACAGCTTCTGAGATGTTTTCATTTGACATTTAATTTGTATGGAAAACCAGCCGTTTGTGACTGGTTTTTGCCTCAAAAACGAATGTTATGAAAAACGAGCCGTTTTCGATGCCAGTGTGAAAAGGGTATAAGATGACGATTCTTTGGGTAAAATTACTATTTTTTTTAAACCTAATGACGCTTTTCTTCCAAAAACTTGTGGCAACGCTGGTAGTGAATATTTTATGAATGGAAACACCCCTTTCTGCTGGGTTGTTTTTTTATATTTCAATATCGTTGACATGTGTGGCAACGCTGATAGTCTAACAGCTAGCGCTTAAAAATGACTTTGCGTTTCTAAAAGCTGGTTTTGCTACAGTTGGTTATAGTTACGGTGACCACCCGCCCTGTATTTCCGGGGACAGTTCTGTATTTCGGCTACGTGTCCCCGGAATTTATTTGAGGAATACGGGACATACAAATGTTCTGTATTTTATTTTGTGTCCCCTATTTGTCCTGTATTTGCACAGTTCATTTATTAATATGTATAAAATATCATTAAAAACCGTAATTGTTTAGCTAATTCATCACATATGAAGTTGCATATTTTCATATCTTTTATCAATAGCTTAAAAACCTCTTGAGAATATGCAAACTTAAACTGTGATTATATAGTTTTGCGACAGATAGAATCATTTCATAAACGGCTCTTTGACAATTAACAAATGAAATGTCAAAATCATCTGTATAACCTTTTTTTTTTTTTTTGTAAAAATTGTTGAGTTTAGCTTGTGTTTGCCAGGATCAAATGCTTCCACGGAAATAATTTTCTCCATTATGAATACACACAAAAAAAAAAACAACATAATATTAATGAAAAATTCATTGAATTCGATCCGAGAACAGCATTCATTGACTATATGAATCATTTCATAAAAAATAAGAACGAAATTCATAAATTTTTTTATATTTTTTGAAAAATAAAATAAAAATTTATGAATTTATCAATGAATTTTTTCATTAATTTTATGTTCTATTTTTTGTGTGTATAACGTAGACACAGCTTCGAGCAGCACCATACGCAGAAATTGCTGCTCTGGAAGGGGTTTTTCATATAGATTAATTTTATTACATATTATTCAATTCATATATAATTTATATGGGAAAAAGATCTTCCTGGGAGGAACCTGGGTTGAACCTCCAAAACCCTCCACGTGTGCACCAGAGATCTCAAATGAAGAGCTCGTGTTTAGCTGCTCTTCATATTTTCATTGTCTTTGCCTTGCTTTCATTCAACATCGACAGCAGCGAGTAGTGTGCTGCAGTGTTGACGCTTGGTCAAAATAAAACGCAACGAACTTCGGCAAACACGAAGGCGAAAGCAATAAAGACAATCAAAAAGGCAACGAATATTGGAAAAAGCAACGAGAGTAGTCTGTCAGCACTCATGTTTCGAATAAAACAGAGAAAGATTGCCGTTCATTGCGTATGAAGTTAAGTAAATGCAAAGTAAAATAAGAAAAATTTGTATTTTTTTGTATACAAAATATGCACTTACACATATCGCCCCTAAACAAGTGAAAAGCAATAAGTCATTTTTTCCTAGTTTTGAGTTAATTGGAATTTCTGGTAAAAAATATTATAGTCTTTAGTTTGATAAGAACCGTTCAGCCATATCTCTATTAAAAAGGAGTAATATTCATCATGAAAGTAAAAGGAAAACGATTTCGGTACAAAAAAAAAGTTTTAAATTTTTGAACATGAAATATCTCAAAACTCGAAAAACTGACTTAGTTTTTTTCATTTGTACAGGGACGATATATGCCCATATTATTTATTTTACCGAAATTTCACCGAAATTTGAAAAGACTTCACGCCGCTCTTTTGTAGTGTTTTTTTGGGCCTTATTTTCAACTAAATTTAATGCAGGTTCATGAACTCAAACTTTTCTGTGGAAAAGCTCAGAGAACGCAGCTTAAAATACTGTATTTCAGTATAACACATTTAAATGTCATAAATTAGCACACTTCAAAATTCTTGTACATAATTAAACAAAGGAAAAAAAAAAATTGTATATTTATAACATGTACTCAAATATTTGTACCAATAAAATGCATTTTCCCCATTTTACATAGCATTTATTTTCCTTTATTCGCAAAGCGTGGCAATCTTTCGCGTTATCAGTATGCAGAAAATTGCATGAGTGAACTATTTGTTGCTTTTTACAATACTCGTTACTTTTTTCACTGCCTTCATTGCTTTTCGACTTCGTGTCAGCAAAGCTCAGATTGTTCGTTGCCTTCTTCACTGCCTCTATTGCTTTTCGCCTTCGTGTCGGCGATGCTCGTTGCATTTTTTTGGCTACTGTCGTGCTTGCATTCGTTTCGTGCGTTTGTTGTCTAGTGATGATTCGCGGCTCGTTTTTTTGCGAATGTCTCATAAAAGTGTTTGAATGGACATCATGCGCGTCTCTGGTGTGCACAATCCGGCTTACAGAAAAGACACTTAAAACTATTTTAATAACAAAATGTAATTATCATTTAAACTTTCTCGAGCTCAAAGAATATTTGAGGTCACACGGAGACATTTTGAAAATAATTTCTTTTGCCAAAAAATACTAAGATCCATTTTAATAATATCTGGGTAAAATTTAACTTGTGGATTGATATAAATTTTAAGGTTAAGTTAAGGTTAAAGTCAATTTAAATGTAATATGATACAAGTAAAAGAATTAAATGTTTTATTAACGAGCAATAAATAAAGCTTAAATTTTTAAATTTACGAAGAAAATTGTACAGTTGAGGTCCTCGTACGTAGGTATACTTTTGCGCTTTGAAAGAGGTTACATTTAGAGGTGAAAGTCTTTTGTTTTTGCTCATCAGTCTTTGTTTGCCCCAATATTTATCTGTCCCCGATTTTCTCCCGACTGTCCCCAATTGTCCCCGTTTTTTTTCGTATAAATATCGTTTTGTCCCCGATTTTGCTCACACAGACATGGTCACCGTAGTTATAGTTGTTGTGTACACACATAAACTGCCGGTCAGTCAATCGAACTGAAGAACAGGCGGCTGATATATGGTCTCAAACGTGTCATAATTTCGATTTTGATCAAATTAATTTCTAAAGGCTGATAATTGTTATACTTATAAATATAAAATGCATATAAATAAACTTTTATGTGCCTAAAAGTCGATTGTTTGACTGTTATAATTTTTTTTAACATAATGACATCAATTTCACAATTAAATTCAATTAAATTTTTCGTAAAAACAGAAAACAATTTTATTAATTTCTAACAAAATGTCACCCGTTTCATATTATTGTATAACACTACTTTTGCCACGAAATGGTACTTAGGCCCTTTGGTACGGCCACCCCTTCATATGCATTATACAATCTGTATAACAATTTTCAGCCTTTAGAAATTAATTTTTAATTAAAAAATGGGTTTGTATTCATTTTATTGGATTTTACAAATCAAAAATTGGCACCAAAATTTAGAAAAAAGAAAAAATATGAAGTGAAAAGTTTTTTTAGTAGAACCGATGTAAATTGGAAAAGCTTGGATAAATATTAAAGATTTTAGTGTCATATGAAAGCTATTTCACTAAGCTATAAAATTGTTGTACTAAAGTTTTTAATTTGTCAAACGTTATTTAAAACTACTCATTTATACATTATTATTCCCTAGCAAAAAGTTGGGGAGTAAATTTTTGCAATAAACGCGAAAAAAACTCGCTCCCAAACTATTGCCGATTGCCTTATTTTTCCAGCAAATTTTCCCCTGCCAGAATTTTTTTTTTTTTTTTTTGCGATTGCAAAATAGGTCCCTATTTAGATTAGGAAACATTTATATGAAAAACTACACTTAACAATTACTTTTAACAATTCCGTCCGAATCATTTTATTTAGAACTTACAAAGTTCTTTCACAAACTGACATTTCAATTCCATTTTGATAGCGATAAGATGCATAATTTTGGCTGATTTTGTGTTTGAGCAATGTAAAAGTCATGTTAACAGTAATCTGCAAAAAAAACAGGTTTTGCAGAAAATGTCTTTTACAACATTATTCGAGATCATGCTTCAATTGTTGGATTTTTACCAATCGTTCGGCTTTTTGATAGTTGCCCATGAACCACTTCGTTCCAAATCGTTATTTAAATAGGTTACATAGCTGCTTAGGTGGTTCACTGGAAAACTAATGTGTATTTGCACATTGTAAGCATACATTTACTCATGATATTATCTTAAAACATTAAGCAAGTCATTTATATAAGTAAGTATATAAATATAAAACACCGCCTAGGATAGAACCGTGAGGTACAGTTCTAATTATTTTCATTGTATAACTCTAAAATATTTGAAATAAATTTCCTTTTCTTTGAAAACTTTGCAACTATCTGTTTGGTGTTATTGAAAATTTCACAGCATGTTACCTCAATGCTGTGTTGTGTTCATTTCGATTTCACAAAATTAAGGGTATATGCGATTTTAATACCGGCGCCGAATGGCAGTAATTGAAAATGCTTCTCATTCCAAATTGTGTTTCAAAGCATTATCTGGAAATGCGAACGTCTACGTAACTGGAGGACGCGGTAAACTGTGCTTACGCTTTTTTATAATGATGTAAAAAAAAAATGATATTTATACAAAAAATGTCCTTCACTATCCTATTTGGGTACCATGTTACGCGACCATGGACTGGTTTAAGTGCTTAAGAATTTCAATCAAATATCGTATTATAAAAAAAATTTAAATTTTGTCGTGATAACAAAGGCTAAAATACAATATTAAGAATACAAAATAAAAGTACTATAAACCTTTAAATGAAATGTTAGCCTTTAAAAACAAAAAAGAAAAAAAAAATCATAAGTCCATATATAAGTAGACATATTTTTGTCATACTAACCTCCATATACAAGAAAATTAGAAGAATGTCTTAAATCAGAATAAGATTTGTGCAAATAATACACTCATAAGCATTATTTTTAGAGCCAATAAAAATTTGAAGTTACTTAAAATATTCACTTAAGTTTCTGGAAGTATGTACAATTACAAGAGACAATTATCTCACCAGCTTAACTAAAATAAATAATTTGAATACTTGCTATTTACTGTTGATAAATAGCATGCGCACATTTATTTTTTATTTCGTGTAATTATTGCCTGCTCAAATATTCGGTTTTATAACGACTAGGTTCACTCGCCAATCAGGGTTTCTTATCAAAAATTTCTAAAAAATTCCAAACTATAAATATTTTACTTTTTATTTTATTTTGTTAAATACAATGTTTAATATCACCAACATGCTGGTATATAAAAGAACATAGTTTTTATTGTACGAATGCTACTTATTATAAATAAATCCTGTTTTCATTTGAGATTTAGCTGTGCTGAGGTTAGTAAATCATATCGTTAAATCCTGTCCGTATTCACCGGCCGAAATAAAATTATTTTTGAGCAGCAAAATTAAATTCATTTTCTTTTTAATATTTACAAATTTGTGTTTAATGACATTTAATGCGAATTGTCAAAGTTCAGGGGTGCCACGAAAATAGCCAAAATCAGTAGCTTTGCTTTAACCTCGGCAGGAATAGATTTATTTTTGTACGGCAAATCATGTGCACAGTGGGCTCCTGCGTGTTTTGAGTTTGAATTTGTTGACGACAAAATCGGGCTGTAGGGCCAAAAAAGTTTTGTTCTTTTGGTAACGATAAAACAAAATGGCTAAAGACTGTCACAGCACTATAAATCCTCTCTTATTTGATGAATCAGATGGCATATATGTAATTCAGAAATGTATAGTACCTGAATTACAAGGTTTTGTCAACCATATGTTCTTTAATGGTTTCGTACCTCTAATTGGAAAAGAAAAAGCACTTATATGGCCAAAAAAATAAGGTGTTATGCCAATAAACTATCACGGCGAAATATTTGAAGGCAATGCATGCAGGAAACTCATTAAACAACCTGATAAGCTTTTAGATATCAAAATTGACGAACACATTGGTCCATTAAATTTTGTACCATTCATTTTAGTGGAGTCAATAAAGCCAAAAAACAGGCAAAATGAGGAAGGCCTCAAGATAGCTCCGATTTTAATGATTTTTTTTTTTTAATTATTTTTTTTTTTTTTTTAAAGTCAGAAACATTTTGGAGCGCTTTCGGAATTATGTAATTTTTTAAACAGTATTTAAGAAACTAATGTTTTCATAAAAAAAAATTGGATAAAAATACAACAAACAAAAATCAAAATAGTCATTTTATATGTATTTGACGATTTTAAATCCAAATCTGGCATTAAAATTGCTGTATCTTGTATGGTTTCTCTTTTAACATGGTCTAAAATTGTGTATATAAAAACTGTTTCCATGTTTTTCTCAATAACGGCTATAGCGATTTTAATGAAACTCTGGAAAATTATGCGCATTAGCATATACCAGTGATTCTCAACCTTTTTTTCGTCACGGCACATTTTTAATAAAATCAAAATTTGGCGGCACACTAACATTACTGACTGATTACTGACATACCTAAATTGGAGCGTGAGCGTTATTTTACTGTCAAAAATTTTTTATGTACATACAATTTGTATGGTGCATACCGAAATTGCCAACGCTCAACGCTCAGCTATTTGAAATTCCAATTTTGACAAAGCGTTATGGAGAGAAGTTAGCTGCAGAAAAGTTAAAAAAAGAAACAACAATATGATTTTGACAAACAAATAACTTCAACGCAACGCTTTTTACTTGGGTATGGCGCTTGACGTTTCTGTGTAACGTTAAATAAAGCAACGCCTGACGCTCCAATTTAGGTATTGCAGTTAGTTTACTGATTTATAAAGACTTAGTTAGGTAAAATCCGTTGGCAGACCATGTTGTCATCATTAAATTAGGCCTCGGAATTGACCCTATTGTGTATCCGACACAGAGACCTTTAGCAAAGTAATTCTAGGACCACAAACATGTCCATATCCATTAGGGTGGACGAAATTTTATCGACCTCGGCTACCCCCCTATGTGAAAGTTCATTCAATTCTATGAATATTTGCCCAGGGAACTATACCTCTGCGTTCAACTTTAGTTCGGCGCATTTTTGATCGAAAATTTTACCTTTTATTAATATTTTTTTCATTTTCATACTAAATTTTAAAAATTTTTATAAAAACAAAAGTAATGTCATTATATGATTTGGCTGGTACTCTGTCAGTAATTAATTAAATTGGGTTCTGTTTACACGAAAAGTTCACTTGATAGTGTGGAATTGATGCTATATATTTAAAAAAGTGATATGGGTCACATAGCCGATTATTATGACCGACTTTCAAAATAAACGATTCATATTCTTGGATGAATTTTTTCAAACAAAACACCAACCTAGGCTGAAAGTTCACTCAATTCTATGAATATTTGCCCAAGGAACCATACCTCTACGTTCAACTTTAGTTCGGAGCATTTTCGATTGAAGATTTTACCTTGCGTTTAATATTTATTTTTATGCTTAGTTTTCAAAATTCTTATAGAGACAAAAGTAATATCATAATATGTTTTGGCTGGTATTCTGTCAGCAATCAATAAAATTGGGTTCTGTTTTTACGAAAAGTTTACCTGATAGCGTGGAATTGATTGCATTTATTCCAAAAAATGATATCGGTCAAATAACCGATTTATTATAAACGATTCATATTTTTACATGGATTTTTGGTATATTGTTCTGTAAAATTAAAAAAAGCGGCTAATTTATTTCCTAAAACTGCCACTAGATATTGCCCTGGAAAAAAATTAGTGTCAGATTCGGCATCCTAGCATCCAAAAATACTTGGGTTGGTGTTTCGATTGAAAAAATTCTTGTAAAAATATGACTCGTTTATTTTGAAATCGGTTATTTAGAATAAATATAATCAATTTCACGCTATCAAGTAAACTTCTCGTAAAAACAGAACCCAATATTATTGATTACTAACAGAATACCAGCCAAAATATATTATGATATTACTTTTGCCTCTTGAATCGTTTATTTTTAAAGTCGGTCATAATAATCGGCTATTTGACCCATATCACTTTTTTAAATAACATATATAGCATCAATTCCACACTATCAAGTGAACTTTTCGTGTAAACAGAACCCAATTTAATTGATTACTGACAGAGTACCAGCCAAATCATATAATGACATTACTTTTGTCTTTATAAAAATTTTTAAAATTAAGTATGAAAATGAAAAAAATATTAATAAAAGGTAAAATTTTCGATCAAAAATGCGCCGAACTAAAGTTGAACGCAGAGGTATAGTTCCTTGGGCAAATATTCATAGAACTGAATGAACTTTCACATAGGGTGGTAGCCGAGATCAGTTTTCAAATCGGCCCACCCTAATATCCATACATATACTACTTACCATATAGATTTAAGACACAATACAGATAGTGAGCCAAGCGGTTCGAAATTGAAATGGCCAAAGAAATGACTTCTACAAATTTATGGTTTCCTATGCAACAGTTTCTAGTGATAACAGCAATTAAGTAACGCACATTGTTTTTCTCCATTGCTATAAACAATTTAGATCGATTCATACTTAAGGAAGGCAAAATAAATTGATCTAATATGCTTTCAAGTTTGTAGATCTGACCGTCTGGAATTAGCAAGCTGACTACATTTACTTTCGATTGTTCCCTTGATTACGCTAATGTGTTTTCTTATTGAAAGGTCAGCCAAAAGAATATTCTGGTTTGAACCTTTCCTAGCTAGTTCATCAGCAATCACTATGACCGGGAACCTAGCAAAGTGTCATACTATAGTCCTCACGAATATCGCAAAAGAACCTTTTAAAAAGATTAATACAAGTTTTGAAATAATGTGATTTGATGAAATTGCTTTGATGGCCACATGGCTATCAAGGTAAATAAATAACAACGCTTCCAAGAAATTGTGACTTTGAGATCAGCATAAACCTCTGCCTGAAAGACAGTACAGTCGTCTGGCTGTCTGAGGATTTTGTTAGTTCTATATACTCGGAAAAATTTCCTGATCCAGTATCTGTATCCAATTTCGACCCATCCGTGTATATTTTAAATAACTATGCCTTTTAGGTACAACCAGGAAAGGAAGGTGTGGTAGGAGGTAGTCTGTACATCATTACAATACAATTTATAAATTGCTGTATAATGATATTATGACCAAAAGGTTTTAATTTCCAGAAACCTAAAAAAAAATCATGTCGGCAAATTTGCTTTCTGGCAGTGGCGGCACATTTTAAAAATCTCACGGCACACTAAAGTGCCGCGGCACATAGGTTGAGAATTACTGGCCTATACTGAAGGATAAGATAGACTTTGACTTAGTTTTTATTTATGAATAGGCGTGGCACTGCCCTGAAAATTTAATTTAATTTGGTCATGTCTTTTGAACTGCATAAGATATTTTGATGACTATATATGACTATATATGCATTTTAGTGGGAAAAAATTTTGAGAAATCAGAAAAGTGCCACGCCCACCTTTCAACCATTGAAAATTTCGATATTTTGATTTTAATATTGCTCGTAAACAGTTTTCGATGAAAATCAAAATTTTCAATAGTTTAAAATTGGGCGTGACACGTTCCCGATGAATTTTTGCCCATTATAAGGCATTGATTCTTAGTAGTTTTGTACCAAATTTCATCAAAATATCTTATACGGTTCAAAAGATATGACCAAATTAAATCAAAAGTTTAGGACGGTGCCACTCCTCTTCATAAGTATATACTAAGTCAAAGTCTATCTCATTCTTTAGTATATGCTAATGCGTTTCGTTAAAATCGCTAGAGCTATTCTTGAGAAAAATATGGCAACAGTTTTTATATACACAATTTTAGACCCTGTAAAAAGAGATGATACCTCAGAAACCATACAAGCGGTTCTAATGCCAGATTCGGATTTAGAATGGCCAAATACATATAAAATGACTGTTTTGATTTTTATTTGTTCTATTTTTTTATCCAATTTTTTTTATGAAAGCATTAGTTTCTTAGATATTGTAAAAAAAATTATATAAAAAGTTATAATATACATTCAAAGCAATGGATAAAATTGAAAATGCATGCTTTTCTACTCAAGGCGTTGATATAGATCAGCTTAGTAAAAGAAAAAAAGAAAAGTGTTTGAGTGCTGGAGTTACAACAACATTGAAAAGTCATGTGATTTCATGCCACCTGACGCAATGCGTACTTTTTTGGATAAGAAAGGTCTAGGCTTATAGTCGGAGCAGGTGGGAGAATCTATACACAGAGTTTTTTTAAATTTTGGAACCGATACAAAATAAACATAATAGATAACTTAAACGAGCAGTTGTCGAGTTTTCATCAAAGCATATCTAAGTTATTAAACTTTTGTATCGAAAAAGTATTTTTTTTTCATGAATAAAAAATTATTGAAAATTAATAAATGGATTTAGACAATGCCTTTTTAAACTAATCATAGCTTTGTTATGGAAAATAATACAAGCCCACTTTATACCTCATTTTGAAGACTGAGAATAGTACTAAATAATGCCATCAATATAAAATAGCATAACAATTTCATTTATCCTATAATTAACCCCAAATACAGACAAAAGGTTAAGCTATTTTGGAAAAAAGAAAAGATATTGATGTAATTCAAATTGAGTTTTAAAGAAAAAGATCATTCATCTTCTGTATCAGGTTTCATGACTGACAATTATCTGATCTTATTATATAACATCAAAAATTACGAATAATCGTCATTAATTTTTTTTTATATGTTAGGATATCTCAAAAACTATATGCGATAGAGCAATTTAATTTAATTTAATTTAATTTCTTGATCTTTTTAAAAGTTTTGAGCCAATTTATAAAAAATTTACAAAATTGCAAAAAACAACCAATGCACAGTGCGTTGAGCCCATACAAAAAATGGTCAAAAATAGAAGGAGTGGTTGGATATCGATGAAATTTGGTACTTTAAATAATTTGGGGCTGCTGAGCTCAAAAATGATTTCAGATTTGTTGTAAACTTTATAGTTTTGGTAAAAGCCAGGTGTTTAGGACGATTTTCTTAAGTCCCATGTATAACGATTTTTTTCTTTATGTTCAAAATATGTGTTTTTGTAATATACGTAGTAGAAATAATGTTTTATGTACTTTTGAAACCATTTGTGTTTATAAAAACAAAAAAAAAATTTTCAACATTAATTTTATATTTCATGTAAATTTTTCATTTTAAGCATTTTTTTTTTTTAAAAAAAAAGTATTTGTAGGACGAAGTAGGAAAAGTTGTTTGCAGTTCCTGATTATATAGAATCCGTACTAGAAGACTAAAAAAAAAAACGACACTTATTTTTATAAGATTTGTTTTTTTTTTTTTTCATCGAAATTTGTCAATTTCTGAAGTTTTTCGTTTGATAATATCATATATTTAAACCACTACTATATATATTAAATTATATATTTTCAAAAATTTTTTAATTTTATTTATTTACCTAAATATTATTTATAATAAAAAACTTTACTTCGTTTAGTTTTATCAAAACACAACTTTTTGATAATTATTTGTTTAAGAGAACCCAAAACGAGTTGAAGAAAACATGATTTTTTTTTGAAAAATATCTAAACTTTGAAGTGTCACAGCATAGCCAAAACTGAGTTTTTCCCCTAAATATTTTGGTTTTATTTTATTGATACAATTACCTGTCGATTGATATCAATATTGTTAGGTTTTGAGTCACAAAAAATTTTGATTTTTGTGTATGGGCCAACGAAGTGTGCAATGGTTTGATTTCAGAACCCTGCTTTTTTCGATTCCATTAGTGCTCACGAGTAATTTGACATCATTTCGTGTTGAATCCATGACATTTTGATTTAAACTTTTTTGTTACTGTACAGTAGGAAATAAAAAACCAACTAATTGGCTGTGAAACTTACGAAACCGATCAGCTCCAATTTAACTTGAAGCATTTTTATAATCCTGAAATGAGTACGAACACACCCCCATACCACGATTTAGTCGTCAATGAAGTCAAACTCAAAACACGTAGGAGCTCACTGTGTGTGATTAACGCCCAGATTTACAGCTAAATCCAGAAACTGCCTGAAGTCAGCTCAAAAATCTGCGGTGGAAGCAGGCTACAAATGTTAACTTTATGACTCCAAACGCGTACTAGGGTAGAAAGACGACACACATACTGGTATTTGAACGATCTGGGCGGCCAAAAGTCCAGTTATGAAAATAGGAACCTATCCTTGAAAACCAGTAACAATGGTAGCAGACAGTCCAAACAATAATACCCAAACTCTTATTCTCCTTAACCAATCACAATGGGTGCTTACCATCAGCTGGAAATTGGTTGTTTCACCTGGTGTAAATATCTGTTTTTTAATGATTTCAAAAACGCAAAGTTTGGAAGTAAATATTTCTATCTTAAAGTTCATTAAAAGAGTTGAAAGCAATTGATTCTAACACATCAGGAATAAACTTATAATTGATTATAAAAAAAATTATAAGAACTCAATTACAACGTCTTGTTTTGAGTTTTTAAAATTACCCTTTTTTACAAGTTATTTTTCTTAAAATGATTTTTTTAATGAGGTAAAAGTTGTGCGATCCTATTCGATCCTGTAACAATTTCAATTGGAATGTCATATTCCGTCTTTCCTTTAATAAAAGCTGTTTTAAACGTGGATTAATAAGTTTTGGTCCAGTAAAAGATCTGTCTAAAAACTTAAAAAAAGAGTCATATTTCCTTTTTTCGACATTTCTCATGGTGAATGTTTGTTAAATGCCCACAAGGTGGCTCGGAAGTATAGATTGCCACTGAAAGATACTTATTTGACCGCATTAAAAATGAGAACTTGACTAATTTAGATGCAAAACTAAATTATCTTCAGGAATATTTACTATCGTGCGAAGATTATAAAGAAGACCAAATTGCTAATTTTAAACAAAGTTTTGCCCAATTTAAATCGGTAATCAAGCTAAAGTGAACAAAAGCGCACAAAAAGGCACTTTCTCAAAACATAATCATTTGTGGCTGAAAGGACCATTCGAAATTCCTGTTATTGAAGCTTTGCAAAATAGGCCAGGTCGACCACTCAAATCTTTCGGAGAATCAAGTGTAAGATGCAAAAGAGAAATACTGAAACGCTTCGCTCTGCTATCTTCTCTTTTACTTGTTATTACTTTATACTGTGTTATTATTAATTTGCATTTTTATTTTGTATTTCTTAAACATGTCTTCATATAATTGGTATGTTATGTATAACAAATAATTATAGTTTGAATTCATTGTTTTTTATTTCAATGAAAACAGAAGCATTATGGCTTACTTTTAATTTTTACTTGGCTTTATAAAAAGTATTTATTTTAAACATAAGTACTTGTTTATTTATGCCATTAACTCTCTTAAAAATTAATTTTTTTGACAAAAAAAAATTATTTACATTTATTTGCATCGTGAAGATACTATTTAGCACACAAATAATTTTGGCCGCCCAGATCGTTCATATAACAGTATGTGCGACAGTTTTAAACTGGATTTCAAAAGTTATCCTAACATGAAAGTGGAGAAATCACGGTTTTTCGTTTTATTGAGGTAATACTTATACGGGAAGAACGACTTTGATAAGTTTAAATAATAGACTGAAGCAAAAAAAAAAAAAAATTTTTTTTTCCATTTCCACGATTAAGCCCAAAAATATAAACAAGGGTGAGTAATTTAGAGGTGGTGCAGCTTACGATCACAAAAATGTTCGGAATGAGCCGTAGGATATATCAAATTTTTCGTCTTCAATCAAGGTTTATAAAAAAAATAAAAACTGGAAGTTAAAATAAACAACGGAACCTAAAAAACTCTAAAGCCAACAGTCAATACAGTACGTCGAGAACATCACGTCGTAAATTTCGACTGATATAAATGGTATTGCGAAATTTAAAAAATTGCTTGAGAAAAGTGGCCTAAGTCCATTCGATAGCAAAAGTAATGTCAAAATATGAATAAGCTGTATAGACATTACTTTTGCACTTTAATGGACGTAGGCTACTTTCAACATAACCATCTCAAATATCACAAGAGAATTTACAATATATTCCGAAAACATTTAAATCTTACCATTTTCCGTATGACCGTAATCCGAAGCAAAATACTCGCTTGGATAGTTATCCAAAACAAAAATAAATCGATCAGACACTAAAGGCAATAATCTCCACATCATCCATAATATCACTAGTGAGATGGATTGTAATACGATAATAAATGACATAGCGCTTATAATTCTCAATCGCAGAATGGATTTCAAAGGTAAACTTCCATGAGATTCTAGTAACTTTGGCAGAGTGTCATATGATGTTAATAAATTTATTTTTAGAGCATATCAGAGCAATACCAATATGAGAAGAATTAAAAATTAATTCTTCTGATATTGGTATTGTCAAAAATACTGGTAAACTAATTTGACAATAAGCAACTTTGACGTAAGATATTGTTTACAATTGAAAAAATATTTCAATAAAATTTCAAAAAGATTTGAATCTTTTAGCTACTTTTGGGAAAATTAACGCGAACATCGGGTATTTGGACAAATCTTTTGTCACACTCATGTGGGCGGAAACGAAGTCACGCAAAAAATGGTACAAAAAATCATTTGAGGACGTTGAACTGCCAAAAGAAGCGGAAAATCTGCGCCTGAAGTTATCAAAGGAACAGCGAAAGATAATTTCTTTGTTGTTGAAATTAGAAGTTCAAGCAGTTCGGAATTTTATGTGAAAGCACCAAAATTTTGCCCTGAAGGGCCAGCTATAATCATGGACTTGGCTATGTGAGCGCATTAGATAATCAAGGAACAAGTTTTTTTACGTCAACTTAAAAGCTTATGGAATTAAAATGTTTTAGATAGTTCCTTTGACATAGGAGGTTTTTTTATATGTACATATTTGTAAATTTTTAAAACAATATTAAGTTAAAATACAAAAATTTCAAAAAATTCATTTATACGAAAATTTCATTTCGTTATTTTTGAAATAATTTTTTTGTTTATTTTTATTTTTTTTTAATTTTTATATTTTTTTAATTTTTATTTATGACAACTTCAATAGTGACATAAACCGCCCAAACTGTTTTGAGTGTCGAAAGAATGGCGCTTAAGCGGCCCTTAAATTCAAATGACTGTGAATATGAAATTTTTACTTAAACTACACTGAATATATAAACTACGCTTAAGCGAACACTGTGAAATTGGCCCTCAGAAGTACAAAAGAATATCAAAAGAAGTTTTATATTATTTGATTTTCTATCGTATTTTCGTATACATATCTGATTTTAATAAGAAAATTGTTTTCAAAATCAGGTTTAAATAATTTAAATAAATTTGATACTTTTTTTCTTTAAATCTTCCATATTACTACGAAATGTTTGCATGATTCATGTATGCTACAAAGCATGCATGCTGGTTCTTGCAACTGGGATTGGCATCTAAATCAATCTCTTAATAATACAATTTTAATGGTCAATTGTTAACGCCTTAGTCATTTCAAATACCTACAATATTATATTATTTTTACTACATATAAGTATGTATTTTCTTCTAAAACTAAAAAAAATAAATAATGAATTATTGAATTGCATATCACTTGTTTTTGTCTATACTGTACATAAGAAGTGTTGGTTTTATATTTTTACAGACTAGAATATTTACATCTCATGTTTAAAATTTCTCAAAAATGTGTTATTTTACCATAATGTAATACCCTTTTCCAAACATTTTTGAAAAAATATTGTAACAAAGTTATGAATTTCTACAAGTCTTTAAAAATTATTTGCTGCCACATTTAGCTAAAACATTTTTCACAGTATCTTCCCTTTTCCACATACTCCTCAGAGATAGCTTTGAGTGGCGCTAACTTAATACTACGTTGTTATGTTCTATTCTGATGCCTGGTTTGTTGGAACATTTCATTTATTTCTTTAATCCCATCTTTTTTCTTTTGAATTGGAAGTGTCTCTCCCTAGTGACAAAAACATTTCACCTTTAATTCTTTAGGTTCTGTTTATTTCAATGGAGGTGATGCTACCGACAGATGCAATTTCTTGGAATGTTGCTTTTTTTGTTGATATGTCGTCGAGTTTAAATTAAAGTTGCGCTTCTAATAAGGCTTTATTTTCCAAAGAAGGTCCTAGCGGAATTTTTTTCCTTTTAAATTATTTATGGAACCCCATTCGCACTAAAAGAAAAATCAGAAAGAAGTCGCTAAAGTAAACTTCATATGAAATTTGAAATAACATTTGGGCAGTTACTTGCAGTGACTTTTATCGTACATGGATTTGATTTTGCATGCAGACTTTTATGAAGTAAAATATAAGGGTTTGTCATGTCCAATACAGTCCATGGACACAAAATCAAATCCATCTATGATGAAGAATCAATGCAAGCAACGGCCCTTATTTCACTTGCTTACCCACACTAAAATGTTACTGGTGAAGTAATAAAAATGGATGGAATCGGAATCTCAGCATCAAAATATTCTGAAATGTTGAAAATTTTGTTATTTTATTAATCAAAAAGATAAATAAAGGACAAATACATTTTTTAAGCATTTATTATTATTATTGTTTACTTTGATTATAACTCAACATGGACTTTTGACGTTTTGCCATTCCACGTTCCTCCTACAACCCTGCAAAAATACCCTGCTACCAAACATTTCCGTCTCGCCATCCCCCTATTACGACCTCTTACTTCTCATCCTATTACGAAAACGTCAAACATCTTTTGAGGTCGCCAGAAATTTTTTCCAATTTTAGGCGATGTTGGTGAATTTCTTTGGATTATGTGCAAATTTAAAATGGGTATAATATTTAGCGATAGAATAAGAAAAGCTTTAATTGCACTGATTGTTATAAGACATAAGGAAGCTATGTATTTATTAACATTTTTACGGTTGCCTAACCTTAAAGGCTCCGATATATAGAAGGCAGCGCGCGCTTTATAGGCTTTGACAGTTGATTTAAAAACATAGCTCCTTATGGAGAGTGATACATACAGAAAAGCGAACAACGCACGCGCTGTGTTCAATGCGTAGAGTTGACCAACTTTCAACTTTTTGAACGCATCATTTGCGTTTGACATTTCGTTTCTTTTGTTTATTTATTTATAAATTATTTTCGCAGTTGATAAAATAACTTAAGAAAGAAAAAAGTTCGAAATGAAGGAAAAACGTATAAGCGATGTGCAGGAGCCTGTCTGCCTATATAATGAAGGCCATTCTAAGCCTAACAGTACACGCGTTACTTGCGTGTGTTGTCATGTGTACGATGCATGCGCTGCCCCGTATATAGAAGCTCCTTAAATCTTTTCCGAGTAGGAACAATTTTTTTAAATTGGAAGTGTTTGTATAGAATGTGCTTACACAAGCCCAGATAAAATATCGTTAAAAACACAGCTAATTATTATTAAATAATGTTGTGTCCATTTTTGGAAAATTTTTTTAGGTCGTGGTACAATTCATAACCTTTTAAATAATAACTGTGTTTTTGTGGACACTTTATCTGGGCTTGTGTTACCATATTCTGAAGAACATGTGGGACAGCAAATGTGCTTAACTTAACACAGATAAATAAATGTGCTACGGACAAGCCCAGAAAAGTGTCCATAAAACAGAGCTTATTATATATACGGTTGAGAATTATAAAAAAAGTTCTACAAAATTTATCAAAGGATTACAAATCCCTTCCGTACAAGTATAAGATTTCACAGTTCAAGGTACATTTTATGTTGACTAAGTAAGTAATATTTTACATTAAGTTTACTAATAATAACTTACAATGCTTGAAAGTTAAAAAATTTACTTCTTAATTATATTGATTTAATATATCATTATATATCATTTTATTGACGATAAAAAAAATTGTTTTGTTAAGTTTTATTGTAATATTTTCTTTTATTTTCGAATTTAGTGCGTTATAATTGTTTTAAAATAAAATAAAAAAACAAAAGAATGATTTAATGAATTCGAAATAAAAAAATTGATTTACAAATTTAATATTCTTTCCTTTTAATAGTTTTAATTGAAATTAATAATTTTTTTCTTCAAAAAAGGATAACGAGCTACAAAAAGTAATAAGTTTTTATAAGATACTGTAGTTACTAATGACCCTAAATAATGAAAACAAAGATACAATTTCCTCGAAAATGTAAAAAATAATACAAGTTTTTAAAATTAATATTTTACTATACGTAGGCTGCTCGATATATTTCTGGCCTAATAATGAAAATGTGAATATATATCATCAAAATTAGTTTTATTGATTTTCAAAGTATTCTCCAGCATGATTTATGCACTTTTGCATGCGCTCAAACCAATTGTCGAAGCACTTTTTCCACTCCGATTGAGACACCTCCAAAACATGGTTTTTGAACGCTTCATCAGCATCTTCTGGCGACGAAAATCATTGACCACGCATTTTTTTCTTGATGTGCGGGAATAAAAAAAAGTCATTGGGTGCCAAGTCAAGGCTGTACGGCGGATGACCCATCAATTCGACGTTTTGGCCTGTCAAAAAGGCGCTGTTTGAGCCGATGTGTGAGAGCTTGCATTGTCATGGTGAACAATGATTCGTCTTCTCTTGTTCGTTTTTCGAATTTCTCCGAAGACTTCAGGCAAACAAATTGTGGTGCACCACTCAGAATTGACCGTCCTACGTTGCTCAAGAGGAACAGTCTCCACATGACCAGTTTTGCCGAAGAAACAGGCGACCATTTGCTTCGAAGTTCTCTTCCACGAACAACTTTCGTTGGATTTGGCTCGTCTTCGAAGACCCACACTGTCGATTGCTGTTTTGTTTCTGGCTCATACGCATAGATCCATGATTCGTCACCTGTGACGATCTTATAAACGTCTTTTGAAGCACCGCGATCGTATTTTTTCAACATTTTTTTGCACCAATCGACACAAGCCTTTTTTTGGGCGATTGTCAAATTGTGCGGGATTCAACGAGAACAAACATTTTTTACGGCCAGGTGTTCATGCAATATCAAATGTTTGCTGGTGTAAAAAATGCCCAAGGGTGCCTCTATCTCACGGTATGGCACATGACGATCTTGCATTATCAGTTCACGCACGGCATCAATGTTCTCTGGCACAACGGCAGTTTTTGGACGACCTTCACGGAGTTCGTCTTGAGCAAGCGTCGGCCACGATTGAATTCATTAAACCAGTTTTTCACAGTGCTATAGGATGGTGCTTCATTGCCATACAAAGATTTAAGTACATCCATGCACTCTTGTCGTGATAATCCACTTCGAAAAATTATCGCACGAAAATGTTCAAGAGTTAATTCCATTTTTTTGCCAAATTGATTTTTTCAAGTCACTGTAAACAACACAAATGATGGTCGTACGTCAAAACGTTCTAAGTATGTTTATGCTAAAAAATATCAAACTTTCCAATAAAAATGTCAGATTGCACCTGGTAACACTTAGTGTTGCCTAGGCCAGAAATATATCGAGCAGCCTACGTACAATTTTTTTATTTCTTTTACGGGTTCTCATCTCTTAACAGCAGGAAATGTGTAAAATTATACTTTCACACAAATAACTCACATCAGTATAATTTTTTAAAAACTTACTCCCACAAAACTCCAATTTTTCGTTTGGTTAGGTCTGGTATCACCAAAAATTACGATTTTCGTGTGGTGAGTTAACATTCATAGAAATGTATCAAATCCTTAAAAAACTGACCACCATTCGCCTCTAGTCTGCTCTATGCTCGACGTACTGTATTAAGCCCAAGATACAATTGTGCGAGAAGCGTGCGTGCGCGACGCTCTAGCTGTCAAAAAATATTCAATACACGTAGACGAATGAGATTTGTGCATTGAAAAGTGAAAATATAATGAAAATTAAACAAAAATAAAAAAAAGAATTGAAACAATTTTTTTCGAATTTTTTTTTTATATTGACATATATTTTTTCGTTTTCCATGTATTTTCCATGTATAGTTGCGCTGCGATATCGCAGACCAGCATCGCACTCGCATCTCGCTCTCGCACAACTGTATCGTGGGCTTTTACCGTTGGCTTAAGAGCTGGTTCACATCACGGACTAAATAGTCGGCGATAGTACTATTGACTATTTAGTCTGTCGTTTGAACCAGCTCTAAAGCTGGAGGTCTACAACATTCGTTGCATACGTTTCACACGTTTGAAACTTTTCATGCGTCAATTGACATTTGCACGCGTTTAGTACTTTTTATGAAACTTAAGGCGCGCGCATTATAAGCTTTGACAGTTGATTTGAAAACATAGCTCCTTATGAAGAGTGATACAACGAACAACGCACGCGCTGTGTTCAACGCGTAGAGTTGATCAACTTTCAACTTTTCGAACGCATCATTTGCGTTTGACATTTCGTTTCTTTTGTTTATTTTTTTATAAATAATTTTCTAAGTTGAAAAAATAAATTAAAAAAGAAAAAAAATCAAAATGAAGGAAAAACGTATAAGCGAAGTGCAGGAGCAAGTCTGCCTATATAATGCGAACGGTCCATTCAGTACGTCGCATACGTCACGTCGTTTTTTTCAACTGACTGCGACGCATTTGACGGAGAAGCCTGGCCCAATGAATACTTTCAAAACGGAATAAAACATCAAAATTCTTTTTAATTTCAAATTTTAATTTTACACTTGCACATCTCCAATATTTTTTTGTTTCAATATTATTCAAAAAATAAAACAAAAACGACAAAGAAAAAAAAAACAACAAATGAAATTGAAAATAAATTTATTTTACGGTTGTCAAATCACACGTCCTACGTCGAAAGTTGGGCAACTTTTTGTACGTTACGTTGACGGAGACGTACTGAAGGCAACGGTCCATCCAGTACGTCGAGTACGTCACGTCGTTTTTTTCAACTGACAGCAAAGTTAAAAATATGAGTTTATATCAAGTGCGACCCAATCAGTACGTCTACGTTAACGCAACGTACGAAAGTTGCCCAACTCCCAACTTTCGACGTACGTCGTTTGATTTGACAATCGTAAAATAAATTTATTTTTAATTTCATTTGTTTTTTTTTTTTTTCTTTGTCGTGACTCTTTTATTTTTTGAAAAAAATTGGAATAAAAAATTATTGGAGCTGTGCAAGTGCAAAATTAAAATTTGTAATTAATTTTATAATAAGAATTTTGATGTTTTAATCCGTTTTCTAACTGTTCATTGGGCCAGCCTTCTCCGTCAAATGCGTCGCAGTCAGTTGAAAAAAACGACGTGACGTACTCGACGTACTGAATGGACCGTTCGCTTTATTGGGTCACACTTGATATAAACTCATATTTTTAACTTAGCTGTCAGTCGACAAAAACGACGTGACGTACTGAATGGACCGTTCCCTTAATAAAGGCCATGCTGAGTGTATTTGAAAACGCGTTTACGCGTTCTATGTAGCAGCACACGCTTTACTTGCGTGTGTTGTCAAGCGATTGATGCGCGCGCTGCACGCGCTGAATACATCGTTTGGACTTTTTTTTGAAAGGTTTGACAGGACGCATGAAAAGTACCAAACGCGTGAAACGTATGTTCTTGCGGAATGTCGATTCTAAACGATTTTTTCAAAAAAATTTCACGAAAAAATGTATGGATGTAGCGAAGGGTTTTGAATCGAATTGTGCGAAAAGATATGATATTCTGGTTTGATATATACATGTTACTCTTTTGAATTGCCATCAGCAGGTTTTTTCTCTTGTTTTTGAATAATATAACCCTTAGCGGGTTATAAAATATAAAAAAAAATAATAGTATATTCCAGTATGTAATTTATATAGCCCCAACCTGTACAGCCAACATTGAGGTCTCCATATCCGCTGCACATCAAAAGATCTCGTAGCATCATCACCTTCTGCTTTCTTTTGCTTATTCGGTTTTTTTTTTTGCACCTTTAGCATTCGATTCTGCTTCCCCCTGCGTGTTGGTGTTTACAATACCTTAGTATTTAGTTGATGTTTCAATTTAGCAGATTATGTTCTGCTCACTTGGCAGCACTGTGTATTCTTTTGCACGATTTGTTGGATGCTTTTCACGCACAACAAAACGAACTTCCTCTCCTTAGGATGTGGGTTAAGTATATAAATTATAGTAAGCTCATCCTCTTAAGTCCCTTGAAGGCAATAAGTAATTTAAAAATTGTTTTGGCGTATAAAATTTGCCGTCCACGATGCTTCAATGACGTTTCTACTTATTTGTTGTGTTTGGGAATTTGTAGGAACTGGAATGACAGAAACGTCAAAAAACTGTGTCTGGGGTGTCGTTCGGCAACATATGAGTCATAGGGGTAGACAGGGTTGTTATCCAAATTGCACTTTTGAGTGCATTGGCAAGTTTTTGCAATTTGTTGTATGGAAAATGATCGGCAATAATGGGGTAGTATTGGTGGATATGAATGCGTGTTTGTGTGGGAGTTTTTGTGTATTTCAAAGTTGATATGCCAATGAAAGGTACAAAACTGTATATTTCGTTCACTTTAATTCCGCTTAAGATTTGAGAATTAGGCTTCGGGACTACCGAACTAGACAAAATAAATTCAATACAAGTCAAAAGGTCAATTTGAAAAGTTGTGCGCAGTTCCGTCGTTTTTATTATTTTAAATTAAGAGTTTTCTTTATAAAATTTTTACAAGTGAATTTACTAAGTTGTGTTAAATTAAAATAAAGAAGAATCCGTCATTTTGGAAAACTTTTGTTTAAAGCTTTTTGTGAATAAAAGGCAAAGTTTTTTCGTTGCTTTGGTGAAAAGTAACTTTTGTTTGGAAATTTTGTTTTTTCTTTGGTTTGGTGCAGGAAGGAAGTGAAGTCCTAGTGTATGACAGATGTACAGTAAGTGCAACTTTTCAAGCGATATACATACAAATTTTAAAAGAAGGAGTGTACGGCCTATAGGCGTTTTTTTTATGAACGGGTAAGAGACAGCTTGCGTCTTTGGAGAAAGGAAATACTGGGCATTTATTCGTTTTTTGAAAAAAAAAGAAATGTAAGTTTTCTGTGTTTGCTGTCTGGTATTTTTACCGGTTGTGGTGACGAATTTCGCTGGTTTCCTGGATTACGTGAGACGGAGAAGACAGATAAAAACTCCAAATTAAAAGCTAAGTGCCAACCACAATTTTTTTTCTTCTTTTACAATTATATATTTTTTCCGGGTTTTCGTGATATTTTTTGGAGCCAAAGTTAGCGTCGTCTAAGCGCGGCCATTTTTCTTTTTTCGAGACTTAAACAGTGGGAATGGTGGCGCCTCCCCTGAACGCGACCAGGTGAATCGGAACGAATTTTTTTTCGGCGGTTTAATTTTAAGTGTTTTTTAAAGTTTTTTTTTTTTGTTGTTTTTGCTTAAGTGATTGAAATATTTTTGGTGTAAGGGAAATTTTAAAGTAAAGTGTGGGGATTTTTTAATACCCAAGGTACCCAAGTAGAGCGCTCTATGTTAGGTCTGAAATTTTAAAGTGGGGATTTTACTTTGAGGATTTTCCAGATAATTAGAAGATTTTCGTTTTTTTATTATTTCATTTGTAAAATTTTATATTCTATTTATTTATTATGTTATATTGAATTCTATACATTAATCTATATCAAATTTTAATTTCCATTTTTTCGTTGGTGATCAGTGCAAAAAAATCGATTTTGTCAAATTTAATATTGATCGTGTGCTTGATTATTTTCGGGAATTTATTTTTTTTTTAATCGCGTATTTTTTCGTATTGATTTCGTTTTAAATGATTATGCTATTGACGGTTCTAATTCTGAAAATATTTTGTAGCGATCACTGATACATACATATACTACATATTTATGATTTTTGGGGGATCATACGGATGCTTCCGTTTATAAAAATTTCTTTAATAAAGTAAATTTTATGAATTTTAAAATTTGAAAAATGAGGCGTTAAATTAATTTCTGAGGGAGGGGGAATACTGTGGTAGATGATGGTGGTGAAGATGTAAGGTGAAGTATGGTTGGTTGCGGTTGTTTGTGGGTATCACCAAGAATTTTAAAAGTGGTGATACAGGATAGGCTGGTGCGAACGAAGGTTAACATCTTCTTCCTAGATTTCGTGATTTGTGGTTCTGTATGTTTTTTTTTTTTTGTGGGTTTTGTTTTGGGAGTTCAATAGTTGGGTTGTTTTGAGTTTTTGGACAGGTACATTTTATTTTTCAAATTTCGCTTCCGCCGGAAGACGGTGGACAACCCAGAGTAAGCCGTGGCGGACCCTCGTTAGGTATGATAACTATGGGGACTCACAACAATGTAACGCATGTTATGTACTTTGGCTTTAAATCTTCGGCGTCTTATGCGGGTATCTATTAGCGATAAAATGGGTATCGATTGCGATTGATAAACGCTATTTTGGCATTGCGAACGTAATAAAAAGAATTACCATTGTGACTTTAAATTTTGTGAATATTTTATTTTGACAGCTGCAATACTGTGAATATATAATAAATTCATCTATCAAAATAAAATTATAAAACAGCCATCGATTACGTTGCTGTTCACAGTCGACAAACGTTCCACTAATCGCTGAACGCAATAGAAAAGACAATCGCTAATCGCAATAGAAGCCTTCATGTTGGATAAAACTTTTTGTTCCAAAGTTACCATAAAATCACGTACAAGTCCTTCCACACTCACAATGTACATTTATTTTATTTATATATTTGTTATTAATTCATTCGATTGTACAATAAGATTTCTTTTTTAAATCTGCACAAGGTTTAGTCTACCACTGAATTTATTCACTTAACAATTTTTTGTAATACTTAGATTTATAGGGCTATTCTGGCTTAGACAGCAGAAAGTCTTTCGGAATACATGTCAGAATTACTTTCTAAGATTTTTTAAGAAGACATTCGGTATTCTGGCGCAGAAATCTTTTAGAAAAAGCTCATAAATTCACCACACAAAAGCTTTCGAGGTGAACTTGTCAAATTGAGCAAAATAAAATGGTTGAATTGCTCTGGTTGCAGCGATAACAAATGCTGCTTCTTCTTAAACCACGAAAATGTCAAAATTCTTTGTTTTGATTCTAGACTTTTGACAGAGCAAGGGAAGATGCCGGGTTCCATTTTTTATTTTGACATGCAAAATAAGTTCTTCTTGCGCGCCGCCATATAATATTGTGCAGAAATTGTTGCTACATGTTTTTACACAAACTTTTCTTTTCTTTTGTAACTATTAGACAAATATTAAACCAAAATAGTTATAATTTTGTTTTTCCCTTTATCACTCACACAAACAAAAATCTTAGGCAACAATTTTACTTTAAAAACTGTTGTTGTTTTTTTTATATTTTTTTTTGCCCGAATAGGGCTCTTAAAATTAATTACAACAACAACAACAGAAAGTTCTGGTCAAATCTACTTTCGGAGATATAGCCATCGGTATAGCTTTTATGAAAACCGGTAAAAGTTCAGAATCTCTTAATGGATTTTAATAATATTGGTGTCATATGAAAGGTATTTTAACTGGCTATAAAAACGTTATGCAAAAGTTTTAAATCTGAGTCATGGTTTTGGAGATATGGCGAATTTTCGAAAATTTTTACCAGTTTTTTTGTTTTTAAAGCACTATTTTTCCAAAAACGTCTTATTAACAAAAACGGCATATGAAAGGTAATTTAATAAGCTACAATACTGAACACAAAATTTTCTAAATCTTGCTCTTAATTTTCGAGATATTATGACTTTTCTGAAATTCGGGCCGATTTTTTTTCCCACAGTAATTTGGCATAAAAATAGGGGTAAGTGGGCGGCTTCGGCCGCAGCTCCGGATTTAAAAAACTGGTCAAAATTTTTTAAAATACGCCATATCTCGAAAATGTTGACTCGGATTTAAAATTTTTGTACAACAATTTTGTAGTGTGTTATAATACCTTTCATATGACACCAATATTATCAAAATCCCTCCGGTTGGTAGCACAAGTTAAAATTAATTTTCAATGTATAGATGTCATTAAGGAACACACTTAAAAATTTTTAAAAAGTTATTTGGGAGAACACGCCCTGATAAGGTGGCAACACTTGTATTCGACCAATCGGTATTTTTTTTTTTTTTTTTTTAATACTTGAATTCATTTATTGAATCTTCTCATCTTAGGAGACTAACAATAAGTTTAAAAATCTTAATCCTAAATAACATTATTATACATAATTAATCTTATATATAATTTTGTGTTCAATGTGTCTCCAGAGTTAATAGGGACTTGTCCATCCTAGGAGTTCGGTAAACGCGCAGAAGAACGCAGTTGTTGTACGTTCAGTCTTCTCATAAACATGCTGCCCGCCTAGCAGGATGTTTGAATGAAAAGAACTCCATACAAATTTGCGCCAGTAGTTCCGGCTGCATGTGTAGCAGGAACAAGACATATAAGAAAGAGTACGCGCCAGATACCGGCTGCATAGAGAAAAGTACGCGCCAGATACCGGCTGCATAGAAAAAAGTACGCGCCAGATACCGCCGGCTGCATAGAAAAAAGTACGCGCCAGATACCGGCTGCATACAAAATTTAGAATTCAGTCAGCTTAACATAGCTAATTGCTAACGATATCAATAGCAGGACGATCCTTTATTTTTAGTCTGGAGAAATTTTCTAAATTTTTTAACCTCCGTGCCAATGGATTAGGATGATACAGCAATCTTGCAACGTAACTTTGCTTGTATTTGTTGATTTCGTCTTTGACCAAGGGGATGCAAAGGTCCCGATGTATGTTTTCGTTCCGTATATACCATGGAGCACCAGTCATGATTCTTAGAATTTTTGACTGAGTCTGTTGTATTAGTTCAATGTTTGAGGAGCTGGCGTTACCCCATAACTGTATACCATATAACCAAATTGGCTTAATGATGGATTTATACAAAAGGATTTTATATTCAAGTTTCAGACGAGACTGGCTATTTATGAGCCAATGTAGACTGGAGGCTTTTAGTTTAACATGCGTTTTTTTGGCTTCAATATGCTTTCGCCACGTAAGCCGTCTGTCTAAATGAATACCTAGGTATGTGACGTTTTCAGATTGAGGGATTGAAGTGTTATTTAATGTGATAGCAGGGCAATTACCTCGCCTAAGGGTAAAAGTAACCTGCTTGCATTTTTGTTCATTTACTTTTATGCGCCATAGCAGCAACCACTTTTCGATAGAGTTTAAATGAAGTTGAAGTTTTCGTGCCGCTTCTAGGGGACAACGACTACAACTTAAAACTGCAGTATCATCTGCAAAAGTAGATATGGTTGTGCCAGCGATAATAGGTAAATCAGAGGTATACAGTAAGTACAGAAAAGGACCCAGCACGCTTCCTTGAGGGACACCTGCATTAATTTTTAAAGGTGATGAAATAAAACTGTTATGTGTAATTCTAAAATGCCTGCTTTCCAGATAAGAAATAAATGTTTTGTGGACGTTAAAAGGCAGTACGTGTTTAATTTTATTGATAAGGCCTTCATGCCATACTTTATCAAACGCTTGAGCTACGTCGAGAAAAACTGCTGTACAGTATTCACTTTGTTCGAAAGCCTTCCTTATTTCATTTGTGATTCTATTTACCTGTTCAATTGTTCCGTGGTATTTTCGGAAACCGAATTGATGGACCGGAAATAAATTTTTTTCAGTTGCATAAGGTATTATTTTTGATACAATTAGTTTTTCAAACAGTTTGGATATGCATGATAAAAGACTGATGGGTCTATATGAAGAAGGCAATGTACGATCTTTTCCAGGTTTTGGAATCATGGTTATTAATGAGATTTTCCACTCTGTTGGGTAATACCCATACTGAATTATAGCATTAAAAAGTCTGGTTAAAAAGACAAAAGCTGAATTTGGTAGTTCTTTTATCATTTTGGGAGTTATATAATCGCACCCAGGAGCTTTTTTGGGACACATCTCTTCAACTACATCCTTTACGTTGCTAATATGAAAGTTCAATTGCATAACATCGCTGTTTAATGGCAAATTAGGAGGAAGAAAGCCTTGGATAGGAGGATTGGGTTGAAAAACTGTGCTTAAGTGATTTGCAAAAGCATCAGCTTTTTCTTCATCACTTCGAGCCCAGTTCCCAAGGTTGGCTCTTATCGGCAGCTCACTCTCCATCGGAGTTTTAATACTTTTGCTAGCTTTCCACAAGGACTGTTTACCGTTCTTATTAGGATCCAGTTTCGAGACAAATTTTTGCTGCTCTATATCTTCTTTATTTTTTAGCGCAGACCTCAGTTTAGAAGTAGAAATTTTTAAGTTTTTTTTTTTTTTTTTTTTTATTACTTAAACCAACGCTCAGGGGATAGCCCCTATAAATGCAATGCACCGTGTTGATTTGTAGAAAAGGAAATAGGTTAGAGGGATGGGGGAAAAGAGGAGTAGTGTCGATGAACATTTTTTTTAAATCTACCGATGTCACAACTGTCGGGAAAAACGCTCGCAGGGAGATTATTCCACAACTTAATCGTACGACCAAAGAACGAATTATCACGATAGTGCGATGTTCTGTTAAACACCGTTGCAATGCAGTAGGGATGGGCCTGATGGGACGCCCGAGTGCTGCGAGAAAATATACGAACTGATGGAACCAGCCCATAAATTTCTCTTGAGCACATCCCATGGTAATATCTATAAAAAAGAGTAACACACCCAACGTTACGACGGTGTTCAAGAGAATCAATAGAGGATGCAACATCCGCATCCCCAATCAACTTCATCGCACGACGTTGAACTCTGTCTAGCAGCTCCAAAGTAGTTTTTGGAGCCCCGGCCCAGATGTGCGAATTGTACTCTAGCTTAGGTCTAATATAGGCGAAATAGACAGTCCGAAGATCATCAGGAGTGAAGTATTTCTTGCACCGTTTTAGATAACCTAAACACTTGGCCGCTTCTTTCGACACATCGAAAACATGGTCCGTCCACCTCAGATCAGTTTGAATCGATATGCCCAGAACGTCAAGAGTTGCTGATCTCATAATGTCTACGCCGGCCATATTGAGGGGTGGAGGGGGACAATCCACTCGTCTGTGAGACAACAGACAGCATTGGGTTTTGCTAGCGTTGAATTCGACCCGATTAGCTCGACCCCACTCGGAGATTGTTTTGAGGTCATTTGTGAGTGTGGCATTCATATACCGCCTTTTTCTCTCAATCTCCTCAGAGCTTGGACGCTTTTTGAAGCAATATGAATGACAAATACTGCTGTCATCCGCAAAGGAGTGGATTGGATTAATGGTCGATGACAGAAGGTCATCGATGAAAACAAGAAAAAGAGACGGGGATAGGACCGAACCCTGGGGAACTCCAGCGTTAATGGAGTATTCGCTAGATGTGGAACCGTCTACGACAACACGAATAGAACGGCCACTGCAAAAGCTCGTTATCCAACGAGCGAAGGAATCACCGACGCCATATGCAATAAGTTTTGTTACGAGGGCGCTATGCCACACACGATCAAAAGCTTTAGAAATATCCAGAGCAACAACCATACTTTCACCAAGAAGGTGGACACATTGGTTCCACCTCTCAGTGACGAACGCCATTAAGTCACCAGTAGAGCGAGCTCTCCTGAAGCCATATTGGCGATCATTAAGTAATTCGTTGCACTCCAGATAATTCATAAAGTGAAAGTTTATAACGCTTTCCATAACTTTGGAGAGCGCTGAGCATATTGCAATGGGCCGATAATTATTGGGGTTGGTAGCCTCGCCTTTTTTTGGTACTGGCTGGACATTAGCAACCTTCCAACATGATGGAAATTCACCACAAGTGTAGGAAATGCTAAATAAATTCCTTAATGGGCGAGCCAGTGTTGCGGCACACTTTCGCAACACATGGGCTGATATGCCATCCGGCCCTGACGCTTTGTTAATGTTGAGGTTAGCAAGGACCTTTTTCACCGCCCTAGTTCGAAAGAAGATTCTTGGCATAGCCGAGGACCTTCTCTCGATGTTGGGCGGAAGTTGATTGCTATCAGGCAGAGTAGCATTCTTAGAAAAGATGCTAGCCAAAAGATTAGCTTTGTCAACGGGATCAGTGAAGATTTGGTCATTCATTAAGAGAGTTGGAATAGACGATGAAGACTGATTCTTCACTCTCTTAACAAACGACCAAAAGTTTTTACTACCTTTCGGTAGTAAAAGGATTCTTTTGCGCATTTCGAGCTCGTGAAGATGCTTTTCGCGCTGAATCGTGGCATTACAGCGATTTCTAGCCTCACTGCGAAGTCTTTCAGTATCGGCATTCCTATTGAAACGCCAATTTTGAAACGTTTCCTCTTTGGACCTGACTGCAATCCTGCAAGTCTCATTAAACCAAGAATGGTCCTTAGGTTTGATGCTAACTTTTTTATTAGGAATGAAGGACCTCATACCCAATAAAATAATTTCCTGTACCATTAAAGCCGCGGCATTTATGTTTCTGTCAGCGAAACACAATTTCCAATTGAAACTGCGATAAAAATTATTTAACGCATCCCAATTTGCTTTATCATAAAGCCATACCGTTGCTTTAGAAGCGGGAGATCTATGTAGCTGCCATTCGCGCCTAAACTTTCGCTTCTCATCTACGAGAAACTCAATTTCACTGTTGGTGAAAAAACTGGTTTTTGTATTTTCCACAACCTCATAAGGCGTTGAGTGTTCCGCTGCTGAGCAGAGGATTGAATTAAAAATGGCAACAGCATCATTTATATGTTCCTCACATTCTATCGAGTAGCTCGTGTGAATGTGAGAACTTATATATTTCCTGTACCTAAGCCAGTTGGTCTTATGAGGTTAGCTTCTTAAAGGTCTATATACGATGGTTTTTCTAAAAGGCAAAATAAGATTGGAGAATGGTCAGAAGAGAGAGCTAATTTTGTTTCGGCTGTAATTAGGGTTCTCTCGATGCCTCTTGTAATAGCAAAGTCAATGAGGTCTGGTATTTTGCTTCGGTCGGCTGGCCAATATATAGGTTGACCAGGCGAAGCAAAATTGAAAGTGTGATTTTTTATAAGCATATTATATAATTGTTTCCCTTTTGGATTTACAAGACGAGAACCCCAATATGTATGCTTGGAGTTGTAATCTCCAGCAGCTAAAAATCTGGTTCCCAAAGTGTCAAAGAATTCTTTGAATTGATTCTCACTAATTGCAAATCGAGGTGGGCAATAAACCGCCGAAACTATTAAATTCTTAGAATGATTTTGTAGGCAAATAGAGGTAGCCTGAAGATAGTTTTTTGAAAAAGATTCTAAACAGAAATGTTTGAGGCGATTACGAATTAAAATTCCTGTGCCTCCATGTGCTTTGCCATCAGGATGATTGGTTTTATGGAATTTATATCCAGGTATATAGAAATTATACTTATCAGTCAGATGAGTCTCTGAAACAAGCATAATATCAATTTCCTCTTTACTCAGGTAATGAGAAATTTCATTTTTGTGTTGGTTGATACCGTTTGCATTCCAGGCACAAATGTTTAATTTACTTATTTTTGAGCAATCAAAATTTGGAGGAGCTGGTTTTGCGTTTTAACTAACTCTTGAAGAGTTGATTGCATTGACATCATAAATTGATTCAATGTTTGCGTTAAGTTTGTAAATTGACTTTCTAAACTATTTTGTTGTGGATTTATTGTGCCTGATTTCAATGCACTTGAATATAAAACAGAGGGATCAATGGGATTTGGATTGCCTTGTTGTTGGACAAATTTATGTGTAGTAATAACATTATGATTTAAATTACGATTCACTTGTCTTTTCTCAGAAATTTTTGCTTTAAGCTCTCTATAAATAGGGCAGCCCCTGTAATTTGCAGTGTGGTCTCCTTGACAATCAGCGCACTTTTTTAAATTAGCTTCATTTCGCAACTTGATTTTGCATTCAGAAATGTGGTGAAGCTCTCCACATGCAACACAGACAGCGTGTAGGGTACAATATGATTTTGTATGCCCATACTCTTGGCAATTAGTGCACTGTACCGGGCCATTTCGTTTATGGGGTTCCTCTACTACTACTCGGCGGTGAAGCAAGTATTGTAGCTTATAGATTGGATGAATCTCACTCTTTTTTAATTTGACAGAGTCAGGGTGAAGATCAATCTTAAACATTGGTTGAGGAACCTTTTCTTTGTTTAAAATATTAATTACAGATTTAGGAACGAAATTTTTTTGTTCCAACGCTTCTTTAATTTCTTTTGGTTCAACTGACGATTCGATGCCCTTAATGACAACAGAAATACCTTTACTGCTTTTCAGCTGGTATGTGTAGTATGAGTTTTTGTTGTCATTAAAGTTTTTAGCGACAGTACGAAAATGATCCTCAGTTTTTATTTGAATCTTCGTTCCATGAAGATTCCCTCTTGTTAGGGGGACTATAAAAAAGTTATCGTTCCCAATAAGCTGAGTTAATAATAACACTAGAGAATTCGAACTGCGTTCACGCAAGTAAATTGGGGGTGGTTTAAAGTTTTTAGGTGGAGGAGTAGGATTTTTATCGCTTGTATCGCTAAGCTCACCTAATGCAGCAAATCGATTGCCAGACAAAACATTTGTTATTGTTTCTGTTTTGTTGATTTTATTTTTTTTGGAATTGCCTAAGCCATGTTTTTGTGGGCTAAGCTTTCTTTTTGAATTCATGGTCATGTATCGATCAATGCCAGTTTGAACTTTTTTGTTTACTTCTGTGGTTGTTGTTTTTGGAATAGCACCATTATTAGCATTTGTTTGCATTTTTGTAGAATTGTTTACATTTGCAGCATTGGTAACATGTTGCAAACTCTCTTTATTAATAATGTTGCTATCAGAAGACAGCGGCATATTAAGATTAGGCGATGAGCATTGTTTGCTCCATGAATTTTCGGAATTTGTTTGCGTTTGCGCAGAAGGTGAGGAACTTTGCGTAGATGTTGTTAAATTATTTAAATTAGACAGCGCACTCGGTGTGAGGGAAAAATTTTTTATTGCAGATGTGCTAGTGTTATTTTGATTTAAAGCATTTTTATGAAATTGCGCGGGAGAGCGTGCTGGAGTCGCAGTACTTACTGTGCTTGTAAAACCGGTTTGAGTTGTATTGTGAACCGGTGGGGGCGAGCGTTGAACACTCATAGGCATTCAAGGCTCTTGTAAATTTATATGCATTATTTTACACTGAACTTTTGTAACGAAATGTACTTCGTATGAGTTGAAAAATTTTTTGTAGTATACTTATAGGCCTGAATAATTTATTCAAGTAAGTACAGTACGACAAGAGAAATCTTTTGTAATGAGAAAAAAACAGCAACAAAGTTGACAGATGTCTCAGCTTTTGTTTGTTGGTGTTTTAATCACTTAATAATGCGCCAAAAATAACATCTATAGCAAAAGCAATCCAATTTAACCCAATAAGAGAAAATCAGTTTGAAACTTTGCTGAACTTGATGTTTTTCAGATGCAAAATTTTATACACTTTCAGATGAGATACTTGCCGAATTTTAGTACTTTGTGTTGCTTGAAAGAATTAAAAATTTATAAAGTTTATACGCACTTGTCACTTTTTTCGAACTTTTAGGTAACAGAGTTGCCAATCGGTATTGAATCTAGTTCCAATGGAACAGCTATACCAAATATCAATAAATAACACAAACAACAATTATGACACCAAGGCTTACGTATTAATACACAAACAAAATTGGCAAAAGTTGGCTTCGCAGCCGGGCAAGGATGGTACATTGGTCTAACGACTTGTGCTACCAACCGGGAGGTCCTCAGTTCAACTCCCGCCCAGCCCAAAACACAAAAGTTTCTCAAAGTTGCAATTTTTCAATTATAATTAATTTCGTGAAATAAACATAATTATAATTACAACAAAAATAGTCTGATGAGTCTTTGTGGCGAAAGACGAAACATATGTCACTATAGCCGTGTTTTCAATCCGTTCCTTAATTTGTCATAATTATGTGTTAGAAAATGCATTGATAAATTTATATGTAAATCGATCTTTGCAGATATATGACTAAAAGTTCAATTAAAAATTAATTTTCGATATATATATAGTATAGATTTCTTCATCAATAAAAAGAGGAGCAAAAAAAACAAAAAAGGGCAGAAATGGAAAGAAAAAAAAAAAATATAGTTGAAAGTTTCAGAGATCGCAAGTGAGACGATTTATAAGTTTTCATTTGAAAATTTGCGGACCAACTATTCGTTTTAGATAAGTGGGCAACGCATTCCATTGAAGTATCGCATTAACAAAAAAGTGAGGAGAGGTTGCGAGATATTTTTATCGCGCACAGTCCTTTGAGTCCTTCCGAATCTTAACATTTCGAAGAGGTAATCAGGTTCTTTGTTTTTAATTATTTTATACAGAAGTAACAGAGTGCAACAGTTTAATGTCTCATTTAATGAACAGCCTGTGATCTGATTTGTATTGGTGGATATGTGTGAATTTCGGTTTATATCAAAAATAAACCTCGCACAGCTATTATAAGCCACTGCTTGCTTCCTATTTGACTCCTGATACAAATTAAAAAACAATTCGCAACCATATAAAATTATTGGTAATATGAAGGACTTCACCAGTCTAAGCTTTACATCATTTGGTAGGTATTTTGTAGTTATACTAAGACCCCTTAATGCCCCATAAATCTTCGAGACAATGTTGTTGACATGCACCTTCCATGTAAAATTGTTGCTAAAGAACACTCCAAGGTTCTTAATTTTTTCAACATACTCAATTGGTGAGTTATTCAATCAGAGTGGAGGAATATTGATTTAATTTCTGCATCTGTTAATAATTGCTTTCGTTTTAATAGGGTTCAGTCTCAAACCGTTGTTTTCAAACCATTTGAAAATATTCTCAGAATCATGACTAACCTCACTTATTGTTTGTTGACTTAAAGATTTTGGAAATAGCTTGTACATTCGTATGTCGTCAGCATATAAGTGTATAGTGTTCGAAAATGTCCGATATTTATTATATTATATAAATATATCCATTTTGTATTAAAGCCATATTATAATTTTATTGTAATATTTATGTTAAACGTAAGGTTGTAGCAGCAGCAGTAACAGTCGTTTGCAGTAGACATAAAAGCAGTACTACAAAACTATAAAATATTCTCAGCAGTCTAAGGTTGTCGTTATTAGTTCAGCGAGTTCAGGGAGTAGTAAGTCGTAAGTCGTCAGTTGCAGAAGTCAGTTGTCATCAGTAGAAAGCAGTCGTTTCGGTCGCAGTCGTTCTCAGTCGGTTTCAGTCGTTCGCAGTCGCATAGCAGCCTTTTTTTTATTAATTAATCTTTCCTTTATTTTTTCATTAAATTAACTTTATTTAACTTTATTTTGTGTTAAATTAAAATCATTACTACTTTAAATATCTTAATTTGTAATTAAATTTGAATCAATAAACTATTGAATATCAATATTCTTAGCGAATATAATTATTCTTTACATTTGGGGGCTCAACCTCAAGAGTCAAACAAAAGACATTACGGTGCATACGAATGAGATGAGCAAGTTAAAAAAAATAGCAACATAAACGACGAAACGGAAAGTGGCGAGAAAAACGTGGAAACAGATTCGGTCGGTAAAAATCAAGAAAACGCAGAAGTAAAAGGTGACGAGGAAGACGACGTGTTTTATGTAAGTGGTGACATTTTAAACGAAAGAACGACGGAAAAAACTGGACAAAAAACTAGTGACAAAAATATACAATTACAAAATAATTCAAAAATGGATGAATTAAGTGATGCGATAAAGTTGTTGGCGTCAAAAATTGATACAAAATCCGTGGTTTCAGTTGACTCATTTAGTAGAGTTATTTGTGATTTTGACGGCGATTCAATGCCAGTTGAAGTGTGGTTCGAGAATTTTGAAAAAAAATGCCGAAGTCTACGAATTAAATGAAAATCAAAAATATGTGCAAGCACGAAATAAAATGGTAAAAACAGCACAATTGTTTTTAGAGTCAGTGGCTTTGAGTGATTTTGCAAATGTAAAAAATATTTTAATTCGTGAATTTCATAAAGAATATAGCTGCGTGGAATTGCATAAAAAATTGTCGGAAAGAAAAAAGAGAGATGATGAAACTTTCCATGAATATGTACTGCAAATTAAAAAACTTGCTGCGATGGGTGACATTGACGAAAGGTCAATCATTCGGTATGCGGTGGATGGTTTAAAAATAAAAAGTGACATTAAGTTTTCATTTTATGAGGCAAAAACATTAAAAGAGTTACGTGACAAGTATGATATTTTTGAAACGGTGAATTTTGACGAAAAATATGAACAAAATGGACGGTATAAAAAGAGCTGGCAATGCAAAGTGGAAAAAACAGACGATGTGAGAGTGAAAAAAGAACATTGTTATAACTGTGAATCAACGGAACATAAGAGACCGCAATGTAAATCGGTGGTGAAGTGTTTTAAGTGCAACGGCAGCGGGCACACATCAAAAGAATGTGGTAAAGAAAAAAAGAGTATGAATGTCGTTCAACAAGAGAAAAAATTAAAGAATATTCTGTTAAATCAAGTTGCTCTTAACGCGTTTGTTGACACCGGTTCTGACGTTTGCATTGTGCAAGAGAGTGTGTTTCGAAATTTAAAAAATACAGTGCTGGAGAAAAATATTACGACACTGTGGGGACTTGGAAACATGCCAACGCAAACAAAAGGGTGTTTCAGTGCCAATGCAGAAATTGATAAATTTAATGTGGTGCAAAAATTCGTAGTGGTCTCGGACAGTGTAATTAAGTACCCAGTATTACTCGGTAGCGACTTTATGAATCGGTTTAAATACTCGCATGATGAAAATGGGTATACGGTCGTTGATATAATACGAAATGATGAATTTTTAAACGTGTTTCAAATAACTGAAGATGAAAATAATATCAATGCGCCGGTTGTGTTTAAAAAGAAAATTGAAAAAATGATCGTCGAGTTTAAAGAAAAACCTAAAGAACTAGAATGTCCGATTACATTAAAAATAACGCTAGACAATGCTGTTCCATTTCGTCAGTCGCCAAGCAGATTGCCGTATCACCAACAAGAAGCAGTAGAAAAGCAGGTACAAGAATGGTTGCAGCAGAAAATTGTACGTAAGTCTAAATCTGATTTTGCTAGTAGGTTAGTAGTCGCTAGAAAAAAAGATGGTGTCAGTAGGATATGCATCGATTTTCGAAAACTGAATGGAATGGTGTTGAAGGATTCGTTTCCAGTTCCACATATTGATGAGGTCTTAGAGAAATTGCAAGCAGCACGATATTTCACAGTAATGGATTTGGAAAATGGCTTTTTCCACGTGCCACTGGAAGAGGACAGTAAAAAATTTACGGCATTTGTGATCAAAAGCTGGTTATATGAATTTGAGCGAGCACCTTTTGGTTTTTGTAACTCACCGGCCGCGTTTATAAGATTTATTTCATATATTTTTCAAGATTTAATTAACGAAAATATTATGGAAATATACGTCGACGACATTGTTGTATACAGCTCAACTGCAGAAGAGGGGATCGATCGTCTGCAAAAGGTTTTAGATTTAGCAGCAAAGTATGGATTAATAATTAAATGGCGTAAATGTGACTTTTTAAAAAACCGAATTGATTTTTTAGGACATATAGTTGAGAATGGTACAGTGAGGCCCGGAATAGAAAAAACTCGTGCTGTAGAAAGATTCCCTATTCCTAAAGATTTAAAAGCAGTGCAGTCATATCTAGGCCTTACAGGTTATTTTCGCAAATTTATCAAGGGGTACGCTCAAATTGCAAAGCCATTAACTGAGCTACTAAAAAAAGATGCACAATTTACGATGGGCGAGAATGAGATACGAGCGTTTCAGCAGTTAAAAGTGTCGCTTATCCAGAAACCAATTCTTCAAACATACAATAGAAATGCGGTAACAGAATTGCATACAGATGCGTCAAAGTTCGGATTCGGAGCAGTGCTTATGCAGAAAGTTGAGGATAGCCTATATCCAGTACATTTTTGGAGCAAAAAGTCGTCTGCGGCTGAAGAAAAACAACATAGCTACATTTTAGAGGTAAAAACAGCTTTTCTAGCGATGCGAAAACTTAGGCACTATCTTTTGGGTGTAAGGTTTCGCTTAGTGACGGATTGTTCAGCGTTCAAGCAAACAACTACAAAAAAAGAAGTACCACGAGAAGTAGCCCAGTGGATATTTTACATGCAAGATTTCGATTTTGAAGTTGTACATAGGAGCGGCATTGCGATGAAACACGTAGATTGTTTGAGCAGATATCCAGAAGTAATGATTGTATCGACGGAGCTGACAGCGAGATTTAGAAAGGCGCAAAAAAGTGATGAAAATGTTGCAGCAATAGCAGAAATTTTGAAAAATGGGCCCTACAACAACTACAAATTGAAAGACGATTTAGTGTACAGAAGTGCTGATGGTAACGAAGTGTTGATGGTGCCGAAGATTATGGAAGCTGAAATAATTCGAGGATCACATGAAGTTGGACATTTTGGAGTACAAAAAACTATGCACAATATTCGGCAAAAGTACTGTATACCACATCTTGAAAATAAAGTAGATAGTTTTATTAAAAATTGCATCAAGTGTATTCTACATAATAAATTGCTGGGGAAGAAGACAGGCGAATTGCATATTTAACAAAAGGTGACTTACCGCTAGATACAATACACGTAGATCACATGGATAGCACTTCAAAAAAGTATAAGTACATATTTTCAATGATTGATGGCTTCACGAAGTTCGTATGGTTATTTCCAACGCGTTCAACAACAGCAGAAGAGATCATTTGTAAGCTGACGGAATGGTCAAATATTTTTGGATACCCGAACCGGATAATAAGTGACACAGGAGCAGCTTTTACGTCACTATCATTTTCGGAGTATTGTAGCTGTGCTGGCGTGGAACATGTTTTAACTACCACAGGAGTGCCAAGAGGTAACGGACAAATTAAGAGAGCTTTCAGCGGAAGATACATCAAAATGGTATAAGTATGTGGGTCAGGTGCAGAAGGCGATAAATTCAAGTGTCCAAAGTTCAACAAAGCAGCAGCCGTTTAAACTGATGTTCGGTAGAAATATGAAAACAGATGTGTGCAGCGAAGTGCTTGATTATCTACAAGAGGAGTAAGGAGTACAAAGTTTGCGCGAAGCAGCAAAAATACAAATCCAGCAGGCGCAGGACACTTATAAAGCTAACTTCGACAAACGACGTAAAGGTGATAAAGGATATCAATTATATGATTTGGTAGCTATAAAACGTACGCAGTTTGTTGCGGGTAAAAAGCTGGCGAGCGAGTTTTTGGGACCTTATAGAGTAGTCAAAATAAAAAGAAATGGCAGATATAACGTAGAAAAAGCGGCTGAATTTGAAGGACCAACAAAAACAATGTCAAGCAGTGATAACATGAAAATGTGGCGCTCCGTAGTTTCAAACGAAGATTTTTTGTCATCTGGGACAGATGATGAGCAGGATGGCCGAGTGTAAAACGTAAGGTTGTAGCAGCAGCAGCAACAGTCGTTTGCAGTAGTCACAAAAGCAGTACTACAAAACTATAAAATATTCTCAGCAGTCTAAGGTTGTCGATATTATTTCAGCGAGTTCAGGGAGTAGTAAGTCGTAAGTCGTCAGTTGCAGAAGTCAGTTGTCAGTTGTCATCAGTAGAAAGCAGTCGTTTCGGTCGTTCTCAGTCGGTTTCAGTCGTTCGTAGTCGCACAGCAGCCTTTTTTTTATTTATTAATTTTTCCTTTATTTTTCATTAAATTAACTTTATTTAACTTTAACTTTATTTTGTGTTAAATTATAATAATATAATTATTCTTTACATTTATGTATACTATTTGCATATGGTCAAAATCCCAAAAAAGTAAACCAGGGAACATTTTCTTTTTTCAAATTTTTAAAACTTTTTTTTTTCCATATATCGAAAGAACATAGTTTGTACTAAGTATCTAGCGTTAGGAGGTATTTCTATGTATGTGGAACAAAGTGGCACTTTCATTGTTTTTTCCAAGTTAACAAAATATGAAATAAAATGGAAAAAATTCAGAGTTCTGGAAAAAAGGTAAAGCCGCTAAATTCATTTCGCGTGGTGTTCTATTGTAGCTAGTTATGGGAAATAATACCATTATATAAATAAATAAATAATAAAATGTAAAAAAAAATTTTCTGGTAAGCCACTTTTATGGCTATGAAAAATCCGTAATTTGAATGTATCGTGGCAGATACAAAAAAGGAAAAAGTTTTTAACAGCGCATTAACTGTGATCTAATTTAACGGAAATTGCATTTCTGACGAACAGACTATGGATACATCTCGACTACACTTAAGTTTTAAAAATTTTTAGAAGCCTTCTTTCTAAAGGCCATAATATTGTATGTGTAACGTTACAGAGATTTGCCCGAGTGAATTTTATGTTTCGTTTTTTGATTTCAATCGTCACTTTGTCGCACAGCATTGCCTCATCAAGGCTGAAATAAACTAAAATTACACCAAGAAGCTCAAAAAAGATGGAAAATTTGAGCAATACAAGAAGAAAAGAGCCGCTGCTATGCGATCGTATAATTAAACACGTGAAAAAAAGGGCGTAGCACTTATCTCATTTCACCTTTTTCTGCCCAGTAAATGGTATTTATGTTCGCTATCCTTCTATTGATTTTCATCAAAATCTCATAGTTTTTGAGATATGTATTAAAATCTAAAACCATAAAATCATTTATCCTGTATATGTCGTAAAAAACTAATGTAATCGAAAAATTACATCAGTAAGGCTTGTTGAGAACACATTTGGCTCTCCAAATTCATTAAAAAAAATCAATTATACACTTTGTTGCTTTTATAATTTAGCTTTAAGTAGAACTCTAAACAGTGATTTTTTCATTTTTAAGCAAGGATAACTCAGGATCCAGACGTGATAGAAAAAAGTCAAATTCAAATTCGTAATAAGCAGATCTAAGTCCATCATAAACGATAATAAAAAACGAAGAGGGAAAGCCATGGTAGGCCTGGATGGGGGGTAGGAGATTTAAAAAAAATAGACCGTCGCAGATTCTGGCATCATCCACTTTTTAGTAACTTTGAGTCCTACCAATAAGAATCCAGGCTCAGATTACGGTATTCATATTTTGTATACTCAAGTCCGTCCAGCGCTCGGTCCGTTTTTTGTAACGAAGTGAGTACTAGTTGAATCTGTCCTGAAGTAAATTTTATATTTTTCGATTTCGAGGAGCGGAACTACGGAGTCAACCATTTCCGCTAACAGCACAGCTCCGCATAGCTCAAGCCTTGAAATGGATATAGTTTTCACTAGTGCCACCTTTGTTTTGGCGGCCAGTAAATAAGTGTGAACAAAATCTGATGTCGTGCGAATACGAACGTATATCGTGGCAGCATAAGCTTTCTCTGACGCATCACAGAACGCGCGAAATTCAACGCCAGACTCAGGAGAGAAATGGACCCATCGAGGGATTTTTATACGATTTATGTGCGTGTAACTATCAAGAAATTAATGCCAGGTTTGCAAACAGTTTTGAGTCAAATTTTCGTCCCAACCAATTTTTGATAGCCATATCTACTGCATAAGGATTTTTGCCAAAACGATGCAGGGTGCCAACCAGCCAGCGGGATCGAACAATTTTGAAATTTGTAATAGGACTTCACGTTTAGTGAAGGTCTCCTTATGCTCAAGAGCCTTTGTAGAAAAATAAAACTCGTCTGACTTAGCATTTCATTTTACGCTTAATGTCTTAGCATTGCTTAATCAGCTAGTTGAAGAAAATCTTCAGTAAGCAAATGTTCACGTGGAAGCCCGTTTAGAATATCTTGAGAATTCGACGTCCATTTCCGCAGTGAAATACCTGCTGAAGCGAGAGCGGCAATCAGCTCATCTCTTGCTTGAATAGAGGAGGACAAATCATGACTACCTGCCAACGCATCATCAACGTACATGGAATTACGTAAAATGTTGCTAGCTAAGGATAAGTTTCCTGAACATCTTCTGCTAACTGCAATAGTGTACGGATGGCCAAATATGGAGTGCAATTAACACCGAATGTTACAGCAAAGAGCTCAAAATCTTGGATATTACCTTGAGGTGAATTTCGAAAAAGAATTCTTTGAAATGGAGTATGGCTGGGGTCCACAAAAATCTGTCGATACTTTTTTTGGATATCGCTGTTAAAGACGAAGCAATAAAAGCGCCATTTCAATATTAACAGTGTTAAATTAGATTGTAACACCGGGCCTACATGCAAAATATCGTTTAGACTTACCCCATTAGAGGCAGGACACGAGGCATTAAAAACTACTCGAATTTTCGTAGCGATACTTTCGGGCTTAATAACTGCATGATGGAATTTATGTGGAAATTATGTGGAAAATGTGAATAAATTGTAGGGGAAACCACTTTCATGTGACCTAAATCGATGTATTCTCGGATTACATCATCATATTGAGTCTTGAACTCCGGGGTTTTGCTGAGGCGGATTTCATTCCTTAAAAATTGTGCATTGGCAATTGCACGGGAATGACCAATATTGATATTTTGTGGATAACCTTCTTTGAATGGAAGTGAAACTACATATCGTCCATCTTCATCTCTTTTTGTTGTTTTTACAAACAAATCTTCGCAAAAACTCTCGGATGGTGTTGCCATATATTTTTTTGGGAAGATCCTCCACCTCCCAAAAACGGCAAATATCTGAATCTAGCGTAACTTCATTGAAGAATGGAACGCATGTAGATAAAGAGAATACTTAAGCGTTTGTAATTGGACCTGACCCAAAAATGGTTTCTTGTGCAACTTATGAGCCGCAAATATTGCGTTTAATGCCGTCAAGCAAAACCACTGGAAGTAGACCACCACCAATTAAAATATCGATTGGTGAGCTCATATAAAATTCTACATCTGCAAGCGTTATGTTAGGAAGTTTTTCTATGATCGCAGAATCGACAGTATGTGTAGGAAGATTGTCAGTAAGCTGAGGAATAACTAGAGCAGATGTCTCAATTTGAATTGCTGCATCATTAGGGGACCGCAACACGAATGAAGAAACTTTCTGTGCTTTTGCCGAAACAGTATTATTCAAGCCTGAAACTTGATCTTGCACGGATCTATATGGTAGCTTTAAGCGTTTGAAAAGCTTTTCGGAAATGAACACGGAATCAATAAGTGCGCGTGCAGCGTATGAAATGCCAAAGTGGCATATTTTTACAATTGCTGTGCCTAACAGAATTCACTTCGAACTAGATGCGAAGCAAGTTTGCACGGTATCTGGAAGATTATGGGATTCAGTGGACTGTGATTGAGTAGCATGAGACCTTTGAGTACTCGTACTTTGAGGAGATTGAGAATTATTCAACGAATTGGACTTATGGTGCAAAAGAGTGTTATGCCTCTTACTTCACTTGAAGCAGTTGTGCAAACTTTTGCATTCTTTTACTGAGTGCGATCGGGCAAAGCAATTAATACACAGAACTAATTTTTTAATAGAAGCTAGAGCTCATCCGTATGAACTGCGGACAGTTTCGAATGGAATGCTGTTCTTTCATACATATGTTACATTTAGGAATTGCCATGTTAGGATGGTACGTGTTAACTTTACGCAAAAAACTTAACGATTTTTTTTTCTTCTGGAATCAAGAATTAATATTTAGTTTACGCTACTTTGCAATAAAAATTTTGTTTTTGTTACTTTAATATCTAATTTACATGAATTTTATCACTGAAAATATATGTTTTTTTTTTCTTCAATTTTTCTCGGGGTGTCAAACGGCTGAATTTAGAAATGGTCGGTTCGTTGAACATGTTTAAAATGTGAAAGAAATTTTAATTTCCTTAAATCTGGTAAGCAACTTGAAAGTCCTATCTTTGCCTTTAAAACCTAATTTAAATTATGTTGATATCTTTTTTTTTCCTCAAAGATACCCTAACCTAAAAAGACACAAAAGTGCAAAAAACCCGTTTAGCCAATATTTCGGTCTACGATATCTCTTAGAAGCATGAAGATATAAACATAATTTATATTAGATTCTTAAGAAAAAGATTAGGGCTTTTAAGTATTTTAACCACAGTTAGCGAATAAATGATATGTTACATAGTTATATAGCTTCAAAAAATGGCAAAAAACGACTTTTTTGGTTTTTAGGTTAAAATATCTCTAAAACTATACACGTTAGAGCAATTCTGAGGTCAGATTCGCGTATAGCATCTCAAAACACATCGAATGTGATTATTTTGATTTTTGTTTAATGTAGTTAAAAAAAATTTTTTATTTTTTTTGTATGGGAAAATGCCCCAATTGGAAAAGGGGTTATCTCAAAATTTAGTCGAGGAGTCACGAGTGAAAATTTTTCATACATCATTTGAACGATGAGTAAACAGAATCCGGAAAAAATTTGATGTGCTACGACGTTCGATTTAAAACGGGTTAATGCACGCCGTGCCTAAGGATAAGGGAAAAATTACTTTTTCCCAAAATTAACTATTGAATTGTAGCCAAATTCTTTTTCTCAATTAAAAAAGACATTTACCAAAAAATTTTTTCAGCAAGAAAATATTAAATTTCGATATTATTTTGAACGTTAAATTTTTAGAAAAGGAATTTAAGCTGGATATTGATTTCATTTCAATTTTATCATGCAAAAAGAGACCAAAATTATCTTCACCTAAAAATTAATTTATTTTTTAGCTTAATTTTATCAAACTTTTAATATTTTTTTTTTTTAGTATTTGTCTCACTTAATTTTATTTTGATTTTATTTATCTTTTCACTTTTGCTGTATCGAAAGACGAAACATATGTCACTATAGCCGTGTTTTTAATCCGTTCCTTTATTTGTCATAATTATGTGTTAGAAAATGCATTGATAGATTTATATGTAAATCGATCTTTGCAATGACTAAAAGTTCAATTAAAAATTAATTTTCAATATATAAATCCCATTAAGTAACACACTTAAAAATTCTTAAAAGTATCGAAAATAGTTATGAGAAAAAATATTTGTTCTTATAATGTTCAGGAACACTTTAATAAATTGAAACACATTAAAGTTAGAAACAAAAACTGGAGAGTTGTTAGTTTGTATTCATAAACAACTCAACGAAAGTTGCTGAAACACAATGGAATATGTTTAGCATGTTCGGCTAATGGAAAAAAGGAAATGTTGGCGAATTTAGTGAGAGACAATAATGTTACTCACCTAATTATCTCAACGAATCTTTTGAAAAATATTCCAGTGAGAGAGGGTGTGCTGAAATGCTAAATTTTTAACATTATTATATTTACGTACATATAAGTGTGGTGAAAAACTGATGTTAAATAAAATGAAACGTCATATGTAATACATATGTAAATACATATGTATGCATAAACGAAATAGGAAAAGGAAAAGAATTTACCTCTTTTCTTTTTGGCTTAAAAAAATGGCGGCAAAAATGCGTTGCTTCTGGAAACAAATTTTTCTATGGAAAAAATGCACTAACTTTTGGATCTGCTATGATAATTAAATTTCTTTACTTTGCAAGTATTTTTCTTTTTATTTGTAAACTATTTTTTCTATATTTTTCACACAAACTATCTTTGCTTTTCCGAAACCACTTTATGTGTACATTTTTGTTCTTTTTTACTATAATTTACTATAATTTTTTTACTATAATTTACTATAATTTAGGCTAGTTTTTTTTAGCTTTTCGGAGGTAATATTATCCTAAATACGAATTTTAGATTTCCGTACCCAAAATTTTAAACCAAAACCAAATTTTTCCTCGTTTTTATGACGTATCGAACCACGTTTTTTTACTGCGGCGCTAACAAACGAAATCTTACGCGACGTGCATGGAAGGAATATCTCTCAAGAACTAAATGAAATAATGCAAACGTACCTGCAGAGACTGGATTGGAGACTTTGTCTTGCTGAGAACGATCAGTTGGAGAAATCTTCTGTCGATCCGATTCGAATTGGACCAAATGCAAATGAGTGATCTTTGGTGGATGGATGAAATACCGAGAGAGTCTGGATGACAGTAGCCCAGTAGTGGAAAAAAAACCAATCGTCTCTGAAATTCAATAAAACTCCAAGCTCAAAATAAAAGCTTTATGTAAAATTTGGAAAAAATAACAATTTGATTGTTATTTGGATGGCGATCTTACCAGCTTAAACGTCGTAGAATAAGTGACCATTTTTAATATAAAGCCAAAATTTGTCAAATCATTATATTTATGCAACCTACTAATTAAATTAAAAATGTATTTACAGCGCCATCTGCTGACGAGTAAATAAAAATTATAATAAAAAAGCATTGCCATCGGGACTGAACATATACTTAAATAAGTTTCATTGTTTTCTGAACAAATTAAATTATTTTCATTACCTTCAATAAAAGCGCTACAGCTTCATAAAACTTTTGTTGATTTTATCATATTGGCACCATTGTCAGAGGTCACTGAGTCTATCTGGTTAAGGTTTATTTGATACTTAGAAAAAATATTTAAAATTTCTGTTGTTAAATTTTTTGCACAACTTGATCTATCTCCTTTTAATTCAACCATTCCCAAGATAATAGACTGAAATTTATCATCTTTCTTATTTTAAATATATATGTTCCGTGATAGCTACGGTGACCATTTATTTGAAACTGAAATACAGAACAAAAAAAAAAAAAATAAGCCATAGGTCTATGATCAATATCAAGCTCCCGCTTTTAACGAGAATTTTTTTGTATTATAACATACCTACATCAATCATTGGTTTTATCAGCTTTCTTAATCTATTTTTATCATGACCGATTTTTAATATTCAGCCCGAGTTTTGAATAGGTTTCCTGAAAAGTGGTCGAAAATTCTGAAAAATTTTATTGAAATAAGACATTCTGATCAAAAGATTAGAGCCGGCAATTTTTTTTGAAATCGCTTTATTTTGGTGTTTAAAAACCAAGTCAAAAATCTTCATCGAGATCACTTCACCGTAATAATTTGTTCAGGCTCAAAGGTCACGATAATATTTGTAAAAAAACTTTTAATGCGGAAGTGTTATAGATGATGAATTTTGATATTTGTTATAAAACACCAAATAAAGATTCCAATCAAAAAATTGCTGGCTCTAAATTTTTTATCATTTTAAAAAAAATAAAAAATAAACAAAAAAATACCTTCAAAATTCATTCAAGATAAAAACAGATTCAGAAAATTGCCAAAACCAATGATATTAATTTTTTTAAAGATGAAACAATAGTGTCTTAAGAAGGTATTATTTTACTGGCCAAATTTTCTTAGAATTTTTCGTAGATTACTTTTCCGTTAAACGCTTGGTCATATCTTTTCCATCCAAACAGTTTGGCTCACATTAATTTAGACTTGAGATCATTAGAACAAACTATCATTAGAGTAAACACTGTAAACGACACCTCTTTTTTCATTTCAAATTTGTGCAATATTTATATTCACGTTGGCAACATCATTTCGATTTTGCTATTTTTTTTTTTTTTTAATCTTTTGATCGAAACCGCTTTACCAAACAATTTTGCGAAATACAGAACAAATACAGAACACTTTATGAAATACAGAACATTTTTACGCTTAAAAAATTATACAGAACAGAGGCCTCAAATACAGAACTGTTCTGTATAATACAGTACGGTTGGTCACCGTAGTGATAGCCTAGTTACACTATCACCAGTCTTCCCTCCATGTCAGTTCTTATGGTGCTCCTTATGTTCTTTGCAATAAGATTTAATGTCTTCTTGCAACTTTCTGCGTTTAGCACAAAACACTTGCCTAGAGTTTTGTTGATGCCATTGCAAATGGGATCTGTGAAACAATGAAGATTTTTTAAATTTAACAAATTAAAAGGAATCCCATCCTCTGTCACCAATCCAATATATGATCGCAACAATATAGAAGCGGAAGCAAATGAGAATTTTGAAAGTCGAATGTTTCTGCTGCTTCTGCGATTGCGAATTTCAGAAGCATAAGTAAAATTAGAAGCAGAAATTTTGAGTTTTGCTAATTTTAGGAAAGCATTTTTAACACTGATTGTGTTCTCTAGATGAGGGTTCCAAGTGAGCTTTTCATCTGGAACTGCACCAAGATATATCTGTGCAAAGATGGCAAAAGCTGCTATCGCATGTTTTCATAATTTTTCAGGAGAGCAAATTTAAATTTTGAATTGATATTGAAAAATCACAAAATCCGGTTTTTTCAGCTGTTTTTCTAAGGAACTACAAGTCCTAGAGCAAATCTAATTTTTCCAGCTTGTAGATCTCAACGAGAAAAATTCCCTAGACTACAAAATTCATTTTCACAAAAACTGCTCGATAGCAACTTTTGCCATCTTTGCACACATATAATCTGACTGAAAAATATTTCTATTCCATTGAGAACGGGTTCCCGGAAGAACTATTTTCGTCGGCATACCCTTGCACTTAAAAACCGTTTGAATTGAGCAGATGCAGAAGCTCATCAATCTCAATGAACCAAATGAGCGAAGATAGTACTCCGCCCTGATGATAGCCTCTTGAAGTCTGAGCTTTCAGTTCAACATCACCCAGAGCTGTATTAATGATTCCTGATCTAAGTGTGGTTAAAATCCATGAGCAAGGTTTGTTATCCACACCTTGGCCATGGATACACCTATTGACATGGTTGGTATCTGTGTTATCAAATGCCTCCTCTATACGGGCAAATCCGAAAAAAGGTCAACCAAGAGAAAAATTATAAAGTTGCCGTAAAAGCGCATTTTGCCACTATGTGAGTGCTATTGCCCACTAAATAACTAAAGGTTTTTTAATATGCTTTCTAAGGGTTTAATCCCCATTCCGAGTTTCCTAAAAATTGGTCCACCGGTTTAGCCGCGGAAATGCATTTCACCTTTAGGAGCGTCGCACTGACAGCTACATAACAAAAATTCTTTAATAAGGTTGCATTCCAAATTTCATGAAAATCGATGCAGTGGTTGAGCTGCAACAGCGTTTTTTTACCGTGAGATGCGGTGTCAAGAAAAAATTCCACTTTTGTGCGCACTGCACTTATTTACAACCTTTTCCACAAATAAATCAAGCTAATATAATGTGTTTAAGTTAGTTGGAAAGGGGCTGCATCAATTTTCGATAGCCTATGTATATATATAAAATAAAAATTGTAACGTTCGCAACGTAACGTGCGCAACACACAAAAGTTAAATTTTTGTACGAACGAAGAACTCTTTGTTTCCCACAAAAGCAGTTTCGCTCAAATATTCTTCTTTCTTTGCAGGATTTCGCTTTTTTCGTTTATACTGAAAAATTCGCAAAAACTTTTGAAAATGTACATTGATCTCCACAACGACTTCTGTTTTTTGTAACGTTCGAACAGCACTTTATGCACGATTATATTGTAACTGATACAAGTTACGAAATATTTTTAAATGCCTTCTGAAAGTACTCTCAAAGGGTAACATACCACTGCACGTAAATTAAGCATTTAACATTCAGAGCGCCTTCAGGAATTAAAAATATGCGTAACGTTCGCAACGCAGGATTAGCCCATATCTAAGACGCAGACGACTACAAACTCTTTAACTTTATAAGAGTAATTGATCTTCTCTGTGATATTAAAAAGTGTGTGTACTATTACTTCTTTCCACTTATCAGGGACAATGCCCGCAGCGAGTGAAATTCTGAATATCTTAATAAGAAATGGCATTAATGTTGTTACCTCTTTTTGTAGTAGATCTGGAAAAATTCAATCAGCTCCTGGAGATTTGAAGGGCTTAAATGAGTTAATAGCCCATTGTATTTTCTCCTCTGTAACCACTTTGCGAGGTACTTGCCAGTCATTGGAATTAGGTCTTCAAATGTATATTAACAAGCTATAAAACTGGACTCCAATATATTTATTAGTTTTTTCTCATTTGTAAAAACAACTATTTTCCTCTAAAATGAGTTAACAAGATGAATCAATCTTACTTTTATTTGATTTAACATTTGATTTTTCTGTTCCAACACTTTATATTTATAAAAAAAACAAATATAAAAGAAAAAAATTTACATGAACTTTTAAGATTTTATAAATATGAGCAACAAGAAAAAAAACTAGTAAGGGTGTTACCTTTGGCCTGGCCAAACATTAAATACCCTACACAGCAGTATTTTGAAAATTTTGCTTATATGGGAGGTGCCACGCCCTCCGAATTCACCCAGTTTTTTCTCAGAGTTTACATTTATAGTTCTTAGTATTTGAGTGAAATTTGGTTGGATTATCTGAAAAAATGTTTTCAGAATAGCGTTTTGAAGCTTCTGAGTCAAATTTAGTTCGATGTTCTCAAAAAACGCTTTCAGTACAGCGTTTTGAAGCTTTTGCTTATATGAGAGGTGCCACGGTCTCTTGTCCGAATTCGAATAAGTTTTTGCTCAGAGCTTGCGCTTACAATTCGTAGTATTTATGTGTATTTTGGTTGCATTGTTGTGAAAAATACTCCAAAATTTGCATTTTGGGGTGTCCATTACCCGTTTTCGCTCATTTTCAATCCCCCGAATTAACTTTGACGACGAAGGCTGTGCACCAAATTTCATTGAATTATCTTGCTTAGTTTTCCCAAAAAATGTATTTCCACATACAGCCAGCCAGACAGACGGACATGACTATATCGACTCAGGAGGTGACGCTGATCAAAAATATATACACTTTTCCATATCTGCCACGCCTCCTTCTCTGCGTATTAAACGGAAGGACAAAGTGAATATACCCTGGGTGTAGGGTAAAACAACACCAACGATTTCGAAGCAGAAAAAAATATAAAAACATGCGTCAATGATATATTTTTTTAAGCAATAAAAGTTTTTTTCAAAAAAAAAAAATGGTCTAAGTTTTAGAAAAAATTCAATATCTTGAAAACAGTGGCTCTAATTTAGAAGTTTTGTATGCAGCTTGTCAAATTAGCATTTAGATAGCATAAATGTAGAAGAGAGTAACGATTCAGTCGTTCGCTAACGTTGTTAGCGTTAAACTGTCGGTCGTTTCGTTAAGCTGAGGCGAGGTAGTCGAAAGCAAAAGTTTTAATCAAATTTAATTTTTTTTATTTAATTTTCTTCAAATATTTTAACTTTCATTAATTGAATTACATTTTCAATTGTTTTTTGAACTTGCCATGCCCCCTTGTCCGAATTCACCCAGTTTTCGATTATCTCAAAAAACGTTTTCAGTATAACGTTTTGAAGCTTTTGCTTGTATGGGAGGTGCCACGCCCTCTTGTCTGAGTTCAACTAGTTTTAGCTCAGAGCGGGCATTTATAGTCTTTAGTATTCCAGTGAAATTTAATTCGATTATCTCAATAAAATTTTCAGTATAGCATTTTGAAATTTTTGCTTGTAGATCGCCGACTATTTTGTCTGTTGTGAGACTCTAACAATAATTCGAAACAAAAGGCCGATACAGACTATCGATTAAGTTTGTCAGTTTTGCTCAAATTTCTCTTATTTGCGGGTGCTGCCGCTATTTTTCGTAAGTCATCAGTTAATCACAAAATGGTTTGTGGCTAAGTGACAGTCAGCGGTCATATTTGACTGACGAATGAGATATCGGGAATTGAAAATCAACATGTCTTTTTGTATTCCTATTATGGTTTTGATCGTTTACAAAAGTGAAAAGGCAAAAGTTCACACTGCTTAGTTACTTCTCAATGGCTTGCCAAAATAGACGAGACGTAACGAGTAAATTGGAGTATATGTAAACAAATTTGATTGCCAAAATAAACATTTGTTGATGAACGAACGTGAACGAAACATTTTGACAACGTTCCGTAAGAACCGAACTTCAAACCGTCACTACTCATCGTAACAGTTGTTTGGCCGCCAAAAAAAAACATTTTTGATAAATAATATATAATGAGTAAATTAAATAATTAAAAAAGCTGATTTTTTTGTAAGACGCTGATTGGTTTCGATTCCTTTGACAACGAAGAATTTTGGGAGAATTGTCAAAACCGACGTAAAGAGTGCAAATGTTTGTTCCGTTGCTATCGTCTCGCAGAGTCCATTATGGTTAGGCTTTAGTTCTCCGACAAAGAGGAGCCATTTATACACTTATGTAATTGGCGGAAAGCTTGGCACCTTGCACGAGGGGTTTTATGGGAGGCAATTATTTTTGATTTCACACAAGAATGTGTATAGTGGAAGTTGACACCATGAATTTTTCACCCAAATCGGTAGCTCTGTTACAATTTAGGCGAAGATTTTAAATATATATATGTATTCTTGTATGGTTAATCATATGGTTTTCTGTGAGACTTACCGCCAGCTCTAAATTGGAGCGTTAAACGAGCTTAAGCATAATTTAACCATCTCTGGGTGTTCTCCATATAAATTGTTTGGGCATGAAACAGACAGAGATGGTAAGATACGTCTGAAGCTGGTCTAACGCTCCAATTTATGTATGGCAGTTAGTCCTACGTCATCAACCATCTCTGTCTGGTCCATGCCCATAAAATTTGTATTGAGCACACCGAAATTAAGACGTTTAAATTACGCCAGCGCTCAATTAATACCATATTCTCACTTGCCAGGTTAACCAGTCTAAAATCAGAAAATCTTGATAATCACAGAACCACGTTTACACCTTTTACCTGGACGTGTCATCTATCATTTCAATGATATTTTTCTGGCGTTTTCCAAATCACGACACTATTTTCACATTTTTCAAATATATTTTAAATGTTTCGTTATTTAAATTTTTTGAAACAATTGAGACGAACACATTCTTGATTTTAGCTTTTATTTGCTTTTTATTAAAGATGTTTTATTTGTTTATACTTTGCATATGTCAAAAGAAAGGAAAATTTCCTAATTTACCTGGGATTTTTTGTATTTGGAGATGCCACCTGCCGATTTTTTGGGTTAAATGATCTAATTATTTAAAAAATAGTTCATCTTTTCCATCCAAATCGAAAAGCTTTTCATATGGAAAACTATCCTGGTTAGTGCTTAATCAGCATTCATCTAGTTAACCAGGCTAGTGAGAATAGGGTATTACGCTCCAATTTAGATATGGCTTTTAGAGCTTAAATTTGAAATAGCCAAATTAGCTCTTAAAGGCCGACCACACGTACAGTCTTACCTGCGCAAACCTAGTTCGTGCAAACTAGAGAGCTTGCGCATACTTTTTGTATCGCGTTCACACGACACAGGCAAGTCTGTGCAGTTTTCAGTATACTTCATTTTCATTGAAACATGACGCCTAGCAAACATTTTATTTTCATTTGAATTGTTTTTTCTTTTGTATATTTTCCAAAATAAATCAATGAAAAAACGCATAATTTTCATGACAGAGCTATCACATGAAATATACATGCATTTGAAGACTGCAATTTAAGCGACAGATTGAAGGCACGGCCTGTGCGCCGTCCACACGTTCCAACTTTCCTGCGCAAGCTTAGTTTGCACAAAAAATCTTTGGAAAGTCAAAGAAAGCACAGGCCGTACAGACTTACCTGCACAAACCAGCTTGCGCAGGTAAGTCTTGAGGTAAAACTGTGCGTGTGGACGGCCCTTTAATCTTCAGTAGAAATGTAGTTTTAAGTAGTTTTTAAACTTGAATTTTCGTGTGAACGAGACAGTTTTCTAAATTAGGGCTCTTTTCATGGATTCTGCCAAACATTGGTAGATACGGTTGAGAGCTTAGTTATCGATAGTCAATATATTTGGTTTGGATTTGACAGATAAAGTATAATTTTTTGATAGATGCAAATTCAGTTGTGGGTTGGTTTAATCGCTTTTCATTTATGTATATGTAAAACAGTTGTAGTTTTCATGAAAATCGACCGTACGCAATTTAGTAGAAAATTGGTGTGAGATGTTACGATTGTTTATTTCTTTTTTATTTTAAGAGATAATAAACCAGAGTTAATAATTTAAAACAGTTTAACTTTTCATTTCGTCACATGGCAAGATAGAAGTGAATAAAAAATGATTTGTTGTTTTAAATGCAAATTGAATTCCAATATTGACTCAGAGCAACGGCAAAAAGCCTTAATGAGTAAGAATAAAATTGACAGTACATTTACTTTAGCGACAATTGTTTATTTTTAATAAACAATTTTTTATTTGTTTATGTTTTTAACGATAAAATTTAATATGTATGCAAAAAGTGTCGGTCGGACTTGGCTTTGGATATATTGACGTCTGAATAATCGGATAAAGCCTACAAACCAATCACAATAAGTTTGGAAACCCTTGAATCTGTTTCTATAATGTGGATATGCATAATTTAAAAGGTAAATTTAAAACATAAGATGCATACAAATGAAAGAGGATCAAGCTCAAACATAAAAATTTTTAAAATTTTGATAATTTAAAGTATTCTTGAATAATAACCTAATTCATTAGTTATGAGAGGTTGCAATTCCTTCAGGAACCGGGTAACCAAAAAAAAAAAACAGAGAAGTATACGCATGGCCAAAAAGATAGCAACACATTTTCAAAGTACTCCATAATTCCGACAAATTAAAAATATTCAGGACGAATTAAATGATTTACTAATATTTTTTCAAAAATCGCAGCTATCTTTTGAGCACTATTCTGAAAGAACGTTGTTATTTCATTTATTGTGTAAAAAATATAACCATTTTAACTTAAATTAATTAAACTTGGATTAGTTTTTTTTTCAAAAGGGCGTATTTTCATGTTAAACAGTAATGAGAAAAATTTTTTAAGGGGCTGTATACAGTAACTTATTTTTTTTTAATGTCTGCAATGTTATAGTGAGTTGACCAAAGATTCTAGGTTAGGGTGGGGGTAATTACGTGAGCAAAAACCTCACATAGACCGACTAGGTCCATAGCGTGAAAGATTCTAATCCCCTTAACATTTTTATTCTAACATATTTGTAGCAATTGCACAAAGTATAAAACATTTGGAAATGCGCCCTTTTGTTCTGAAACATTTGGAAACATTATGGAATTAAGCCCTTTGTTCCGAAATGCGATTTTTGATCACGATTTTCTCTTGGAAAAATGCCCCTTTTGTGATGGATTTTGAACTAGAGAATGCATTTTAGCATGATAATGGCGATGGCATTCTTAGGTTTGTTTGAGGTCGGAATTGGAAATATGCCATTTTGAAAAATCACTCTTCACTTATCATTAATATAATAATTAAGGGCTTGAATTTCTTTAAATTGTTTTCTTTTACAATATTTTGCGGCATTTCATTAAATATTTTTAATCCATTTTACATTAACATGTTTTTACTATTTTAAGTTCTATATAAATTTAATGGAAATCTAAACTAAGTTTCTTAACCTGTTTTAGGCATTAGGTAAAACTCTTCTAACAACTCTAAGAAAATGCATATCACTTTTATTAGTTACAGTATGTGCGTTTACTTAAATTAGGCATAAATACGAATCAAGCGAAATTTTTGCAGCCTTTGTATTGTTCTGAACATTTTGGGTAAGATATCGGGCAACGGCACACGGTGCTCTTGAACAGTCGATAGGTTTTTTGAATATGTGGAGAAAATCTGTGAATGGGGTTTCATTTGTATTAGTTTAGTGGCCTGAAAAATGCAAACCCCGAAATCGTAGCTGATCATCCCCGCGAAATATCGCGAAAATACATATCCCAAATAAAATAAAAAAAAAATTTTGAAAAAAAACGCAACAAACAAATATAAAAATAGTTATATTTAATGTATTTTGCAATGCTGAATCCGAATCCGGCCTTAAAATTGCTATATCTCATACGGTTTTTGAGATATTTTAACAAACAAGGAAAAAATACCGTTTTTGCTATATTTTGAAGCTATATAACTATAATACAGAACATTCATACGCAAAATTCGATAAATTATCTGAAAGATCCAATCTTTTTCTTTAAAACCACATTTAAATTACTGAAATAATGTCAAAACACGTTTTTTGCACTTTTTTAACTTTTTAGGTTAGGATATCTCCGAGAAAAATAAACATATCGACATTATTTGAATAAGGTTTAAAAGATTCATGAAAGCTTTCCATTTCTGCATCAGAATTAAGGGATATACGTCCTGTTATATAGCTCCAAAACACAGCAATAAAACATAGCGTCGGCTTTTTTTCCTTGTTTAGGCTAAGATATCTCAAAAACCGTATAAGATACAGCAATTCTAAAGCCAGATTCGGTTTCAGCATTGCAAAATACATTCAAAATAACTATTTTTATATTTGTTTGTTGCGTTTTTTTTCTGAATTTTTTTATTTTATATGGGATATGTATTTTTGCGATATTTCGCGGGGATGATCAGCTACGATTTCGGGGTTTGCATTTTTCAGACCACTAAACTAATACAAATGAAACCCCATTCACAGATTTTCTCCACATATTCAAAAAACCTAACTGTTCAAGAGCACCGTGGGCACCTAAGCTCAAAATTTTAGATTTATTTTTTTTTTTTTTTTTAAATTGTGCTAATTCTACACTTTATCACATTATTGCATCACAAATTTTAGTTGTTTTAAGTACACTAAAATAGTCTTGTATGGGTCTGTGCCAATCAAAAACATTTCACTCATCTATTCAAATTCTGACGTCCCAAATACGAAACGAGCATATGAGGTGAAATTGTTGTGGCAAAATTTATACTAGCCCCAGGGGCTACTGAAAATTGTGACAATCGAAATAGAAAATGTGGGGCAGCAAACAAATTTAAAAATGTCGATAAAAAATTAAAAATTTGTTAAAAAATAGAAAATATCTGCATTCCAAATAACAAAAACAGTTATTCGTGAATATCTAGCTAGTAGTGGTTCAGTTTCTGCTGCAGATTTTTCAGCGACAAGTGCTACAAGCTCACAATTGAGATATGTTATACCTGTTTCTACTGTCTCCATTGGTCACGGTGAAGTTAGTGTTGGATTGCTAACAAACTCGCCTTTAACCAAACGCCCACAAGTTTTAACTCTTGAAAGCATAGAAGCAACAGCATTACCAGTAACGAAAAATGCTGCGCCAATTGTAGCACCGCATAGTAAAATTATCCTCCAGGAACCTGCAAGCACAAAGTAAGCGCAATCTAAAACAACTGATTCTATTACGTTAAGCAGTCCTATAGCAGTCCATGCAAGTGTAATGGAATTTGTGGCGATAAGCGATTTTGCTTGTTGGCTGTTGGTAATTTCGTTTTTTTAGGGAAACCAAGAGATGTAAATAAGCAAAACTGCCGTTATTGGAATCATCGCCCTTTACTTTTGAAACATGAAAGAGGACGTGCAGTTGCTGTCAATTCGGAGTGACAAGTGGGATCTTAGAAAATTTGTGCCTGAATTGTAAAATTTTCCTGGCTTTAACCAAAGAACAAAAGAACATGGTTACAGCAGGACTGAGCACAGTGGTCTGAAAGGCTAATCTAGATTGAATAAAGTCACAACTCCTGGTTGGGAACAGCTATAATCCTGAAAATTCAGCGATTGAACACATTATAGAAAGGGTACTTCACACTGAAAATGGGCGGTATACGCCAAGTGGGCGTGGCGCACCTTCTGTATGGTAGTAGCTAGAGACCCGAGTTTTTAGGGATTTACTTTATTAAGGAAACAATATTTTACACCAAAATGAGCAGAGCACGTCAAGTGGGCGAGCCACATGTGTTCTTCGTTTTTTCACCAATTTAAAGTCTAGAGAAAAAAAAAAAAAAATTTTTGAAAATAAAAAAATTATTTTTTATTTGCTTAAGTAATCAGCATAATAACAATGCATCAGATGGTTAAAGAAAACAATTACAATCTACCTGAATAATTCTCAAACTTCTTCTTTCCTTGCTTCTTGTTAAATTACCCATTAAAAAGCTTTTTCCGTGTAATAGGTGTGCAACCTAAAAATGCAATAAAAATTGAAGGGGCACCTAGTAGCGGCTAATTTTTTCTTCATTGTTTACATGACAATTCATAGATAAAAGAAACAAACATTTTTGCATTATCGATCATTATTGGTAAAAGTTTAACTAAACTTTGGGCAACACGAAACACTAGTACTAAAACATTACACTTATAGTATTTTATAACTGGCCGACACGCCCTTTGCTCGTCGCCTATAGAATCGAACTAATCAATTCAACGAAGGTGACAATTATTCTATATTTAAAATTCCGCATATACGTATAACCACATTTTCACGATAAGCACATAGTACCACACATCAAAGAAATGAGACTAGTTCTCAAAACGAAAAAAAAAAAAAAAATCATAGTCACACTTATAATATCAGGATATCACACAGATTTCTATCCAGTTCTCACAGGACAGTCACACAAATTCAATCCAGTTCACACAGAACTCTTGGTCACACAGACCCCATTTCACATAAAACTTTAAGTCACACAGACTTCTATCCAGTTCACACAGAACTCATGGTCACACAGAACTCATGGTCACACAGACCCTTTTCACACAGAATTTACCGTCACACAAAGAACTTGAGATCATACAAACTTGTATCAGGATATCACTCAGATATGTCAGCTCACACAGTACTCTTAGTCACACAGACTTCTGCAATTAAAATCTTGCACAGAAATTACGACAGCTAACCCATATATCAACATTTATATGATTGTAATCCATTTATTACATAAAAAAAAATAAGTCAAACATCAACTTCATAAAACATTCAGTACAAAAGAATCAATTAAAACTTCATGATGAAAAAACAAAACAATTCCAAAAATTTAAAGTAAATTATATGAAAAACATACCGTCACGCAAATAACATAATTTTATTTTTTTTACTCATCTGACAAAGTATCTTCCCCCACTTATTCGATTTTACCATGTTCAAAATCAGCACCAAGGCTTCAGTTTATCAGTTGCTTGAATAGACTCATTATGCCTCTGATTTACTTGAGTTGTACACGTATCATCAGTTATAACGTAGCGATCATTTCCCAAAACCTTTTTAACCACATAATTACCTTTGTATCTTGAAAGTAATTTTTTTGACTGGCCGGTAGCAGGATGTTCTTTCTTCCTTTACCAAGACGAGATCATCTTCCATGTAATTCTTTGGAGCCTTATGACAACTATTGAATTTTTCAGCTTGTTTTCTGCTTTGCTCATTTGATTTGATTTGATTTTGATTTTATTGAACAATTGTACGAATAAGATTACTCTTTTTAAGTTGTACAATTAAATATGTAATAATGGTTAAAACAAATTCAAAATATCTTATATGCTATGGGTAATAATAATTAATTATATGTAAAAAAAATAACTTATTAGTATATAGAAGGCTATAGTTAAAGATAGAAAATATAAGAAGAAAGAAACGTTTAGGAGACCGCGGTAAAGTGTTCAAAGAGTTTTCGCTTGAAAATGTGTGTGTTACTTATGCGTTTTAAATTAATGGGTAGTATGTTCCATAGATGTATCCATCCAGACGCTCTTTGGCACGTTCCCGTGTACATAGTATGTATTTGAAAAGTTCTGAAATATATTTTTCAATAAATAAATGGGCTTTAGGTCTGAAATTCAAATTAAAATTTCTGAAATTAACTCCGAAACTATTCAACGCAAATATATGAAATTTGGTATATAGTATGTATATGGGGTATTATATGTGAGATTTACACTTTAAAAATTGATTTTAATTTTCCAATTTCTTAATGATTCTGCGGTAAAAATGATTGAGCACGTATTTTTTAATTTTTCATTTTGGTCAAAATTAACAAAGTATGATTTTTTGAAATTTCATACAAAAATAGTTTTTTTTTGTAATGCATTAATCTCAAAACTTATTATATGTATGGAAAACTCGGTTATAATGCAAAATGTAGATATCTATTTGAATTTTTTAAATATGTAAAAAAAAAATGTTTACACCTAAAATTAATGTTAGTAAACTAATGTAAAAGTAAACAATTCGTTTTTTTTTTTAATGTTGGTTACTTTTTTTTTTCTTACTTTTTAACATAAATTCTTTATTCAATTCTGTTGGATATTAAGCTAAAATTAGAGTAGAGTTCGTATTAGTTCTTGAGATGTAACTTTTTTGCTAACATAAGGATATAACTACTGAATTTTTAATTAGCTACTACGAGGGGCCAACAAAAAAGTTCGCTTAGTAGAATTGAAAAAACTGGATAAAATTTTTTTTAAATTTATAAGTTTATTCTTCATCTGTTTGTATTTTTTTAACGTAAACGCCATTTATTTTGATACATTTTTGAAGTCAATAAATTCATCTTAAAAAACAGTCTTCTTCTCCTCATTGCTGTTGAAGTCTCTCCCTCTCAAATTTTTTTTATTTTTGGAAACAACCAGAAGTTACAAGGCGCTAGATCTGGAGAATATGGTGCTGGACGATTATCTTCGATGCCTGAAAGCGCAATAAAATCGGTCGTTTTTTTAGCAGTGTGCGTTGGCGCATTATCGTGATGTAGAAAGTAGCGGCGTAGCTCCTTTTTTGGCGTTTTCCCTATAAATTTCGGAAACTTTTGGTAAGCAGGTTTCAGCATACTACTTAGTAGTAACCGATTGACCTTTTTCCAAAGAAATAGTAGCTACAACTTTCACTCTGGTGAAGTTAACTGACATTACTTTTGTTGCTTTGCTTTAACAGGTGGATTTGCACCTTCTGGGCTCCATACCATAAATTGTTGTTTGGTTTCAGGGTCGTACTTGTAAAATCATGCTACAATTTTCTTGAAAGTGTTAGACTCTCCGTTTTTGAATTTTTCAAGAAAATACATAGCAAAACGCATACGTGCCTCTTTTTGAGCATCACTTAAAATTCTAGTAACCCATCGTGCAGATTTCTTCTTGTATCCAAGATCATTTTTTAATATTCGCGATACATCAAGCCCAGTTCCTCAGCAATGATTTCCTGGGCCAATCTTGGATCTTCGGAAATTTTAGACTTGACCAGCGCTACACTAACATAATCTGCCGAAAATTTTGGGCGGCCTTCTTGAGGTTCGTCCTTCACAGAAAAAAGAGTCAGGAATCTTCGGAACCACTTTGAAATAGTCACGAGTGATGGCGCATTAACTTCAAATGCTCTTTGGCATTCACTAAATATTTCCACAGGCTTGAGCTTACGTCGAAATCCAAAAAGAATAGCAAACTAAATCTCTTGCTGCATTGGCACTGGAAAATCTGCTGACATTGTTTCACGAATTTAACGTTTTCTTCTCTCCATTTTGACCGATCTTTCTGAAAATAAAAATGATATATCGTAAGACTATAACAAATAGTACGCAATTTTTCGATTTACTAAAAATTTATAACATGACACCTACTAAGTTAACTTTTGTCAGGCCCTTCTTACATATATACTACTATATATATATATATATATATATATTTATATATATTAGGGTGGGCCGATTTGAAAACTGATCTCGGCTACCCCCCTATGTGAAAGTTCATTCAATTCTATAAATATTTGCCCAAGGAACTATACCTCTGCGTTCGACTTTAGTTCGGCGCATTTGTGATCGAAAATTGTACCTTTCATCAATATTTTTTTTTTATTTTCATACTAAATTTTAAAAATTTTTATAAAGACAAAAGTAATGTCATTATATGATTTGGCTGGTATTCTGTCAGTAATCAATTAAATTGCGTTCTGTTTACATAAAAAGTTCACCTGATGGTGTGGAATTGATGCTATATATTTAAAAAAGTGATATGGGTCAAATGGCCGATTATTATGACCGACTTTAGTTCGGCGCATTTTCGATTGAACGTAGAGGTATGGTTGCTTGGGCAAATATTCATAGAATTGAATGAACTTTCAGCCTGGGTTGGTATTTTGTTTGAAAAAATTCATCCAAAAATATGAATCGTTTATTTTGAAAGTCGGTCATAATAATCGGCTTTTTGACCCATATGATTTTTTTAAATATATAGCATCAATTCCACTCTATCAGGTAAACTTTTTATGTAAACAGTACCCAATTTAATTGATTACTGACAGAATACCAGCCAAATCATATAATGACATTACTTTTGTCTTTATAAAAATTTTTAAAATTTAGTATGAAAACAAAAAAAAATATTGATGAAAGGTACAATTTTCGATCAAAAATGCGCCGAACTAAAGTTGAACGCAGAGATTTAGTTCTTTGGGCAAATATTCATAGAATTGAATGAACTTTCACATAGGGGGGTAGCCGAGGTCGATAAAATTTCCTCCATACAATTTGGCCCACCCTAATATATATATAAGAATTTTAAGTGATGATTTGATAAAAAAGTGCCTGTTTCTTTGACCAAACATCGATTCGGATATCGATTCAGTTAGCGATTCAGATAAATTTGTCATTGATTTGTTGTTGTCATTGCATCCTTCGAATTTAAAGTTTTTATGTTTTAATTTTTTTTTTTGAAGTATGCTTGGACTTACATTTTGCAAATTTTACGTTACTCTGTTTTAAACAGCAAAGTATTCCACCGCCTATTAGATGAAATAGGATGACGCTATGTTCGAAAAATATTTCTACTTATATAGCAGCTAACTAAAAATTCAGTAGTAATATCCTTGAAATATTCGAAATAGCGGGGTCAAAAATATGCATGCATAATTAATGTTAAATTAAGTAACTTTGACTGTGGCGCGCAGTACATTCGTATTTTTGGGAAAAAAAATAGAAGGAGTGCTCCAATAATAATGAAATTTCGCATGCTTAATTAGATTTAGTTAGTTACGAAATATTCCAAAAATTGCCGTGGTGCGTCAACGGACACGCCTACCTCCTATAGAAAATTTATTGAAATTTCTTTTAAAAAAAAAATTCTAAAAAATAAAAATAGTAATTTTCGGTGCATTTGCCAAAATAGCTCTATCACATATGGTTTTCGAGATATCCTAACCTGAAAGTTACAAAGCACAATTTTTCAGGTGAAATAACAAGGACTCAAAAAATGTTTTTGCTATTTCCTTTAAATAAAGTATATAGAACTATTCGACGTCTCCAAAACGAGCTATCAATTGGTCTTGTATAATTTTTCTTTAAAAAGTTAGGATGATTTTAAAATGACATCACAAAAGATAAAAATCATATGTGGATTCTCATAGACCAAAACAATTTCGTGTGTCCTCTATATAACCTCAAAAATCATGTTTTTTGAACTTATAGACTCATATATCTCTAAAACCTTGCGTCAGAGAGCAAATCTGAGTCCGGATTTGAATTTAGCATTGACAAATGCATCGCTGTTGTAATTTTTTTTTTAAAAAACCGTTTTTCGACCTCTTAAAAACCGCATAAATCTATGGTATTGATTTTTTTTTAAATTTAATAATGATCAATATGAGCTATGTCCAATAAAAATCGGTGCATGTTCAACAAAATTAGGTATTTTCACCTAGTTTGCAAACTCGCATTGAAAATCACAACCTTTTTCAGAAAATTGATGAATTTAATAAGTCGCATAAAATTTGTCGAACTTTTTTTTAGACTTAAATTGAAGGAGTAGATTCACATCTTTAATTTTATTATAGTTAACCCCGTAGATAGACTTAGGCAACTTAGTAATTTTCCGAGTAAAATTGCAAATGCTGCATTTCAAAGAGCCATTTTAATTTGCGGATATTTTTTAAACCATTTATGTAATCTAAATAATTTTATCTTTAAATTAATAACAAAATACTATATTTCAATAAAAGTACATAAATAATGTCTGTAACAAAAGTGGTTTATATAAATACACCACAAAGTTGCATGAAAAAGTTAATCAGTTTCACTCTCATTTTTTCGAAGCAAGGATTTGACTTTTTTATTTTAGTTTTAAAAAGTTTTTGTACTTTGAACTGACCGCACAAGAATTCGTGTTTCAAAAAAACATAAAACATTTATTACTTTGAAAGAAACACTTTGAATGCATTTCGGAGAAGTTGCTCTCCATCATCAGCAATCACGACTAAATTTCTGTATCAGTGGGCAGTAGTTAACAAGCAAACATAAATTTATCTGGTACACAAACATCTTAACATGTGCATGTAAAAAGACAAGAGTCAATATTCCCGCTATCCAAGTTTAGTGAGAATTTGTCTTTTTGTATAAAATAGGCTTCGTATGCATCTAAGTAATTGTCGATCATCGTGCACTTGTTTCAATAACATTAAATTATTGTTGTTTATTTCGTGGCCATTTACTAATACGTGAGCGGCAACCGCCGATTTATTTGGCTGATTTAGCCGAATTCATTGATAGTGTCCTTTGAACCTCTTATCAATGCTTCTCTTTGTTTGACCATAATAAATTCTGTTACAAGTTTCGCACTTTATTGTGTACAACCCAGACTTTTCCATATTAGGCGTTTTGTCTTTTGTTGAACCGAGCCTATTTGAAAGCTTTTTGTCGTTTTTATACACAATTTCCAGTTCGTATTTATTAAACGATTTCTTAATTTTATTCATAATTTGTGGTGCAAACGTCATTGCTACGCATTGTTTATTTATTTTTGAACTATTTATAGCGTAGTGAGTTGGCTGGAAAAACTTTTTAACTTTATTTGATTGTTTATGTACTATTTTGTCACTCGTTTCTACACTGTAACCATTCACTTTTGCTGTTTCTTTAATAAATTCGTATTCTTTTTTGAAATTATTTATTGAAAGCGGTAATAATCTATGTATCATGGAATTGTACGCTGCCAATTTGTGTTGTATTAGACAATGTGAATTGTTGGTAATAGTTCGTTTTGTGCTTGTTGGTTTGTTGTACACACCGATTTCAATTCTATCTTCTTTCCTCTGTATCTCAAGATCTAAGAACGGCAAACGACCATCCTTTTCAACTTCACAAGTAAATTTTATTGATTCAACCCGTTCATTTAAAACGTTAATGTTTCTTGTATTCTTTTTTTCTCAACCATAGCACAAACATCATCCACATACCGTGCCCAAAATATCGGCAGTTAATTTTTTATTTTTTAAAGTCGTTTCAAATTCAGCCATGAAAAGTTCCGCTGTAAGTGGGCTCAGTGGGTTACCCATACTCGTACGCTTTTCTACTTTAAAAATTTTTTCTCTGAATTTGAAAAAACTCTGTTTCATGCAGAGTTTTGCCGTCTCAACATATAATAACATTTTTCACTATCACATTCCACTTTTAACAAATGCCTCTCAAATGCCCTTATAGCTTTATCCACTGGGATGCTTAGGAAGAACGAAGAAACATCAAAGCTTACTAACATTTCATTAGGTTTAATTTTTAAACCTTGTATTTTTTCAAAAACTTTTTTGAAATTTTGAGAAAAAATTTTTAAAGTAGAAAGGGGTACGAGTATGGGTAACCCACTAAGCCCACTTATAGCGGATCTTTTCATGGCTGAATTTGAAATGATTTTAAAAAATGAAAATTTATGGACGATATTTCGGACACGGTATGTGGTTGATGTTTGTTCTGAGGTTGAAAAAAACAGAATGCAAGAAACATTAAACGTATTAAATGAACGGGTTGAATCAATAAAATTCAGTTGTGAAGTTGAAAAGGATGGACGTTTGCCGTTCTCAGATCTTGAGATAAGGAGGAATGAAAATAGAATTGAAATCGGTGTGTACCACAAACCAACGAGTACAAAACGAACTATTACCAACAATTCACATTGTCCAATACAACACAAATTGGTGGCGAACAATTCCATGATACATAGATTATGTAGGTTACCGCTTTCAATAAATAATTTCAAAAAAGAATACGAACATATTAAAGAAACAGCAAAAGTGAATGGTTATAGTGTAGAAACGATTGGCCAAATTGTACATAAACAATCAAATAAAGTTAAAAAGTTTTTAAAAACAAGTCACTACGCTATAAATAGTTCAAAAATAAATAAACAGCGCGTAGCAATGTTAGTCCGTGGGCCCGCGTACAAAAAAAAACTAGTAAGGGTGTAAAATTTGGCTTGGCCAAACATTAAATACCCTACACTGCAGTATTTTTCAAATTTTGCTCATATGGGAGTTGCTACGCCCTCTTGTCCGAGGTCACCCAGTTTTTGTTCAGCGCTTGCATTTATAGTTTTTAGTGTCTGAGTGACAAACTTTTTCAGTAAAGCGTTTTGAAGCTTTTGCTTATATAGGAGGTGCCACGCCCTCTTGACCGAGTTCGTCTAGTTTTAGCTTAGAGCGTGCAATTATAGTATTTAGTATTTGAGTGAAGCTTGGTTCGATTATCTCAAGAAACTGTTTCAGTATAGCATTTTGAAACTTTTGCTTATGTGGGAGGTACCACGCCCCCTTGTCCGATTTCACCCAATTTTTGTTGAGAGCTTTCATTTATGATTCTTAGTGTCTGAGTCAAATTTGATTCGAATATTTCAAAAAACGCTTTCAGTATAGCGTTTTTAAGCATTTGCTTATATGGGAGGTGCCACGCCCTCTTGTCCGAATTCGCTTAGTTTTTCCTCAGAGCTTGCGCTTACAATTTTTAATATTAATGCGTATTTTGGTTGCATTGTCGTGAAAAAAACTCCTAAAATTGCATTTTGAATATATTTTTTGTATGGGTGGTAGGCGTGTCCGTTGACCGATTTCGCTCATTTTCAATCCCCCGAGCTAACTTTGGTGACGAAGGCAGTGTACCAAGTTTCATTGAATTATCTTGCTCAGTTTTCCCAAAAAGTGTATTTCAACACACAGCCAGCCAGCCAGCCACCCAGCCAGCCAGCCAGCCAGACAGACGGACATGGCTATATCGACTCAGGAAGTGACGCTGATCAAGAATATATATACTTTTCTATATCTGCCACGCCTCCTTCCCTGCGTTACAAACGGAAGGACAAAGTGAATATACCCTGGGTGTAGGGTATAAAAATAAAAATTCATAAACACACTGGTGAGACTTCGTATATTTAATGTTCAGGTCGAGTCGGACAAAATTTTGAGAGTGGGGAAGTATTGTGGTGGGGCGTTAACCGTTCAAGCTATCACAAAGTCATGGATTTCAGGTCAGAAAAAAATTTATGAACACAACCTTGGTTTTCATTCGGATCAAAAGTTTTTAATATGTTAAAAGTATAAAAAATGCTGTCGGGCAAAAATTTTGGGGCGTTTGACGAGTCGGACACGCCAAATATGCCAAAGTTACGAAATAAAAAAATGTATTACCACAGAGCCAATTTATGCAAAAATTTTGGAGCGTTTGACGAGTCGGACACGCCGAATAAGTGAAAGTTACGAAATAAAAATATTTATTACCACAGAGCCAATTTTTGCAGAATTGGCTAATAAAAATATTCAAAATCAATTGGAAACTTAGTGGGGGTCGGTGAACATTTTTTTCCTCTCCCGGCAACGAAGAATATAGTGGTCGTTCACTCACTTTTGTTAATTTAATGATTTTTTTTGTCCGACTATTGTTATGCCCCAATATTTTTGTCCGACAATCTTTCCAATTGATTTTAAATATTTTTATTGGCCAATTCTGCAAAAATTGGCTCTGTGGTAACAAATTTTTTTATTTCGTAACTTTGGCATATTCGACGTGTCCGACTCGTCAAACGCCCTAAAATTTTTGTCCGACAATGTTACCACTTGATTTTGAATAATCGTATTGACCAAGTCTACAAAAATTGGTTCTGTGGTAATAAATTTTTTTATTTCGTAACTTTGGCATATTTGGGGTGTCCGACTCGTCAAAAATTAAATACACGAAGTTCAGCAGTGTGTTTATGATTTTTTTTTGTACGCGGGCCCACAAATTACAAATTACGAATTAAATAAAGAAATCGTTTAATATATACGAACTGGAAATTGTGTATTAAAACGACAAAAAGCTTTTAAATAGGCTTGGCTAAACAAAAGACAAAACGCCTAATATGGAAAAGTCTGGGGAGTACACAAGATAGTATCAAAAAAAAAGTTCGAATGACCGCCTCCAGTTTGAAAGCTAACATTGGAAGAATTTTAAGGAAAAACCATTTTTTTTTTCGGCCTCCAAATTCGATGCAGTTTTAATTTTTTCCTATATCTCCGCCATTTGACGTCCGATCACCAATTATAGTATACTGTTGTAAATGTCTCAACACTACGTTTCATTCATAGAAGTCATTTATTTCAGATTTTTTTTTCGACTAGTTGTACTCATTATCTCAGTTTCTAACACACCAAGGTGCCAAAGTTTCCTTAAATTGTAGAAATTGAATTTCATATTCATGTTTCAAGAACAAAAATCGCCCCCTAAAACTATGCAAGATTCTTTTTTTATTTGGTTGCATGCTGTTTGAAATGTCAAATGTTAAAAAAAATTCCATAGTCTTAGGGGACGATTTTCGTTTTTGAAACATGCTGTTTTTCATATTTTGTACTGAGCTTTTAGATTCTCTATAACTGCTTCAATTTCAACAATTTGACGCCTTAGAGTGGTAGAAACTGAGATAATGAGTACAAATAGCGAATGAAATGTAGTTCATGTTGAGACATTTACAACGACATACTATACTTGGTGATCGGACGCCAAATGGCGGAGATATAAGAAAAACAAAACTGCATCGAATTTACAGGCCGAAAAAACAAATGTTTTTTCTTTAAAATTCTTTAAATATTAGCTTTCAAACTGGGGGCGGTCATACTATGGTCAAACAAAGAGATGCATTGATGAGAGGTTCAAAGAACACTATCAATGCATTCGGCTAAATCAACCAAATAAATTGGCGCTAGCCGCTCACGTATTAGTAGATGGCCACGAAATAAACAAAGACAATTTAATGTTATTGAAACAAGTGCACGATGATCGACAATTACTTAGATGCATACGAAGCTTATTTTATACAAAAACACAAATTCTCACTAAACTTGGATAGCGGAAATATTGACTTTTGTCTTTTTACATGCATATGTTAAGATGTTTGTGTTCCGGATAAATTTATGTTTGCTTGTTAACTACTGCCTACTGATACAGAAATTTAGACGTGATTGCTGATGCTGATTGCAGAGCAAATTCTCCGAAATGCATTCAAAGTGAGTGTTTTTTAAATGTAATAAATGTTTTATATATTTTGAAACACGAATTCTTGTGCGGTCAATTTAAAGTACAAAAACTTTTTAAAGCTAAATAAATTTGTCGGACTGCACGCCGTTTAAAATGAATATTTTATATTCAAACGTCCTTATTAAAGATTTGACTTTTTAGGAAAAGTGGTAATAGCACCTCCTTAGTGAAACATTTCTCTATAAAACTGCATCATTTCATTTTTGAAATTTAGTGGTCGAAAAACTGCGTTTTTCCCCTAAAATACCACTGTGCGCCTTTCGTTCAATGAAATTCGACGGCGTTATGTTAGAAAAATCGTTATATCTCAGGAACTAATACGACCTCCACTCTAATTTTAACTTAATATCCAGCAGAATTGAATAGAGTAAGAATAATAAATACCCCATATAAAGGGCATTAGGACCAATAATACTCACTGAAAAAAATTCGTCGAATCACCATTCCCATTTTGTTTTTGTCCTCGAAAGAGCTTATGTTCACGAAAGCGTTAATTTGTGAAAATTTTTTTCTAAAATTTTTCTTACTTACCCCTTTGCTACAGTTATTGGTTCAAATAATATCAAACCTTCGCTTTTATTTATTTCGCACAGAAAAACAATTCGTTTGGCCTAATGTGCACTGTGCAGCGTAGTACAAAGTTAAACATTTTCTAATTTGCCGCTTGCTGCATGTTTTTGACAGAAGAATAATGTTGCCGAATTGATGAAAATAAATTTGTAAACATTATTTAATGGTTTAAAGGTTATTTCAGCGCAAAATTCATGAACATTTCATAAAAAAGAGCAGCAAATGAAATTATGAAAATAATTTTAAGTTTTAAAGCGCTTCATCGTCTTCTATACCACATTTGGTACCACAGGCATAAAATAAAATAATATTCAGGTCAGATTTTAGGTTTGATTTTATTTCGTTTCTATTCGCAATAGGGGCCATAACGTTGCGAATCGTATAACAATTGTTTCAAAAATTTTAATTTCTTAAAAAAATCGAAGTGTCCTGAATGTATTAAAACCTTAATATATTTCCGAAATATTATACAGTTTTGCTCATCATAGGCTTAAAATGTTTGAAATCAAATGTGAGATATTGAATTAAAATTTTTTTTTAGCAAGAACTAAGTGTTGTATTGGACGTTAATGTGAAAAATTGTGAGAAAAGGTTGTTTTTTTTATAACTCACACAATTTTGTTCGGTTAATGATTATTGGTAAACTTGTTAGAAGCGCCATTAATAAAACTCGTTGTCCCAAGATTATGGCGAAATCACGTTATCCTGTTTTTATGGATGTTTTGACTTTTCTCCTCACTCTCTCCAAAAACTGGGCTACATTGGATGAAAGTAGTTTACAAAAATATTCTACGAAAAGTTTTACTAGGGGTCACGAAAGACGGAAAATGTTTCGGATTTTCTTTATTACATTTTTACAACATTACAGTTATTTTTTGCAGCGCTATCGGAATTCGTGATTTTTATACCCTACACCCAGGGTATATTCACTTTGGCCTTCCGTTTGTAACGCAGAGAAGGAGGCATGGCAGATATAGAAAAGTATATATATTCTCAGCGTCACCTCCTGAGTTGATATAGCCATGTCCGTCTGTCTGTGTGGCTGGCTGGCTGTGTGTGGAAATACATTTTTTGGGAAAACTAAGCAAGATAATTCAATGAAATTTGGTGCACAGCCTTCGTCGTCAAAGTTAGCTCGGGGGATTGAAAATGAGCGAAATCTGTCAACGGACACGCCTACCGCCCATACAAAAAATATATTCAAAATGCAACTTTTTGAGTATTTTTCACGATAATGCAACTAAAATACACATAAATACTGCGAATTGTAAGCGCAAACTCTGAACAAGAGGGCGTGGCACCTCTCATGTAAGCAAAAGCTTCAAAACGCTATGCTGAAATCGTTTTTTGAGATAATCGAACTAAATTTTACTCAGAAACTAAGAATTATAATTACAAGCTTTTAGCAAAAACTGGGTGAATTCGGACAAGAGGGCGTGCCACCTCTCATAAAAACAAAATTTTCGAAATACTGCTGTGAAGGGTATTTAACGTTTGGCCAGGCCAAAGATAACACCCTTACTAGTTTTTTTACATTTGTACAACATTACTGTTATTTTTTGTAGCGCTATCGGAATTGCAGAAAAAGTTTTTTGTTACTGTTTATGATATGTTATCTTCACAAAAAACGTCGTCTGTCTGACGGTGAGTTCACACAACTTTTTTATGCCATAAAACTTCAGAAAAAAATTAATAACTCAAAAATGCAGCCCCAAAAACTTTCCTTATGAGGTGCATTTCATAACTACGCTTTTATAATTTTCTTTCAAACCACGCCAAAAATGTGGTGTTTGTGTTTTTGGAAAAACAAAAAATGTCACATAAAAGTACAAAGAATGAGCTTGTTACTCTTGGCTTGTATCTATTAAAAATTTTCAAAGTTCCTCAAGACAAAAACTCAACTCGGTTATGAGCAACATCCCGGCTAGGATCGCGTTCGTGCTTCGCCATTTATCTGCCCGTTGCGTAAACATAAAAAAAGTATTATAATAATAAAACTACATATATCTGTACTCTACTTACGACCGTTTTCTTTCCGGCATCTTGCCCTAAAACCTCCTCAGCATTCCCCCAAATAATTTTAAATTTAGAGCTGCATTCTGAATGTACAATTCAACTTTTATTATTAAAGTTTAAAGTTCGAAAAATGGTAACCTAATACGTAGGCTGCTATATATATTTCTGGCCTAGGCAACACTAAGTGTTGCCAGGTGCAATTTGACATTTCCATTGGAAAGTTTGACATTTTTTAGCATAAACGTACTCACAACGTTTTGATGTACAAGTGCTATTTGTTTCGTTGATAACACTAGTTTACAAATTAATTATTTTTTTCTGTGATCTGAGTGCCATCTTAAATTCTTATGTAAAATGACTCCCTGATTCCGAAAATAGTTTTATTTTTTTTTTTTCTACGGAGACGTTTTCGAGAAATCCCCATTTCCTGTTTTTGAAGGGGGGAAAATATGACCTCATATAATCACATATACTTATATCGTTTACCAGTAAAGCCAGCTTAACATGTAAGACAACAAAAAAAGGTAATAAAATTTAACATAAACGCCTCATACTTAACTTTTCGATCAGTTTTTTAGTTTCTACGTTATTAATAAACATTTCGAAAAATTTAGATTTTTCTTTTGAAAAATCGAAAAAAAAAGTTTTTCAATTGGGATATTTTCTTGGAAAAAATTCCGTAAAAATAAAAAAACTTCATTTTGCAAAAGTCTGAAGAACCCCAGTAAAAAAAGATACTAATCGAGAAAATCAATGGATAAATAACGGAGTTATATCCAATTACGTGAAAATACCAAAAGTCAAATTTTACTCTATTTTTGTAATTTTCCTTGCATAAGGGTACAATTTTGAAATTTTTCTTTTCCGATTCGACCGATTCATATTTTTTTTGATTAGATGGACCATCATTAGTAAAAAAAAATTATTTTTATTTTTTACGCTCGTGTAGTGTTGCCGTATTAGAAAAAAAAAACAATTATTTGAGGTGTCACTTAACTTCAACTGATCTGTAAAGAGAACATCATATTCTACTCCTTATCTGAGCATCGCATTGAAAAGGCAATTAACTTGTCTTTTTAACATTAGGTCATTTTTCATACGATCTTGATCCGTATTAACTCAAAATTTTTGTAATAAAATATATAAATGACAAAAGTAATAAAACTTGACTTTTTCTATTTTTTCGAACAAGAAAATGTTAACGGCGTTAAAGAAATATTCTGAAAATCATCGAAATTTGCATTAAATTTGAAATTTGATTTACTATAGATTGGCTAATTTTCATCTGATATCAACAAATGACCCAATGTTAAAAAGACAATTTATATGCCTTTTCAATGAGATCCTCAGATAAGGAGTAGAATATGATGTTTTCTTTACATATCAGTTGAAGTTAAGTGACACCTCAAATAATTGTTTTTTTTCTAATACGGCAACACTACACGAGCGAAAAAAATAAAAATAATTTTTTTTACTAATGATGGTCCACCTAATCAAAAAAAATTTGAATCGGTCGAATTGGAAAAAAAAAAATTTCAAAATTGTACCCTTATGCAAGGAAAATTACAAAAATAGAGTAAAATTTGACTTTTGGTATTTTCACTTAATTGGATATAACTCCGTTATTTATCCATCGATTTTCTCGATAAGTATCTTTTTTTTACTGGGGTTCTTCAGACTTTTGCAAAATTAAGTTTTTTTATTTTTACCGAATTTTTTTTAAGAAAATATCCCAATTGAAAAACTTTGTTTTTCGATTTTTCAAAAGAAAAATCAAAATTTTTCGATTTTTCAAAAGAAAAATCAAAATTTTTCGAAATGTTTATTAATAACGCAGAAACTAAAAAACTGATCGAAAAGTTAGGTATGAGGCGTTTATGTTAAATTTTATTACCTTTCTTTTGTTGTCTTACATGTTAAGCTGGCTTTACTCGTTAACGAGATATATGTGATTATATGAAATCATATATTCCCCCCTTCAAAAACAGGAAAAATGGGATTTCTCGAAAACGTCTCCATAGAAAAAAAAAAAAAATTAAATTATTTTCGGAATCAGATAGTCATTTTACATAAGAACTTTATAGTGGCAACCAGATCACATTTTTGCTGTAAACTAGTGTAATTTAAGCGATTGATAAATTATGGGGTTTCCAACAAGAACAAACGTTTTTTACAACTAAGTGTTCATGCAAATCGAATGTATTGGAGTGGAACGAATGCCCAAGGATGCCTCTATCTCACGGTATGTCACATGACGATCTTGCATTATCAGTTCACGCACGGCATCAATGTTCTCTGGCACAACGGCCGTTTTTGGACGACCTTCACGGAATTCGTCTTTGAGCGAGCGTCGGCCACGATTGAATTCATTAAACCAGTTTTTCACAGTGCTATAGGATGGTGCTTCATCGCCATACAAAGATTTAAGTTCGTCGATGCACTCTTGTCGTGAAAAATGATCGCACGAAAATGTTCACGAGTCAATTCCATTTTTTTGCCAAATTGATTTTTTCAAGTCACTGTAAACAACACAAATGATGGTCGTACGTCAAAACGTTCTGAGTACGTTTATGCTAAAAAATGTTAAACTTTCCAATGGAAATGTCAGATTGCACCTAGGACAGAAAAATATATAGCAGCCCACGTATTATAGTATTGTTACTTAAGGGTGGCACTAATTTAAAATATTTATGGTTAATAATAAAGTTTTATGGCAAAATAATAAAGATATTTAAGAATTTTTAAGTGTGTTACTTAATGACATTTATATATTGAAAATTGATTTTTTTATTGAACTTTTAGTCATATATTTGCAAAAAGCGATTTACATATAAATCTATCAATGCATTTTCTAACACATAATTATGACAAATCAAGGAACGGATTAAAAACACGAAAACACATATGTTTCGTCTTTCGCCACAAAAACTCATCTGACTATTTTTGTTGTAATTATAATTATATTTATTTCACTAAATTAATTATAATTGAAAAATTGCAAGTTTGAAAACTTTTTGTGTTTTTGGCCTGCGCGGGAGTTGAACCAAGGACCTCCCGGTGGGTAGCAGAAGTCGTAACCACTGCACCAGCCTTGCCCGGCTGCGAAGCCGACTTTTGCCAGTTTTGTTTGTGTGTTAATACGTATTGATATATCATAATTGTTGTTTGTGTTATTTATTGATATTTGGTATAGCTGTTCCTTTGTAACAGATTCAATACCGATTGCAGGTGTTGCCAGCTTATCAGGGCGTGTTCTCCCAAATAACTTTTAGAATTTTTAAGTGTGTTACTTAATGACATTTATTTATTGAAAATTGATTTTTTTTAATTGAACTTTTAGTCACATATTTGCAAAGATCGATTTATATATAAATCTATCAATGCATTTTCTAACACATAATTATGACAAATCAAGGAACGGATTAAAAACACGGCTATAGTGACATATGTTTCGTCTTTCGCCACAAAAACTCATCTGACTATTTTTGTTGTAATTATAATTATATTTATTTCACTAAATTAATTATAATTGAAAAATTGCAAGTTTGAAAACTGTTTTGTGTTTTTGGCCTGGGCGGGAGTTGAACCAAGGACCTCCCGGTTGGTAGCAGAAGTCGTTACCACTGCACCAGCAAATATATGACTAAAAGTTCAATTAAAAAAAAAAACAATTTTTAAAGATATTTAATTTATCGAAAACAATAATAATTTTGAAATGTCAAGACTCCGGTTTTCTTTAAACTAAATTTAGTTGTGTTTTTTTCTGTACAAAAAATAATATACAAAACTAAAAAAAAGGTCTTAGCTGGTTGATAAAGTTCTTAGCTGGTGGGTGAAGAAGGTCGGGTGAGGAAGGTCTGATCATGCTGGCTGCGACGGGCATTGTAGTTACTGAAATGCTTGCTGCGTTTTTCTTTATTGTTGTCGCTGCACTGTGGGAAATTTTGTCCTGTTTGTTAACCAAAAGTCGAATTTTAAACACTTAGAAAATAAAGTCTTGGGTATGCTATTCAAATGTGAATACTTGCGAGAGAAAATCCACATACTTAGTTTTTTCTTAAAGTTTTATCCTTCGGCTACACAAGTGTCAAAGTTTCTTCTTCTGAAAAAATAAAAATTTTATTGTTCACGCTCAAAAAATTCGCATGTATTAAAAATGAATATTTCTCTTAATTCAAAGCTTATTAAAAATGTTTAAAATTAAAACGGGAACTAGTAGAAAGTAGTTACTCTGTATATAAAAAAATTTGTCTTTTCGTTTAGTGGTTTTAAAGAAATTTACGTTTACTTCAGTGAGCTTTAAATCGTAAATTTTTTTTTTAAATTTTAGTTTTGGTGAACCCGGAAAAACAGCCCAGCCTAGGCCTCTTTCTAACTTATATAAATATGTAGAACAATCAATTTTGAGCTCTTCTGTAAACAAATTTTTTTGCGCTTTTTTGCGACTTTTTAATAATCGACATTTTTCTCAGACAACTTCTCAATACGAAATGCAGACTTATTCGATATCTGGAGAGCCGAAGAAGACAAAAAGTCAGCAGTTTTAAATCATTTCGTCGGGTTAAAACTACAACTAGCCATCTACATTTTTCATGTTTTGAGAAAAAAGCGTTTTAAGTTTTTTGAATTTCGTTTTTTGTATGCGATTTTGCAGTTTTCTACTTTTTATTCCTTATGTAAAATTGGATGAGGCCTACATATCAAAAGACCAACTAGACTGGAGCATAGATCCGTTTTTTTTCATGTTTTTGTATACTTAACTCAAAATGTCAGTACATGTAGATGTCTAGTTGTAGTTTTAACCCAACGATTTGATAAATCTCCTGAATAAAGGTTATAGATCGAACTCGTTTGCGGAATATTAACGCGAAAAGTCTAAAGCCTTTTGCAAACATTTGAAAGAAAAATGGGGAAAAATCACTCGTATATCATGTCAATATCTACTAAATTTCCAATACTTTGAAAAATTTTGTTTTGAGACTGCTGATATCATTAAAAAGTATCCCTGGTATTCGATGACAAAAACTCCATATTCATTCTAGGGAAATTATTCAAAATATGGTACTTCCGGTAGGATACTTTGGAAAAGACGCAGATGAGTGTCGAAATAAAATTTTTAAATTAGATAGACTGCATCACGCTTGCAAATGTGACAAAATAAATCTTTATGACGTTTATAGATCCCGTAATTTCCAGCATTTTTTTAAGTAAACGGATAAAAACGAAAGCAAGCGCCACTTACACTAGAAGTCATCAATTTATTAAGTTGCGTTGAAAATAATAAGGAAGATAGTTTAAGCAAACTAATAGAAAATGAAGATGTAGCAGAAAGTACCTAATGATATTTGTACGTTAATAGACGCAAAATTCGAGAATATATTGGAAAATTTTGAGCTTTTAATAAGTATTTTACTCATGAATTTATAATGAGGAGATTCCTGAAAACGTGTAAAGGCCTCGAAAACCTCGTAAACTCGTAAGTGTTGTCAAAATCAATATGAAATTTGACAGATTTACGAGTTTACGAGGTTTTCGAGGCTTTTACAAGTTTTCAGGAATCCCTTGTGTTTTTAAATTAGCTCAGTTAATGTAATGTTTAAAAAAAATAGTTTTTAATATAGTATGCTTTTAGATCTCTGTAATTTTACCGTTATTGTTAATATATGCACATTTGTGTGTATGTATATACTTAGAAAATATGAATATACCATACCAAATTTTAATAAAAAATGTTTCATAATAATTTCTTTGAAAAGAGGTTGAAAAAGGGGCATGACAGTTGTCCAATTTGACCAATTTTAAAATATGTTGTTCTCTACACTCCTAGAAAAATTTCCACGAGATTTCACCTAAATATCTTTATTTTTGTACTTTTGGCCAGAAAACATGTTCAAATTTTCCATAGTGCGCTGTTTGGTTTTCTTTTCACTTTTATTTAGTGTTATTAATTTAAGATTTACGTTCGTTTACATTTGGTTTTTCTTACACGGAGTTTTCTGTTTTTATTTTTGAGTTCAGCAACAGTACTGTTGGTAACACAAACGTTCTTTTGCTTATGTTGTTGTTAAAATTTATAACATAGCAAGTAGCTAACACCTTTTATTGTATAATTAGAACAATACATAAAATAGTTCTAAGAAGTCTCAAGTAACTTTTTAAAAATGTTAAAATATGTAACTGATCTGGAAAAGACTCAATAAATATTACTTACTTACTTACTTATGTTGTTGTTGGTGACGTTGCTATTGTTTTTGGTGCATTGTCCACTACCACAATGCAAAATTAAAAGTGCAATTACCACATGAAAATCAGAATATTTAATTTGAATTGTCAAATTGTTCACTTGCACTAGCAGTTTGACATTTGTTACCGTGACAGTTTAGTTGGTGTTGCTGCTCCTGTACGAAGTATACTGCATTGATTTAGGGCAACCCTTTTTTTTTTTGTTTTAATTTTTCCTCAAATTCGTCTTTCACTTTTGCTGTTGTATACCGTTCTGTCAGTTGAAAATTTTTCTTTTGGTTTCTTCGATATTTCGTTTTCGGCCACCTCTCTTCAAACAAAATAACCACTACTTTACAATTACATATATGTAATTAAGTTTTACATGGAAAATTGAAATTCTGCAATTTATGTATTGCAAGGTGCAGAATTTTTTTTAACAATAACTTTATGCATTTTTTTCTCTTTGCTTAAAAATATATTTGCAGTGCTTTTTCAATTTTTGTCACTAATTGATCGGTTATATCTAACCATCCCATCTCAATTTTCAAATGCAATTTTTGCCAAAAAGAACTTTTTTTTATACCCTACACCCAGGGTATATTCACTTTGTCCTTCCGTTTGTAACGCAGAGAAGGAGGCGTGGCAGGTATAGAAAAGTATATATATTCTTGATCAGCGTCACCTCCTGAGTCGATATAGCCATGTCCGTCTGTCTGGCTGGCTGGCTGGCTGGCTGGGTGGCTGGGTGGCTGGCTGGGTGATGTGTGTGGAAATACACTTTTTGGGAAAACTAAGCAAGATAATTCAATGAAATTTGGTACCCTGCTTCCGTCATCAAAGATAGCTCGGGCGATTGAAAATGAGCAAAATCGGTTAACGGACACGCCTACCGCCCATACAAAAAATATATTCAAAATGCAATTTTAGGAGTATTTTTCACGACAATGCAACTAAAATACACATAAATACCAGAAATTGTAAGCGCAAGCTCTGAGAAAAAAATGAGCGAACTCGGACAAAAGGGCGTGGCACCTCCCATATAAGCAAAAGCTTCAAAACGCTATACTGAAAGCGATTTTTGAGATATTTGAACCAAATTTAACTCAGACACTAAGAACTATAAATGAAAGCTCTCAACAAAAATTGGGTGAAATCGGACAAGGGAGCGTGGCACCTCCCATATAAGCAAAAGCTTCAAAACGCTATACTGAAAGCGATTTTTGAGATATTCGAACCAAATTTAACTCAGACACTAAGAACTATAAATGAAAGCTCTCAACAACTGAAATGCTTGCTGCGTTTTTCTTTATTGTTGTCGCTGCACTGTGGGAAATTTTGTCCTGTTTGTTGGCCAAAAGTCGAATTTTAAACACTTAGAAAATAAAGTCTTGGGTATGCTATTCAAATGTGAATACTTGCGAGAGAAAATCCACATACTTAGTTTTTTCTTAAAGTTTTATCCTTCGGCTACACAAGTGTCAAAGTTTCTTCTTCTGAAAAAATAAAAATTTTATTGTTCACGCTCAAAAAATTCGCATGTATTAAAAATGAATATTTCTCTTAATTCAAAGCTAATTAAAAATATTTAAAATTAAAACGGGAACTAGTAGAAAGTAGTTACTCTGTATATAAAAAAATTTGTCTTTTCGTTTAGTGGTTTTAAAGAAATTTACGTTTACTTCAGTGAGCTTTAAATCGTAAATTTTTTTTTTAAATTTTAGTTTTGGTGAACCCGGAAAAACAGCCCAGCCTAGGCCTCTTTCTAACTTATATAAATATGTAGAACAATCAATTTTGAGCTCTTCTGTAAACAAATTTTTTTGCGCTTTTTTGCGACTTTTTAATAATCGACATTTTTCTCAGACAACTTCTCAATACGAAATGCAGACTTATTCGATATCTGGAGAGCCGAAGAAGACAAAGAGTCAGCAGTTTTAAATCATTTCGTCGGGTTAAAACTACAACTAGCCATCTACATTTTTCATGTTTTGAGAAAAAAGCGTTTTAAGTTTTTTGAATTTCGTTTTTTGTATGCGATTTTGCAGTTTTCTACTTTTTATTCCTTATGTAAAATTGGATGAGGCCTACATATCAAAAGACCGACTAGACTGGAGCATAGATCCGTTTTTTTTAATGTTTTTGTATACTTAACTCAAAATGTCAGTACATGTAGATGTCTAGTTGTAGTTTTAACCCAACGATTTGATAAATCTCCTGAATAAAGGTTATAGATCGAACTCGTTTGCGGAATATTAACGTGAAAAGTCTAAAGCCTTTTGCAAACATTTGAAAGAAAAATGGGGAAAAATCACTCGTATATCATGTCAATATCTACTAAATTTCCAATACTTTGAAAAATTTTGTTTTGAGACTGCTGATATCATTAAAAAGTATCCCTGGTATTCGATGACAAAAACTCCATATTCATTCTAGGGAAATTATTCAAAATATGGTACTTCCGGTAGGATACTTTGGAAAAGACGCAGATGAGTGTCGAAATAAAATTTTTAAATTAGATAGACTGCATCACGCTTGCAAATGTGACAAAATAAATCTTTATGACGTTTATAGATCCCGTAATTTCCAGCATTTTTTTAAGTAAACGGATAAAAACGAAAGCAAGCGCCACTTACACTAGAAGTCATCAATTTATTAAGTTGCGTTGAAAATAATAAGGAAGATAGTTTAAGCAAACTAATAGAAAATGAAGATGTAGCAGAAAGTACCTAATGATATTTGTACGTTAATAGACGCAAAATTCGAGAATATATTGAAAAATTTTGAGCTTTTAATAAGTATTTTACTCATGAATTTATAATGAGGAGATTCCTGAAAACGTGTAAAAGCCTCGAAAACCTCGTAAACTCGTAAGTGTTGTCAAAATCAATATGAAATTTGACAGATTTACGAGTTTACGAGGTTTTCGAGGCTTTTACAAGTTTTCAGGAATCCCTTGTGTTTTTAAATTAGCTCAGTTAATGTAATGTTTAAAAAAAATAGTTTTTAATATAGTATGCTTTTAGATCTCTGTAATTTTACCGTTATTGTTAATATATGCACATTTGTGTGTATGTATATACTTAGAAAATATGAATATACCATACCAGAATACCAGAAATTGTAAGCGCAAGCTCTGAGAAAAAACTGAGCGAACTCGGACAAAAGGGCGTGGCACCTCCCATATAAGCAAAAGCTTCAAAACGCTATACTGAAAGCGATTTTTGAGATATTTGAACCAAATTTAACTCAGACACTAAGAACTATAAATGAAAGCTCTCAACAAAAATTGGGTGAAATCGGTCAAGGGAGCGTGGCACCTCCCATATAAGCAAAAGCTTCAAAACGCTATACTGAAAGCGATTTTTGAGATATTCGAACCAAATTTAACTCAGACACTAAGAACTATAAATGAAAGCTCTCAACAAAAATTGGGTGAAATCGGACAAGGGGGCGTAGCACCTCCCATATGAGCAAAAGTTTCAAAATGCCATACGGAAAGAGTTTTTTGAGATAATCCAAACAAATTTCACTCAAATACTAAAGACTATAAATGCACGCTCTAAGCTAAAACTAGAGGAACTCGGACAAGAGGGCGTGGCACCTCCTATATAAGCAAAAGCTTCAAAACACTATGCTGAAAACATTTTTCACTCAGACATTTAAACCTATAAATGCAAGCTCTGAACAAAAACTGGGTGAACTCGAACAAGAGGGCGTAGCACCTCCCATATGAGCAAAATTTTAAAAATACTGCAGTGTAGGGTATTTAATGTTTGGCCAGGCCAAATTTTACACCCTTACTAGTTTTTTTTTCAAACAGAGTGTAAGAGTATAAATATATTTAACGAGAAATGTTATAAAATAAATAAAGGGTTTTCCAGGGTTTGAGATATTTCAAAAACTTTATTATCGGCTTGAAGTACAATCAAAACATTTCACGGCGTGCCTAAACCCGTTTTAAATCGAACGTCGTAGCACATCAAATTTTTTTCCAGATTCTGTTTACTTATCGTTCAATTTTCAGATAATCCCTTTTCCAATTGGGGCATTTCCCATACAAAAATAATAAAAAATTTTTTTTAACTACAATATTAAACAAAAATCAAAATTATCACATTCGATGTGTTTTGCGATGCATAACGCGAATCCGACCTCCGAGTTGCTCTATCGTGTATAGTTGTTGAGATATTCTAACCTAAAAACCAAAAAAAGTCGTTTTTTGCCATTTTTTGAAGCTATATAACTATGTAACATATCATTTATTCGTTAAATGTGGTTAAAGTAATTAAAAGCCCTGACGCCGGCGGCGTCATTGGGCCATATTTTTTCGTCGACGATAACGATCGTCACGTTACTGTGAATGGCCATCGTTATCGCGCAATGATTAGGGATTATTTTTGGCCCGAATTAGAAGATATGGACTTGGATGACATGTGAGCAGAACGGTGTCACAAGCCATACAGCACACGGTACAATCGATTTATTGAAGAGTGAGTTTGATGAGCGTGTTATCTTAAGAAATGGGCCAGTCGACCGGCCGCCTCGTTCTTGCGATTTAACGCTTCTAGACTATTTTCTTTGGGGCTACGTCAAGTCAATAAGCCAATAAGCCGACGACGTTGGAAGAGCTCGTCGAAAATTGGGTCCAAAGAATCGACCGCTGCACACGTGCCCGAGGTGGCCATATGAACGAAGTCGAGTTCCATTCATAAATGTTTTGATTGTACTTCAAGCCGATAATAAAGTTTTTGAAATATCTTAAATAGTTTGCGTTTTATTAAAAAAAAAATGGTCAAGTCCCTATAAGAAAACCCCTTGTTATTAATTTAACGAAATGTATGTCTTAAATTGTGTCGTTAAATATGAAAACTATTGGGTGTTTGCATTAATTTCCATCGTTTTTTTTTTATTTGAGACTTTATTTAAAGAAAATGGTACAATATATTTTATTCAAAGTATTGCCCATCGCTAGTCACTACTTTTTCCCATCTTTCTGGCAATTTATGGATTCCATCCCAGAAAAACTGCGCCGGCTTGGCGGCCAAAAACGAATCGAGCCAATTTTCGATATCTTGAACTGAAGTGAAGCGTATTCCTGAAAGGGCATTCTGCATCGATCGGAACAAATGATAGTCTGATGGTGCAAGGTCTGGGCGGGTGAGGCAAAATTTCCCATCCGTTGTTTTCCAGGTAATTTTTGACTGGGGCAGCAATATGTGGCCGAGTGTTATCGTGGTGGAAAATGATTGACTCGTGTCTGGTCGCATACGTTGGCCGCTCTGCCTAGATTTTCTGCTTCAATCGGATCAATTGTTGACGATAGAGTTGAGCATTAATGGTTTGGCCACCTGGCAGCAGCTCATAATGGATCACACCTAGCTGGTCCTGACCAGGACGTTCTTTGTCTTCAACATCAAAATCACCACTTTAAAACCGTCGAAACTACTCACGACAGCTTGATTCAGCTGGAGCATAGTCCCCATAAACTTCTACAAGAATGCGATGACTTTCGGCAGCTGTTTCCTTTGAAATATAGTAGTGAAGTAAAACTTCCCACAAATGTTGCTTTTTCGGCACGAACTCGGACATTTTGGAGCACAGTAAAATTTATAATGCTTATGAAAATTTTCAAATCTAATGATGCAGAGTTGTTGACAGATGCCTAAGCTTCAAATATGACGTTTCTGATCTAACATTTAAGTCACCATGTATTGATGGCGACATCTTTTGAAAAACGATGGAAAGTAATGAATACATCCAATAACTAAGTCCCTCCGTGATTTGTAGGCAAAAAAAATTCATTAAATTGATTTTAATTTATTTTATTTTAAATTGTAGAAAGTTTATGATCTGTTGGAGCTAATTTAGTGTAGGCTCTTATTTAAAATAATATTAAATAAGAGACACTACACTTTTCTGTTTTTTACTGCAACGTTTCGTATATTTATTATTTTATTTTGCCCACTTATCAGAGAGGGACTTAGGCAGTTTTGATATTTAAGGTATAAAATCTCCAAATTCTCTATCTTCGTCACCTGTTTGATCACTGCTGGATATATTATGAGTATACTTTGCTGTTTTGCAATTCTTTAAAAAATATCTTAAAAACCGAAATGCATTAATAAATTTTAAAACTAAAATTTATTGCTTTAATTTTTTACAAATAGTGCGGTCGATAAGGCGGTTTTTAAAATCGTTTTTTGAAGTATTGTCCGAATATTATTTTTTAGTTTCGAAACTAAGAATAAATAAAATTATATTTTGCTTTCGATGATATTTGGCGAAACATATCCGTCTGCGATTTGATAAATGAATAGAAGTACAGGCACGACATATTCCAATCCTCTTCAATGTTCAGAATGGAGCTTAGTGTGCTGACTTATAGTTGCGTTTTCTCTGTCGTCCACGTTTTTCAGCGAAAGCTGTTGAGCTGGGCAGGCATAAAACGTATTCAATTATTCTACCCATTTCTTCGCAGTCGCAATTTTGGTTATTCAAATGGGCGAATACTTCGACGCTTCGCTTTACTACGGGCATCTTGTCATTATTCCACTGTTGAAGTTTAATTTGCCTACAATAGTTTTTGATGAAGCCAAACTCCTTGTGTAATTGCGCCGAGTTGGCAGTTGCGTCGTACAATTTTGGCTGGTTCAAATGGCACATGGTCTAAAATCACATAAACATACTAAAGAGCACATAAACATATTAAATTAACAAAAAATTAGGCCCATTTTGTGTTAATAATCTTGAAATCGTATCCATCACTGATCAACACATCTTTTTCTCTTTCTACAATTGGCGATAAATAGTTACTTTCTCGTGGTCTGCTCAAAGTGTTTTTCAGTTCATCGATTTATTGAACGCACATGAATAAGATTTGATAAGTATGTACAGAGCGCGGGACAAATAATGTTCTCTGGGAAAATGGGTAATGCCACGCCCCTAAAAAATCATTATTAATGAGATTTGATACATATAATTTGCGTTAAATAATTTTTTAAAAACAATTTCAACTAAAAATTTTCCAGTGGAAATTTAAGTGAGTTACGTCATTTACTAAGGGGCCGTTCACATATTACGTAACACGACAGGGGGTCAGACGATTTGTTACGAAGTGCTACATGAGGGTGGGAGGGGTTATCAACTACGTTACGTAACGTCGATTTTATAATTTTATGCGACAAAAAATTCAAATTCAAATTATAAAAATTAAAATTTGTTACGTTACAAGGGGGGAGGGGAGTCAAAATTGGTCGAAAATTGCGTGACGTAAGTCTTATTAAAAAAAAACCAGAAAAGATTTTTGAATTTAATTACTTCGAAAATAAACTTGAATTATTTCATATCCTTTTTTGTAATCCAAGTCAAAACCCACATTTATTTTCTTTAAATCCTTTGGGACGATTGTTGTAATTTTTTTTTTACTTAATATAGTGCCACTTAATTACCACGCAAATATATACCTTTTTAACATTTTTTTTTATGTATTGTCGTACGAGTGTTGAGTAACGCCACTATGGAAATACCCATATCTCGTTTTGGTTTGCGGTTTTTTAATCTGCGGACAGGCAAGAAACTTTCCGTTTTTGTCAAACTTTTTATTTGGTTTGGTTTTCATATGTTTTGAACAGGAGATACATTAACCATAGGGATAAACATTAACATGAGGTATGTCAATACTTATATGTTACAAGCTTTTTGTTCGAATGATTTCGACTGTCTGAATAATTTTTGACTTTTCGAATACCTTCATTTTCTTATTATTGGGCATTTCCCGATACAATTCGATACTGTTCAACTTTTGTTATGTTTTCCGATATTCAAGACTGTCGATACTGTTTGATGAATTCTAACAATTTTCGAAATTAAAAACCTTTTCGCCCTTTTTGGATATTATTTAATATATTGCGATAATTTTTGAACGCTTTTGATGATATGTAACTATTATTTCATTTCGGTTTTGTTATATTTCTCTGCGTCTAAAACTTTTCATTTTTACAGAGCTCAAAACATTACTTACCAATAGCTTATTTTTGGATTCATCGATATCGTATGTTTTCTAAAATTTTATTTATTTACGTAGCTTACCCTACCTTATTTTTGGTAACTATTTCTATTTTCAACAGTAAACATAAAACAATGAATTTGTTCATAAATACCTTTCGAAATTCTTCAAATATATGTATTAATAATCGTATTATCAATTTACCGTTACAGAAGTTATATCATACTTTGTCTATTGAAACAAGCTGGAGAATATTTTCGTTGTGAAATGGAGCATACTATTTTTGAAAATACTGCTCCGCTAAATGAACTTGGAGAGGCAATGGATACAGAAGATTCATTTGCATGTATTACTCCAATGGATACTAATCCTATTGTATCAAATATAGAAGCGAGCGAAGGCAATGTAATGACAAGCGTTAGCTCTGTGGAAAATCGGTGTGACGATATCCAAACCCAAATAAAATCTTCCGACGGTTATGAAAAAAACATTGACAAAAAACTCTCCCACGAAAGTCCCAACATAGATGAAATGGAAAGCGAAATCAAAATGGACTTAGCTTGCCCGTTAACAGGATTAAAGAGCAGCGTAGAAAGTAATGCAGATTTTTCAGTTGACAATAAAAAGAAAAATTGTTCTCTAACAGACGAAAAAAAAATTGCCAATTTGCGTAAAAATATACGCGATGTTATGGGAGAGAATCAATTAGACAGCAATACATTAGAAGCACAAAGAGAAGAATCTGAACGTTTAGCTCGAGTAGCAGAACAGCAAAAAATAATACGAGAATATCAAAGGCAAACAGCTGTGAACAAACAAAATGTACGCACAAAAAATCGTGTTATTTCTCTTTTACAAAGTGGTACCACCTTTGCAAAAATAACTGACGTTACAGAAGAATCGCAACAAGAAAAAGTTTTGCGTGATTGCTATGGCCCAATCATTAATAGGAACAAACTTGTTGAAAAAGACGTAAAAGATGATGACATTGATAAAAGTACTAAATGCAGCAGCAAGGCGCTCTATACTCCTGACCTCCCAATAAACGATGTAGTTACAATTGAAGATAGTTCTTCAGAAGATGATTGTATTTTACTATCAGATGACGAAGAAAACGATTTGGAGGAAGAAACTGAGGATGATCCTAATAATAGTGGTTTGCATGTTAAAGATGTTTACAATGTTGTAGACGAAGAAGGTCGTGTTGTCGTAAATGTAGGGCACCCCCAAGGTGAAGAAGATATATTTATTGCACCACAAATTGCTAAGACTATTAAGCCTCATCAAATTGGTGGCGTGCGTTTTCTCTTTGATAACATTATAGAGTCCACTAAAAGATTTAACAGTTCCACAGGATTTGGTTGTATTTTGGCGCACTCTATGGGGCTAGGCAAAACATTACAAGTAGTATGTTTTTGTGATATTATTTTAAGGCATACGGACTCGAAAACAATTCTGTGCGTGATGCCAATTAATACTCTACAAAACTGGATGGCCGAATTTGATATGTGGTTGCCTAAGCAATCTGATAATCCTGAAAATGTGCGACCACGTAACTTTAATGTTTTCGTCCTCAATGATCAACAAAAAACTTTAAGTGCTCGAGCAAAGGTCATTCTTAAATGGTCTGAAGAAGGCGGTGTTCTACTAATGGGCTATGAGCTATTTAGGTTACTGGCATTAAAACTAATTCCTAATCGAAAACGGAAAGTTGGTAAAACATCTATTGGAAATGAAAAAGTAGAAACAGAGGCACATAAACGCCTTAGTGAAAGTATATATCAATCATTGGTCAAACCAGGTCCTGATTTAGTAATTTGCGATGAAGGACATCGTATTAAAAATTCACATGCAGGAATTTCATTGGCTCTTAAGCAAATTCGAACTCGTCGAAGAATTGTACTCACTGGATATCCATTGCAAAATAATTTGTTAGAATATTGGTGCATGGTCGATTTTGTGCGTCCTAATTATCTGGGTACGCGAACTGAATTCAGTAATATGTTTGAGCGTCCAATTCAAAATGGCCAATGTATTGACTCTACTCCCGAAGATATAAAATTCATGCGTTATAGAGCGCATGTCTTACATTCGCTGTTAGTTGGGTTCGTTCAACGAAGATCGCACTTGGTTTTGGAGCATACATTGCCACAAAAATTAGAATATGTTATTTTAACAAAAATGACTTCTTTTCAACGAAAATTATATGAAACTTTCATGAATGACGTTGTTCGCAAAAAGACTGTTCCAAACCCTTTAAAAGCATTTGCTGTATGTTGTAAAATTTGGAACCATCCCGACGTACTTTACAACTTCCTGAAAAAAAGAGAGACTGAATTAGATTTAGAAATTGATGACGTGGATGGGTCTGCAGATATTTCGGCTTCATTAAAAGGCAGCTTAAAAAAAAGCGAAAAATTACCTCCAAATAATGAGGATGAAAATAATAAATTCGAAAAATCGGAGATAACTTCTTTGCAGAAGGTTGAAGACAGTAAACAAGAACTAGAAAATACTAGTATAAAGAACGAGTAAGTATATCATATTTATTTACCATTTGATAATCACTTAGCAGCTATGGGGTGATTCCACTGTATGGACCAGTCAAGATAGAACCGATATTTCCGATTATTCCAAGGTACATAAAACCTTTACTAATCAATAGAGAATTTCTCCCTGACCAACATATCTGTTTCGTCACAAAAGAAAATGTTTTATTTTTTTTTTTAAATTTATTTTCCTAATTACTTATAAATTCAATATTTTAGTGAAAAACTCACTAGTTGCCGCTTCAAGGCTAATAACAAAAAAAAATAAACTAAGTTAAAATTCTTCAATAAATTTGTCAGTCTGTTTGTTTAAATTACGGCCAAACCGATGAAGCTAGATGCATGAAATTTGATACAAATAATAATATGCCTACCTCCCATACAATTTTAAGACACATATATCTAAAGTAGGCGTGAACTTTAACCGATCACACTCAAACCATGACTCTAAGTATTATTTGTACCAAATTGTATGGCCATAATCCTTATTTTAACAGATAGGCGGACAAATTATATAAAGCGCAAATCAGAGGCAACAAGCTTTAAATTCGTTTAAATGTTGTACACGAAAATGGAATCGCCCTATGCTTGTTTGTAATTTCTTACTATTGCTTCTAAGTACTTTTCATTATTTGTCAACCATGCCTTAGTGTCTCACAGTATGTATTAAAATTTGTGCCAATGATTTTATTGCTCTGATCTTCTCTACATGAATGGATTTTTTTTCAGGGTTTGACCTGCTGACTATAAAATAAAATCAAAATTTTCTTTCACTAAATTGCTAAAATCATCATTTTTAAACCGGACACCCAGGAGGCGTGGCAGGTATGGAAAAGTATATATATTCTTGATCAGCGTCACCTCATGAGTCGATATAGCCATGTCCGTCTGTCTGGCTGGCTGGGTGTGCGTGGAAATACACTTTTTGGGAATCGGTCAACGGACACGCCTACCGCCCATACAAAAAATATATTCAAAATGCAATAATAAGAGCATTTGCAATAACAGAGGCAAAGTGCACATAAATACTAGAGATAGTAAGTGCAAGCTCTGAGCAAAAACTAGGCTAATTCAAACTAGAGGGCATGGCACCTCCCATATAAACAAAAGTTTCAAAATGTTATACTGAAGGCGTTTTTTGAGATAACCCAACCAAATTGCGCTCAAATACTCAAATTAATAAATGCAAGCTCTGAGAAAAAATGAAGCGAACTCGGACAAGAGGGCGTGGTAACTCCCATATATGGAAAAGTTCGAAATGATATACTGAAAGTGTTTTTTGAGATAATCCAACTAAATTTAAGAACATTAATTACAAACTCTGAGCAAAAAGGAGGCGAAGTAGGACTAGGGGTGGGGTACTTCCCATATAAGCAAAAGTTTAAAAATGCTATATTGAAAGATTTTTTTAAGAAAACCTAACCGAATTTTAATCAATCTCTCAAAACAGTAAATGCAAGCTCTACGCTAAATATAGGTAAACTCGGAGACGAGAGCGTGGCACTTCCCATATAAGCAATTTGTTCTTATACTCTCCTAGGAGTTATGGAAGAATATAAAAATGTATTTTAATAAAAGCTTGTATGTACAAGAATATTGCATAGTATTTGTATTAACTTACGTTTTTAATCCTATATAACCGAAAGTACATAAAAGTCACCAATTTATGAATAACGCTTTATTGCTGATAACACAGGTTTACAAAAAAAAAAATGTCATGGCGTTTTGACCGGACTATGTGTTTCCTAGGGACTTTGACGTCCTGAATCCGAATCCCGGGTCCTTTTTTTTTCAGAACGTCTGAGAAACATTTTTCAAGGTCATATGGAGGTCATTAGTGGAATTCCCAAAATTTTAACGAGCGATAATCGTTGTAGCAAACTAACAATGGTTGTAGCTTGCGATAACGAAAGTGGTATTCTCAAAATCATAGTTAACAACAAAATTTACAAAATTTAGTGCTGGAAAATTTTTGGAAATGTTAACGAAAATTGTTGCCAAATTTAATCGAAAATATGGCAACACAACCATTTGACAAATGAATTCGAGGGAAAAATAATAAAAACATCGTTTTAATTTTTTCTTTTCTGTGAAATAAAATAAATAATACAAAATTCAGAACGACGATGTTGTCTGGGGTATCATCAACAAATCGTTTTGTTCGTTAAAAAACGATACATGTACCTTTTGCCGACGTGAGTACAACTTCACTGGTCTTTGCAGGCGTCAGATCTGACTCTGACCACTGGCAAACAGTTAATTGGTACTATGCGCAAGGAAAAGGCATCATCTATCTCTTTATGAAGACCGCAGAACGCTCACATATGGCAAAAAAATTGTGGGAGCGTGTGAAATTGTCACGCAATTTGGAAAAAGCCATACAACAGATAAATTAAAATTTGGTCTTTTGGCCAAAATATATGATTGTCAAGAATAAGCAACGTTTTGTAAAGATCACACAGTAAAAGTTGCACACAATTAAAACTGCGACGTTAGAAATTGATAGTGCTGCTGTCACGTAAAATTGAACGCCGCGAAACACGTCGTAAGCAGAAGCCACTAAAATTGCTAATCATATTGAAATGGAACTGATGGATAGTCTCCAAAGTGGTACAAATCAAGATATTTATAATTTCCCACAAACGGCATTCAATGAGGGACTAGAGGCAGAAGACAATGGAGATGAAGAAGAAGATTTTGAGGAAGAACAAGAGGTCGAAAAGGGGATGGAATTGGATAGCGAAGTGCGTAGTGAATTACTTGATGAAGAGTTTATTGAAGCGATTCTGACGAAGAAGATGATGAAGATGGAGTAGATAGTGATGATGAAGATACTCTTAATAATGATTCCAAATCCATCCAGGGGTACCCACCTTAAAGCGGTTTTCATAGAAGATATATCCGGATCTTCTTATGACTATATCTTCGAAACCAGATCTTGCTGACAATTTTTGATTACATATTCATGTTAGAATTACGAATTAAATAATAAAAAAGTAGTTTCAGAATTTTAACTTATTTATCCGTAAACAAGTCATGAGCCAGTGATTCCCATTAAACAACCACTAAAACTGATTTAAGCGAATTTTTCTTGCAGGAGTTGACCAAATCCGATAGTTTGAAATCGTCCAGCGCTAAAGATATCATCTCAAATGATCGCATTGAAAAAATCTATTGAACTGAAGCGAAGAACGTATGTACTTTGAATGAGGAGCTTGAAGTGCATAACATGATGCTTTAAAAACTTTTTTTAATAGAAAATAAGGCTTAAGCTCTTAATCGCTTTTTGATCTAGAAATAAATGTTAAGTCATTAAAAAATCTCGCAAACTTCTTTGCCCCGTGGTGTATGTGTAGTTTCTTTCTGTTTTCTGTCGATTCTTTTTTATGGCTCATTTTAAAAGCAGTCAGACAGTATAGTTTTGATCAAAAGGAAAGGTATTATAATAAAGCATAAATTTTGGTGATGGTCTTCTTAAATGAAATCCAGTCTCGTTGACCCCTTTTCATATTTCATGCACCCCCAATTTTTCTTTCGTTGACCTAGGCCCTTTTGAACCACAAAAACACGGCTTTACCATGAAAAAATAAATATAAGAATGAGCTAAGGATTGGGTTTTCTTATTAATGTCAATTTTTCAAATTTTTAGGCTGCATATAGCCATAACTTCTATTTTTTTTTTAAATAACAATTATTTTAATTGCATTCTTCAATTAAAAACTACATTAACGTTGCTTTCGGTACGATAACGACGCTTAAAGACTTGTAGCAAACTTAGCAACAGCTGACCGAAATTAACTGTCAAAGTTTGCTACAAAAGTTGTTAAAATTATGTTTCGGAATACAACAATCGTAAGTTAACGACAACTTTCCAATACTAAAACTTATAGCAAACTTGACAGCAACTGACCGAAATTAACTGCCAATGTTTGCTACAAATGTTGTTAAAATTATGTTTGGGAATACCAATTAGCAACAATCGTTGTTATTCGCAAGTTAACGACCGAAAAATGTCGGTAAAGAATTTGGGAATTCCACTACATGTGTCGTTGAGTGATAAATTCGCTTTAATTCTGAAACTAATTTTTTATCATTGAATTCTTAGTCCTTAAAAAGAATATGTGATCAAAAAGGGTATTTCGGACCAAGTTTCGGAGATATAGCCATCGGAAGATTAGAATATATCGTCTATGAATAGATAGATTTGTAAAATATTGGTGTCATATGAAAGGTATTTTGACAGCCTATAAAAATGTTTTGCAAATATTTTCAATTGGATTCATAGTTTTCGAGATATGAGCTTTTTTGAAATTTTGTGAAATTTTTCAATTACAACAACAAATAAATCAACAACACCAGCAACAAAAACAACAAAAACAACAACAACAAAAACAACAAAAACAACAACAACAAAAACAACAACAACAACAACAATAAAACAACAACAAAATACCTTTCGTATGACACTAATATTTTCCAAATCCATTCAGGGGTTCCCAACTTATAGTGGTTTTCATAGATGATATATATTCTGATCTTCCGATGGCTATATCTCCGAAACTAGGTCCGAGACACCCTTTTTGATCACATATTCTTTTTAAGGAATAAGAGATCAATGATTAAAAATTAGTTTCAGAATTTATCACTAAGCGACACATGAACCCCATTTTGACCTCCATATGACCTTGAAATCTTTTTTCTCAGACGTTCTGGAAAAAAACGGACCCGGAATTCGGATTCAGAACGTCAAAATCCCTAGGAAACACATAGTCTGGTCAAAACGCCATGACATTTTTTTTTTTTTGTAAACTTACAAACTTAGCTCCCTGAACAATTCAATCTATTCAACTCGCCATTTTCTCTGTGTTGCCGATACCATTCTACTCAAATGGTGTTGCCGTTCTCCACATCCCTCCCGTATTTTTGAGTGTCAGTTTTAACTTAGAACCGGTTTCTGGAACTGCTAGCCCTGGATCGACCTGTACTGGATTATTAAAAGAAACTTCATCTGGATAATGCGAAGAGTTGGAATTCTGGACATTTCTTTCCTCTGTCACGTTGGTAGCGGCTATTACTGGAGCATATCAAGGAATCTCACCTGGATGATGTAACGTATCTGGAATCTGGTCAATTCTTTCCTCTGCCACGTTGGTAGGTACTTTCTTGACATGACTAACGTTCCTTCTAAAGGTTTTGCCTCCTCCAGAAATCTCCACTTCATTTCCAATTATATTCTTGACTTCATATACTGTTGGGTTAAACGTTGGTGTAAGTTTATGTGGGAAAACCACATTCCGCAACAAAATTTTGTCTCCCACTTCGATATTCGATCCTTTAGCTCTTCTTTTCTTGTCCCCTTTCTCTTTTCCTTTTTGCTTGTTCATTATATCTAAATCTCTGGCAGCTGAATCCATCATGTCTTCTGTTATATCTTGGATTCCTGGGATCTTGTCACGGATTACCCGGTTAAACATGAACTCAGTTGGAGGGGTTCCTGTGGTACCGTGAGGTGTTACATTGTACATCAAAATAAAATTTTTTAACTTTTTAGGTTAGCATATCTTCAAGAAAAATAAAGGCATCGCCATAATTTAAATTAAGTTTTAAAGAAAAAAATTAGAACTTTCAGATATTGTATCGGATTCTACGTATGAATGCTCTATATTCTAGTTATGTATATAGCTTCAAAATAAAGCAAAAATGGTATTTTTTGCTTGCTTAGGCTAGGATATCTCAAAAACCATATGAGATACAGCAATTCCAAGGCCGGATTCGGATTCAGCATTTCAAAATACATTTAAAATAAATACTTTTATATATGTTTGTTGTGTTTCTTTTTTCATTTTTTTTATTTTATATGGGATATGTATTTTTGCGATATTTCGCGGAAATGAGCAGCTACGATTTCGGGGTTTGCATTTTTTAGGCCACTAAACTAGTACAAATGAAACCCCATTTACAGATTTTGTCGACACTTTCATCACACCTATCGAATGTTCAAGCCAAGTGTGAGTTAGAGCTTGTTTGAAAAATTGTGAGTAGGAGCAAAGGAGTATAGTTAAAATAATAAAACGAAATCTATTTTTAGAAACGAAATTCGTAGACCAACTTTTGCAATTGTTTTCTTTTTTACTGTTGGTGTTCATATTTTGGATATGGAGATAAATACTGCCGTGTTGTTCGGGATATGTGTGCATACATTTTTTGTTACTATGATCTTGGATGGTTTTTTATTCTAAAAGAAAAATATTAAAAGTTCAAAACACAAACGGCAGTAAACAACTCCCTCAACACATGTGTCGTCAGATTTTTTTATCTCACGAAACCCGTTCCTGATAATCTTTAAAAATGTATGTACCTATCTCATCTGTGTCAGCCAGTTGCAGGATGTTGTGTTTTTTTATATTTTGCTGTGTTGGACATTTTTCCCGCGGTTGTTATTTTTCCCGGTACCAGAATTTTTTAATATTCCGAGCGAAGCCGAGGGAATTTCAAATTAGAGTTTGCCGTGGAATCTCACGTGCTAAAATACCTTTAAAGTAAACTGATTTTTCGAACTAAGACACATTTCAAAAACCCGGACGAATGGTTCTCGAGTTATGGAGCCACAGACAGACAAACAGACGTGTTTTATATTTATAGTACATAGTATGATATGATAATGTACTATATATACATATTTTTTTTTAATTTTTCCACGAAAATTAGAATATTTATGCGAAAAAATTCCAAGTGAATTTTGTCACCGGAGTTATATTTATTTATGCATGGTTAATAATGTGTAAAAAGTTCATTGAAGTCCATTGTGCGCATAAAAAGTTATTCACGCTCAAAGCTCGATAAAATCAGTTTTTTGCAAATATCTCGCTAACGCAAACATTTACAGAAAAATTTTTCTCCACAATTTTGTAACACAGGAAATTTCCTATGTAAAGATGTAAAAAATGTTTTCGTGTAGCTTATAGTTTAGGGGATAACCCAATTTAAAAAGTTGTGCACAGTTTTTATATGTAATAATAAGCCATATGTGTACACATTGAAGTAACCGTTTAGAATTTATTCAATAAAAACCGGTTTTTTTGCCATTTAAAGGTTTTTTTTTAATATCTTCCAAACGGTTGCTTCAATGTGTACACATATGGCTTTAGATCTTGTGATTCTCTACAAAATTGATGCTGTTGCCTTTTATCGTATGAATTACCGTTTCAGAGTTGTCCTTCAAAATCCAGTTTTTGAAGAATATCTCTTAGACCATCAGTCGCTCAAAAAAAAAAAAAAAAACTTCAAAACTATTAATTTTTTCGTAATGTTTCTAAGCCAACTTTTGTAGAGAATGACTAGGTCAACATTATCTTCTCAAAAAATTTTGTCCAAAAATTAAATTTGTGGCTGTGTCGGTGCGAAAATTTAAATTTTTTAAGAAAATTTTCATGACTTTTTTTCTATAAATTGGTTTTTTGTAATTTTTCAAGGAAGGAATATTTATTCTGGAATTCTAATATTGCAGAAGATTAAATGTTGATTAATTTAACACAAAAAAATTATTTAAAAATTATAAGTTTTAAGGTATGGAGCCAGTCTCAATGTTGGAAAAAAATAAGTATTTTTTTTTTTTTTCTTTTAATCGCTACTTTATTGGATGCAAGAAAATGCATTGCTTGTTGTTTTTAAATGCATCATTTAGAACTGCTTTTTGCCTTCAAAACGAGCTATGAAATGGGTTTGTGCGACTTTTTTTGAAAAAGTTATGACCATTTTAAGATGACATCATGAAAGTTAAAAATCATGTATGGTTTCTCTATAGCAATTGCCATATTGCTATATCTTTTATAATGCTATTTTAAAATGGTCATAACTTTCTAAAGAAAAATCACACAAGACCATTCTGTAACTCATTTTGAAGAAGAAAAATAGTACTAAATGACACATTTAATAGAAAAGACCAAAACGATTTTGTGCGTGTTCTACACAACCTCAAAAATCGTGTTTTTTTAACATTAGGGGTGAGATATCTCACAAACCATAACTGATATAGCGATTTCGCGTCCAATTTCGAAGTCAGCATTAATAAATACATCTAAAATGACTAATTTGGTTTTGGTTTTAGTCGTTTTTTTAAAATACCGTTTTTCGACCTCATTTTAAAAACCATGCCATGAACCGATTTTGAAAACTTTTTTTTCTTATTCAGTAAAAGCTCACGTGCAATTTCACATCTTTGTGCAGTTCACGACAATTTGATTGAAATTTTTTCCTGGACTGCGTGCACGAAATTCGAAATTTTCGATTATCTCTGCTGCAACAGCCCAAAAACGCACTTAAACGAAAAAAAATGCTATTTTCGTGTTCAGCGATCCCAAATTATTTTAGAAAATATGACTACCAAAATGATTTCTCACCAAATTAAAAATTAAGAAGAAAAAATAAAAAAATAAATTATTTTTCTTAAGTTTGAAACGGGCTCCATTTCTAATATTTTTTAATAATTTTTCTTTTAAATTAATAAACATTTAATTCCCTACAACATAAGAATTCCAGAACAAATATTCCGCCCTTTGAAAATTACAAAAAATCAATTTATAGAAAAAAAATCATGACAATTTTCTTAAAAAACTTAAATTTTTGTACCGACACAGCCACAAATTTAATTTTTGGGCCAAGACTTTCTGAGAAGATAGTGTTGACCTAGTTATTCTCTACAAAAGTTGGCTTAGGAACATTACGAAAAAATTAATAGTTTTGAAGTAACGGGCAGTCAAAGCGACTTGCCTTTTTTTAGTCAACTTTTCGACCTTTGATCGAAAACCGGCTGGGTTTTTTCCACTACCGATTCAAAATTTTTTTTTGAGATCTTATTTTTTTGACCTCTAATTTCAGGAAATGGACGGGGAGCAAGCAAAATCAGAATTTTGCACATATGGGTGCTCTAGTGTATACAGAATTCAATTATCTTTTGAATGGTTTAATAATTTTTTTTGTACGACTCCTCGTTAAAGAGTATTCGCAATTTTAAAAGTAAGATATTTTAATATGAACTTATACGTTGCATTTACATATAAAAACTGTTCACAACTTTTTAAATTGGGTTATCTCCTAAACTATAAGCCACACGAAAACATTTTTTACATCTTTACATAGGAAATTTCCTGCGTTACAAAATTGTGGAGAAAAATTTTTCTGTAAAAGTTTGCGTTAGCGAGATATTTGCAAAAAACTGATTTTAAGCGACCTTTGAGCCAGAATAAGTTTTTATGCGCACAATGGACTTCAATGGACTTTTTCTCTTTATTCATCATGCTTTAATAAAGACAATTCCGGTGAAAAAAAATTCACTTGGAATTATTTCGCACAACAGTCCTTTTTTCGTCTTATTTTCCTGGGCTATAAATTTCACTCTGCGACTCTATGACTAACAGCTGACGAACAAACAATGCTCATAAATATCAAAGCAAAGCAATAACTCAATAAAATGCCGCATAATAAAACTAAAAAAGTCCTAGCAAAAAGATTCTCTAGAAAAAAGCAAACTGAGATTTTTAAAAATCCGTTAGTTGAGCAGTTTCGGTATCCATTATTTATCTCTGTCAATCTTATTCTATCTCCCGCATATCAGCTCTCACACATAAATTTGCCAACGCTTGAGAATGAAAAATTCTGAGTAAGAGAAGGAGCAAGAGTGACCAGCGCCCAGTTCGTTCTACTGGATTTTTGGTGCAAAAATACCTTATTTTTGAAAACTAAAATCATATCTTACAAAAAAAAAAAAAAAAAACTACAAATCGGATATTTCATTTTGAAGGATGTTCCATTTCCTTTAAAATCCACTTGGCTTTATCCGTGAACAATCATAATAGCCCAAGAAAATAAGACGAAAAAAAAGCTGCTGTGCGAAATAATTCCAAGTGGATTTTTTACACCGCAATTGTCTTTATTTATGCATGATAAACAAAGTGTGAAAAGTCCATTGCAAAGTCGTGTGCGCATAAAAAGTTATTAAGGCTCAAATTTCGCTAAAACCAGTTTTTTGCAAATATCTCGCTAATGCTAACTTCTACAGAAAAATTTTGGTATCCAATTTTGTAGCACAGGAAATTTCTTACAACAGTACGTTAAAAGTATTTGCGTACGACTTATAGTTTAGAAGATCACCCAATTAAAAAAGTTGTTAACAGTTATGATATGAAATACTACCTATGAGTTCATATTAAAATATCTTACTTTTAAAATTGCAATAACTCTTCAATGAGAAGTTGTACAAACAAAATTAAAATGCCGTTTGAAAGATAATTTAATTTTCTATATACCGTACAATTTTTTTTTTTTCGAACGTCTCATGACCTTAAAAATATTCTTGAATAACCGTTAAGACTTCGAAAATTACTGGTTTTTTAAGCATAGCTCCGAATTAGTGAGTACTACGATAAAAAGTAAGGGGACCAATTTTGTAGAAAATTACAAGATCTACAAATAATAAGCGATATGTGTACTCATAGAAGTAACCCTATAGAAGATATTCAATAGAAACCGGTTATTTGGCATTTTAAGAGTTTTTTTGGAATATCTTCTTAACGGCTACTTCGGCTACATATCGCTTAATATTTGTAGATCTTGCAATTTTTTACAAAATTGGCGCTCAACTTTTTATCATATGACTGACCCTTCGTTTCGGAAATATCCTTCAAAAACCAGTATTTTTGAAGTCATCGGTTTTTCACGAATATCGTTAATGCCATGGGTTGTTCGAAAAAACGAAATTAGTACGCTATATAGAAAATCAAATTATCTTTTAAACGGTGTTTCAATTTTGTTGGTACAACTTCTTATTTTAGAGTTATTGCAATTTAAAAAATAAGATATTTTAATATGAACTCATAGGTAGTATTTCATATAACTGTTAACAACTTTTTAAATTGAGTGATCTTCTAAACTAGAAGATGTACGCAAATACTTTTAACGTACTTTTGTATGAAATTTCCTGTGCTACATAATTGGAGACCAACATTTTTCTGTCAAAGTTAGCATTAGCGAGATATTTGCAAAAAATTTATTTTAGCGACCTTTATGCGCACACGACTTTGCAATGGACTTTTCACACTTTGTTTATCATGCATAAATAAAGACAATTGCGGTGAAAAAAATCCACTTGGAATTATTTCGCAGAAAAATTCTTATTTTCCTGGGCTAAAAATGAGTGACCAGCACCCAGTTCATCCTACTAGGTTTTTGGTGCAAAAAGTCCTTATTTTTGAAAATAAAAATCATATCTTACAAAAAAGAAACTGGACAAAGCGGATATGTCGTTTTTAAGGATGTTCCATGTCCTATAGAATGCATATGATTTCATCCGGCGCCAGCTAATCCTACTGGAGTTTTGGTACAAAAAGTTCTTGTTTTTGAAAATAAAAATCGTATCTTGCAAAAAAGAAACTGGAAAAGCGGATACGTCGTTGTGAAGAATGTTCCTTGTCCTAAAGAATGCATATGGTTTCATCCGTGCACAATCGTATATGAATACTGTATTTTTGGTGCAAAAAATCATTGTTTTTGAAAATAAAAATCGTATTTTACAAAAAAAAAATGTCGTTTTGAAGGATGTTCCATGTTCTATGGATTGCACTTGGTTTCATCCGTGCACAATCATAAATTAGTGACTAGCGCCCAGTTCATCCTACTGGATTTTTGGTGCAAAATGTCATTGTTTTTATACCCAACACCCAGGGTATATTCACTTTGTCCTTCCGTTTGTAACGCAGAGAAGGAGGCGCGGCAGATATAGAGAAGTATATATATTCTTGATCAGCGTCACCTCCCGAGTCGATATAGCCATGTCCATCTGTCTGGCTGGCTGGCTACCTGTGTGTTGAAATACACTTTTTGGGAAAACTGAGCAAGATAACTCAATGAAATTTGGTGCACTGCCTCCGTCGTCAAAGGTAGATCGGGGATTGAAAATGAGCAAAATCGGTCAATTGGCACGTCTACCGCCCATACAAAAAATATATTCAAAATGGAGTTTTAGGAGTATTTTTCACGACACATAAATACTACAAATTATAAGTGCAAGCTCTGAGAAAAAACTGAGCGAATTCGGACAAGAGGGCGTGGCACCTCCCATATAAGTAAAATCTTCAAAACGCTATACTGAAAGCGTTTTTTGAGATATTCGAACCAAATTTGATTCAGACACCAAGAATTATAAATGAAAACTTTCAACGAAAATTGAGAGAAAGTTTCAAAATGCTGTACTGAAAGAATTTTTTGAGATAATCCAACCAAATTTAACTCAAATACTAAAGACTATAAGACTATGCACGCTATAAGATAAAACTAGACGAACTCAGACAAGAGGGCGTGGCACCTCCCATATAAGCAAAATTTTCAAAAACCTGCAGTGTAGGGTATTTATTTTTTGGCCAGGCCAAAAGTTACACCCTTACTCGTTGAAAATAAAAATCGTATCTTACAAAAAAGAATCTGGACAAAGCGGATATGTCGTTTTGAAGGATGTTCCATGTCCTATAGAATGCATATGGTTTCATCCGTGCACAATCAGAAATGAGTGATCAGTGACCAAATGACTATATTTTTTTTACAACTATATATATCAATGTTCAAAAGAGAAGTTCTTATGTTTAAAAAATATTCTGTAATAGTGTTAGATATGGTTTGAAACGGCGTTGTATGTTCTATTAATTTCACCTAGATTGATTATATTTGAAATTCCATCCATTTCTCTCGAAATCTCCTCTTGCGTCATTTTAACATTGTTCTGTTAACGTTCTGTTAAGTCGTGTGGTTTGTGTCTATGCTAAGATTGCGATGGAATTTAACTTCATGCTCTTAATATTAAGTATTCCTACAGTTTACACATAAATGGATATAATTTTGTTTTTTTGAAATCGTATTGACCAAGTTCCCAAACCTTCTAGCCCTTTTGCAACTGCATTTCTTCTTTTGAACAGGGTCAATAATCATTTTATACGGACTTATATGGGCACGGCCACCGTTGGGAGCGTTACGTTTGCACGCACATTTTTGTCCATATCTCTTTGAAAAATAATCAAACATCATGACATCTTAAGTGCATGTAATAAGGCTCCCTAAGGCCAATATTTCATAGGAACAAAGTTTTTGTCTATCGCTTTGGAGTTATAAGAGTTTAAGTGCCGTTGGGAACGTTATTTTTTTTTGCAAGCGATTTTTGAGGTCAGTGCACATTTTCTAAAAAGTCTGCGATTCTAGTAATGTATTTTCCCGAACATTTTCTGCATATAATTTGAAGGTAAAGGATCAAAGTTATGATTGAACTTAAAATTGTGCAGAAAAAATTATTTTTGGTGGATTTATAGACGTTAAAGCAACGTTGGGAACGTTATGCAAAAGCGTTGGGAACGTTATGCGTACGAATTTCCATAAATAAATTGAGGTCAAATACAGCCAAACAGTCCAAACATCCATAAAGATGAAAATATGTGAATATTTCATTCCTTGGAAGGTTCCCATTTACACTACATTACAAATTTTTTGCTCCAAGACCTCGATACATATTTATTTTTTTAAATTACGATTTCTCCCAAAAGGATAAAGCTATCTACATGAAACTTGGTACAGATAATACTGAGAGCCATTTTCTGATCAGGATTAAAATTGAGCGTGATCGGTTAATGTACACGCCTACCTCCCATATATGCTAGTTAAAACATTGTATGGGAAGTAGGCGTGAAGATTAACCGATCACGTCCAATTTTAATCTCAGGCAGCTTAGTAATATTGGCGTTATCTGTACCAAATTGCATGCATCTAGCTAAATTCGTATGGCCGCCAGTCTGGGTTCAACAAAAAAAATTAAATCGTAAATACATTTTTTTCTGTTTTTTTCCGATTTTTATGTTGAGCCATGACAGGTGGCCGAACGGATTAAGCTAGATGCATGAAATTTGGTACATGTAACAAGAATATTACTAGGTTGTTTCGGAAGCTTCAAAAAGCCTGTAAGGAACGAAATATTTGTGCTATCCTATGCACTTGGATAGATCTCAAAATAACAATTAGCGAGATTTATGTCCATAACTTCCTCTTCAATCAAACAGTTCTTATTGGTTAATTTAAATTATTGTAAGGAATTTCTATCCCTTTCAACACAGCTCATCGCGTGGATTCAGAAGAAATTTTAGTATGTAGAAAAATATAACTTATGATTTTTGATTAAAAAATGTTGGGAACGTTATACATATTAAGTGGCTATATTCACCATGGTAGATACTTTATTTAGGTAATTTTAAAATGGATTCAAAAAATAGACTGAAAATACTCGAAAAAGGTGATTGCATTTTAATATTTTACCCACTAACTTCCGCAACAAGAAACTTTTTAATATATTTCGTTGGCAACGTTATGTTTTTTTTTGCGGTACAATTCATCGCCAAAAAATACGTACAAGCAACTGGTTTTCTTTCAAAATATCAATGTAAATCCTTAATTTCAAACATTTGCTCTCTGAGAAAATCAAAATTGCATTGATACAATAAAAATAAAGCAAATTTTTACCTTCTTTTCGGGACTGGTTTTTTTGGCATTTTTTTTTTTTCTTTTCACAAGCAAGAGTAAGTTTTTATGAAAAAAGCACCCCTAAATCAACTTATATACTTGAAAATGGTATTTTTTGACAGCATTAGATGTAAACTTATGAAATATGGGCAAATGAGTGGGAGATTTAAAGAAAAAAAAAATTTGTATAGCTTGCTCTTACGTGGCCGTGCCCATATGATAATTTTTGACACACTAGCCGTGTTTCTTTTGACATTTTGTATTTGCTATAACTCATGAACAGTGAGTCGCACAATAAAACTCTAAGGAACTTTTTTATGGAGAATCATGTTCTCTACAAAAACTTTTCATTTTATTTTTAAAAAAATGTATCTTTTAGGAGTTATTCTATAAAAACTGGTTAAGCGCCGATAAATAGCAAAAAATCACTTTTTTTAAATAACTTCTAAATAATTATTTTTTTTTGCAAAAGATTAAAATTATTTGTAGAGCATGTGGTTCTCAATGAAAAAGACCCTCGGACTTTTTATCGTACGACTCACCGTTCATAAGTTATCGCAATTTGAAAATTACCACAATTGTATATACGCGTCAAAAGAAACACGGCTAATATTGTACAAAACTGACTGACATGAGTTGCCATTCTGCCTTTTTAAGGTGCTTTCAGTCCAACAAGCATTGACAGTTATTGTAATTTGCCGATTTTAGTATCCCTGCAAGAAGTTGCGATGTTTTTTCCTATTGCCCTATTCCATGTTCATAGAACTGATTTTTCAGGCCTTATCATTAAACAGTGAGCTTTCCGCTATCAAATATTTGGACTTTTGTTTACCTAATCTTTTTTTTATAAAAAAAAGCAACTGAATACATACTGTATTTTTATGATGGTTTCGAATTTAAATAAAGCTGTCCTATCTGTAAGCTTATTATATTTTTCGATAGACTGTAATTAGACTCAATAAATCAAATGAAAAATCTTTTGCAACTGTGGAACCTTCTGACTTACCTGCGAGATCATTGTATTAGTTATTTTTGTACTGTTTGCACGGTCACCTAACTTCATAATTGAAAGGATTTTAATTTTATTCATATCTTCTAATTTTGTGTTTCTTTTTTCGGATTTTTTAATAATTTCTAATATATATATAATTGAAGTCCATTGTTTATGTTCTTTTTTATGTAGCCAATGTTACGATTATTTGTGTCAAAATAATTATCAATATAGTCAACCTGGATTATTTTCATCGGAAAGCAACGAGAATTCATTCTGGCAAGATCCAAATGCAACTTATTACGGTTATCCTTCTCTATGTAGTAATATGGGTTCACCAATCAGACCAGATTACGTTGGCATGGTTGTTAAAAAGTCAAATGAACAAGAAAATACCAACAGCTCATCGCAAATTGTTGATTTGGATACAAAAGAAATTAAAACTGTTGAAACGGATATAGACATAACCATAAATCAGGTAGTTAATAACGTATCTTACCACGCAAAAAAACCGCTATTTTCAAATGATCGCGAAAAATCACCTGATATAGCGAATAGCAATTCAACTAAATCGACAATGAATTTAGAAAGCAGTAATAATGTTGGGCTGGTAGAAGGTGTAGAGAAGGAAACTTTTAAAGCAAAAGGAGATGACGGAATTCCTTATGACTGGGCAATAGATCTAATGAAAGGATATGAACCTATTTTGGTTTCTAATTCACCAAAAATGCAAATATTTCTTTGCATTTTAAATGAAAGTATTAAGCAAGGCGATCGTGTTTTACTGTTTAGTCAAAGCTTACTGACACTCAACTTAATAGAAAGTTTTTTACAACTAACTCCTATTCCTACAACAAATAAATGCTGGGCAAAAAATGAGTCATACTTTCGTAAGTGTGAAAAAACACATAATCATAAAAACACTTTCACTTTAAAATTTTGTTTAAGGACTTGATGGCTCAACATCATCCCAGGAACGTGAAAAACTTGTAAATGAGTTTAATTGCAACCCAGACCTACTCCTATTTTTGATTTCAACGAAGGCTGGCTCTTTAGGAATAAACTTAGTTGGAGCTAATCGTGTGGTTGTTTTTGACGCTAGTTGGAATCCGTGCCATGATACTCAAGCTGTCTATCGAATTTATCGGTAAGTGATATTTGTATTCCAATATTTTATATTTTAATAACTCAGTGCAACAAATTGAGGGGATCCCGATAATTTTTTTTGACAAATTTAGGGATGCTGATTCCGAATCTGGCAACCTTTTTTTCCTATCAGGTTTGAGATTGCCGCAAATGGGGTGTCTTACCCCTATTTCGGAATGAATTTGATATGCGCCAAAGTCTGTTAAAATCAATACCTACATTCTTGATGACTTAGAGAGAGTTGAGTACATTGGACCAAGAAAATTTTTTTTTGAAGTTATAATTACCTTTTATAAACCCCTATTTGAGAACTGGGCACAGCATGTAAACTCTATGTTGACGCCTTCAATGACCCTTAGTATTTTTTTATGGAGGCTTTTTTTCTCGAATAGACCTTTTACATGCTATGACAAAATTCTAAAAAGGGGGTTCTTTAATTCCCCAATAAAGTAATAATGGGGGCTCTGGGGAAATTTTTATATAAGTAAAAAAATCTTTTGACTTCAATTTTAACAGACTTTTGGGCACAACAATTTCACTTCAAAAAATGAGGTAAGACACCTCATTTGTGCCGATCTCAGACTGACCTTTTAAAGCCTGGCAACCCTATGCCTTGCCAGGAAAAAAATAGGCAACTCTACGTAAACACATTGTAGAGGCTCTCAACTTTCGATTGGTATATAATTTTTTCATTAAACAGATTTTTTAAACATTTTAAACATTTTTTTTTTTAAACACATAGTGCAAATTTGTGGTATTGACCTACCTTTTAAAGCCTGACAACCCTATGCCTTGCCAGGAAAAAAATAGGCAACCCTTCTTTAACATATTGTAGAGGCTCTAAGCTTTCGAATGGTATATAATTTTTTCATTAAACAGATGGGTGCAAATTTGTGGTTTTGGCCGACCTTTTAAAGCCTGACAACCCTATGCCTTGCCAGGATAAAAATAGGCAACCCTACTTTAATATATTGTAGAGGCTCTAAACTTTCGAATGGTATATATTTTTTAAAAAAAAATGCACTTTTCAATATGGAATGAACAATAGCCTTGCCAGGATTTTTTTAGACAACCTACTCACAAAATGTTTCTAAACGTATTTACTTTCATATAAAATAGGTTTCACTCATTAAACAGATGGGTGCAAATCTCTCCTTATTCGTATCTCCTACTATAAGACATCTGGGTTGGATGTCACATGTTTCCATAAAAATGTCCAGTATTTCTTCCATGACGATGTCAGCTATTATTGGAGAAATTGGTGATCCCATGGGCATACCTTTAAGTTGGTTGTAAAATGTATCATTGTACCTGAAATATTTATTTTCACATATGGGTATTTCTTAAAAAAAGTCTACCGAGTGTAAAAAATTAAATATGTTTTAAAGTTTGATTTAACCACCAAAAATATTCAAATTTATATATGCAAATAATGCATATAGCTTTTCTCAATTGTAGTCCACAAAAAATGGCTGCAAAAATGAAATTTTCTTCAATTTAGTTTTTAACAAATTTAATAGTCTTTTTTCTTTATGCGATAGAGGAGCTTTAGGAAATTTAATTTTGAATTTGTTTGCCTTTAAATTTGCCCAACAATAGAAATTATACAAATAAAATGTTAAAATTGCAACTGGAGTCCAAATAACGGCAATTTTTCGGATTGTCTTAAGTAAAGTTCTAATGTCGCGTTCGTAGTCCGAAAACATCATTTTTAATTACCATTAATGTATTAGCGGTCACACATGATCGAAACTCTATATCTTCAGTAAGATCATAGTCCGCTAAAAAAATATGTAATTAGTAAGTCTCGACAAAGTATATCTAGAAAGTTATAAGTGTTTGAAATGTGTCACGTCCGCAATTATATGTAATAAATCCATATAAATGAAACTGAAATTTTGTATGTATCTTTGGATATCCTTTACGATTTAGGAAATGTGAGGTTGAATTCATCAAACATTTACAGTGTGTTTGTTAGTATTGGATAGTGCTCGATCATAGGTTGAAAAAATGGGCATTGTCACGACCTCCTCCTAATATAATTAGTCATAAGTTTGAAACTATTTAATGCAGATGGATGGCATTTGGTACATATGTAAAGAGTATTGAGAGAAATAACATCCACTGGAAAATTGGGCTGTCCACGCCCACAAAATCAAAATTCATTACATCTCCTCAATATTTTGGTAAATTTGTAATCGACTTTGACTATAAATACTTAGATTTCGTAAGTTCGCACACTTACTTAGATACAGACGATAAAATTGGACACGAACAAAAAAGAAAAGTTTGACAGAAACGACTTAAAAGCCAAAAATTTATTTTACAAAATGCTTTTGTTTTTCGAATGCGCTAAGTAATTATAACACTCATGGAGTTAATTGGTTTTATATTCATGCAAAGGAGGTTAGACACTTTTCATCAATAGCTACCTAAATATCATTAAAACAACTAAAATTATGTGTTTCACTACTTGTATTATTGCTAAGGAAAAATTTGTCGCGTCCGGAATGTCACGTCCGTTATTACATTTTAGCTCATGTAAGAGAAACTAAAGAAGATATTTTATTAAGGAAAAATACATTATGAAGAAGCATGTTTCAGCATAGTTTTGACATTCTTAGAAAAAAAAATTTGCTTACATATTTCGCAGAATTTTTAATTTTCGTACATGCATCTCAAAAGTACTTCCATTTTATGTCGCGTCCGTATGGACTTTTATTGGCTAGTATTTTGGTAATGCATGCCCGACCGACCTCGTAATTTTTTCGAATTACAGTCCTCCCCTAGTACTAAATTATGCACCAAATAAAAAGTCAAAGTTTCCTCTGGACTTGATTATTTTTAAAAAATATGCGTACGAATGTCACGTCCGTAGCCTGTCCTTAGAATGTTCATGAAGAGTGGCTTTGAAATATTTGTATACTTGGATATTGTATCCCATTTTTTATCAACAATTTTCAAAGTAAGTTTCACTGGTATACTTGGGAATAGTGAGACCACGTCGAAGGAAATCAGTTGTTCGTCATCGTATATGTACGAATTGTTCAATTTGGTTTTAAACTCAACGGCGTCTTTAATATTGTATTTGGAGTCATTTGTTATGTTTTTTAATATGTTTCCAATATATTTACAGAGCCCGTATGAGGGCGAATTTATTGACGAACAGATGGGCCTCAAGGGTATATTCTCTTTATGTGTTTTTGGCAGTCCGTAGATACGAGGTGCTGTCGCAGAATATGTTGTTAATTTTCGTTTTTCGTTTAAGGTTATAAATTTTTCAGTAAATAATTTTTCCACTAGGTTGTTGTTTTTCTGTTGTAAGGTTAAAGTTGGGTCTCTTCGTATTGTTTTATAAGTCCAGCCGTCTCTCAGTAGTGCGCGCATTTTTCCCTCATAGTCGTTTTTGTATAACGCCACTGTCTTGTTGCCTTTATCCGCTTCAACAATAATAATGTCTCTATGTTCTTTTAAAAATTCTCTAGTTGTTTTGGCTGTATTTGTAACGTAATTGTCTCTTTCTGTTGGTCGTATTTCTCTTAAGTGTTTTTCTATTAATGTTGTTAGTTTTATCCGTGCTGTTTCTTGGTGTTCTATTTCACTCAATGTTTGTACACATTCTTCGCCTTCTGCGATCATATTAAACAACGGGAATTGTTTTTTTGTTGTTATTGGCAAAGCGAACTTTGGACCGTGTGTAAGTAGCCACTGCACTTCTTGGGAATCACCTTTTCTGTCATATTCACAAACCATGAAGTGATGTTGTTGTTGATTTTAATATTTTGCACTTGTTCTTCTTTTAGTTTGTTTAGTTTTTGTTGTTGTCTGTTAGTGTTTAGTTCACTGTCGCGCGATGACATAACTTCGTTGTTCATTCGTATATGTTCAAAGTCCGTGGGGTCAGTTTTTTTGTTTTTTGTGCTTTCTATGTCGAACAGCTGTGTTTCTGTTTGTTTTAAAATTTTATGTTTAAAGCTTATTAGATTTAATATTTTTTGTTGAAAATTTTTCCCGTTGTTTAATATGATCGCAGAAGGCGAAGAATGTGTGTTGAATATAACTTCACAAATTTGGTGAAAGAATCTATTACAAGCAAAATATGCTTTCTTTTCGAATTTAGAGAAGGCAAGGGACCAAAATGGTCGATGTGAAGAGTGTCAAACGGAACAGGATTTTTCGGAATGCTATATAAATGTCTACATGATACATTTCAAACAATTTCTGATATACTGCTCAATCTTCTGGCGCATGCTCGGAAACTGATCTTACTGATCTTATTATATGTTTTATCGAGAGCTTGATGACAAATTTTTTCGTGCATAAGTCTAATTATGTTATCTTCCATTTCTTTTGGGACATACAATAACCTACGACCATTTTCTCTTACTTTGAAGACCAATCCGTCAACTAAATCGAAGCCATTAACTTCCCCCTCTTGAAGGCGCTAACTTATTGCTTTTATGTCTTCGTCTCTTATTGCGCGATTTGAATTTGAAAATCTACATCATTGACATCTTTAATTGCTCCAATAACACAGCGACTCAAAGCGTCTACGTGTCCCATCGATATACCTCTACGATAGACAATAGTGTAGTTATAATTTTGTAATTCTAGAGCCCATCTTGCTATTCGTGAGTTTACTTGTTTTTTTTTTTCCAAAGTCAAGGTCAGTGAATTACAGTCGGTAACTATTTTAAATGGTATACCTTCCAAATATACTCAAGGCAGAAATTATTGCAAGTGTCTCTGACTCGAAGCTATGATATCTAGCTTCAGCAGCAGAAGTGGTTTTAGAAAAATAGGCTATTGGATGCATTTTTCCATCGTCTTGACGCTGTAATAAGACAGCACCAAATAGAGCTAGCATTACAATGTAGTTCGGTTTCCCTTGCAGGATTATAAATAGCTAATAGTGGAGCTTCAGTCAACCTAGCTTTCAACTCGTCAAATGCTTCAATATATTGTGGACCAAAGTCATAAGTTTTGCTCTTTGATAAATTCAACAATGGTTTTGCGATTCTAGAAAAAGACGGCACGAAACGTCTAAAATAGGAAAATAAACCTATGCATGATTGCAGCTCTTTATGATTCGTCGGCACTGGATAACTTCTTATGGCCTTTATGTGGAACTCACTTGAGGCAATTCCATTAGAACATACAGAATACCCGAGATATTCAATCTTATCGTAACCGAACTTACACTTAGGTAAATTTAATTTCAAACCTCTCTTCGTAATACGTTCAAGTACAGTGCGTAATAATTCTAAGTGCTCTGCAAAACTAGTTGTAGCAATTAAAATATCATCCATGTATATTATAATTTTCTTTTCGTTTATTAGGTCTCTAAAAATATTATTTATAAATCGTTGAAAAACTGCTGGAGCATTTTTAAGCCCAAACGGCATTTTTAAGTATTCGTATTGCCCATTGGGAGTCACAAAAGAAGTATACGGAATTGGTTCTGGAGAGACATTGGCTTGGTGAAAACCGCTTTTTAATTCCAAAATCTAAAATACCCGTCCATCAGCTAAATATTCAATACAATCCTCAATAAGAGGAAGTGGATAATTGTCTCGTACAGTTATTTTATTTAACCCCCTATAGTCTACACATAAACGTGTCTGCCCAATTTTCTTTTTTACTAACACAATTGCAGATGCATATGGTGAACTGCTAGGGCGTATAACCCCTTCCGCTTCCAATTCTTTTAAAATATTTTGGACCGCGCTTTGTTCTAAAAATGATAATCTTCTAGGTGTACAATAAAATGGAACGTCCGCAGTCAAATGAATTTTCATTTCATATTCATAAAGTTCTACTGTAACATCTTTGGGATGATTATAAGAGGATACAATCAACTCACTCAATTTTGAATAATTAGAAAAATCTAATCTAGGATTTATATATATTTCTTTGTCGTCAAATATTGTAGCAATATTAAAAACATCAGGCACGTCAATGAAAGCTGAACGCTCTTCCGCCCAAAAATCCTCGATTTCCGGAAGAATTTTCTGTGTAATTCTCATTTTCAATGTTAACAACATCAGGCTCATCAACGCTAGTTAAACTATCTTCTACGCCAAAACTCTGAATTGCCGGAAGAATTTCTCTTTTACTCTCAGTTTCAAGCATAAGCGGATCTTTTGTTTTCTGAAGGCTAAACCCATTAACTACAACATTTGTAAAATCTGGTACGAGATTGCAAGATTTCATTTTTTTATTAATTAACAAATAGTGCAGGCAAATTAGGTAAAAACAGGTATTCATTTCTAATTTTGTTGAACATGCACCGATTTTGATCCGACAGGGCTCATTTTGTTCGTAATAAAATTTAAAACAAAACCAACGCATTAGTTTTTTCCGGCCTTTCCCCAAAATTTCTTTAGTCCCCCGTGAACCCTCAAAATCGGATAAATTCAATAAAACTGTTCTAAAATGCTTAAAAATGGAAAGTTATGCTATTCACGGGGTTCTCTAGATTACTGAATCCAAATATAATGTTGGAAAATGGAAACACTCAAAATAGCACCCGAAAAACTGCGTACATCCCCATTTTAAGCACCAAAAATGGGAAAAAATCGTTACAGGGGGTTTTAGCCTAGAAGTCTTGTTACATTGAATGAATTTATACGGTCGGTGTGGGATATTGTTTTTTATACTATAAAAAGTAAAGTTTACCAAAATTTTTTTTGTGTTTTTGATTTGTTAATTATTTAAGCAATAACTTTAAAAAGTTAATACAACTCAAAATTAAAAATATTTGTAACATTTTGCAAACCATTTTTTCTAAACTAATTTGAGGTCGCTGAACACGAAAAACCCTATAATTTTTTTTTCCTTTGGGTCGTTCCCGAGTTATTCGTTAATTTATATTTTCGAGGTTATAGCTTCATGTACATCAATATATTTCTATGACGCCAAGTCCGATCAATTTTATTTTTCCACGTTGACAAAGAATAATTAATGGCGCTTCTAACAAGTATACCAATGATTATGCTTCGAACAAAGTTAACTGAGTTATAGCAGAAAAAAGTTTGAAATTTCACAAATTTTTTAAATTTTTTACATCAAATTCAAATGAAACATTTGGTTTTTGGCATATAATTTTTTTAAATACTTGTTTTTCAGTAAATTTATTAAATGGCGCATATAATTGCAAACATTTGAAGCCTATGTTGAGCAAAATCGAATGGAATTTCCAAGAGATATTAAGGTTTTAGAGCAATAAGGAAGATGTGAGAATTTTCGAAATGTTCGGCCTGAGTCAACAGATCCAATTTTTCAGCCTCCAGATAGGACACCCTACACTTATTGAACACTTTAAAGATGTTTTGAGTAACTTCTAATCATTCTCTGTAGAAGAACATTGCGGATTGTATCAAAAATATTAATTTTTGAAAGAAATCGAAATTTCCCTATTGCACTAAAACCCTAACATCTTTTGGAAATTTCATTCGATTTTGCTCAACATAGGCTTAAAATGTTTGCAATTATATGCGCCATTTAATAAAATTACTAAAAAACAAGTATTAAAAAAAATTATATGCCAAAAACCAAATGTTTCATTTGAAGTTGATGTGAAAAATTTCAAAAATTTGTGAAATTTCAAACTTTTTCCTGCTATAACTCAGTCAATTTTGTTCAAAGCATAATCATTAGTACACTTGTTAGAAGCGCCATTAATCACTCTTTGTCAACGTGGAAAAATAAAATTGATCGAACTTGGCGTCATAGAAATATATTGATGTATATGAAGCTATAACCTCGAAAATATAAATTAACGAATAACTCGGGAACGACCCAAAGGAAAAAAAAATAATTGGGTTTTTCGTGTTCAGCGACCTCAAATTAGTTTAGAAAAAATGGTTTGCAAAATGTTACAAATATTTTTAATTTTGAGTTGTATTAACTTTTTAAAGTTATTGCTTAAATAATTAACAAATCAAAAACACAAAAAAATTTTTGGTAAACTTTACTTTTTATAGTATAAAAAACAATATCCCACACCGACCGTATAAATTCATTCAATGTAACAAGACTTCTAGGCTAAAACCCCCTGTAACGATTTTTTCCCATTTTTGGTGCTTAAAATGGGGATGTACGCAGTTTTCCGGGTGCTATTTTGAGTTTTTCCATTTTCCAACATTATATTTGGATTCAGCAATCTAGAGAACTCCGTGAATAGCATAAGTTTCCATTTTTAAGCATTTTTGAACAGTTTTATTGAATTTATCCGATTTTGAGGGTTCACGGGGGACTAAAGAAATTTTGGGGAAAGGCCGGAAAAAACTAATGTGTTGGTTTTGTTTTAAATTTTATTACGAGCAAAATGAGCCCTGTCGAATCAAAATCGGTGCATGTTCAACAAAATTAGAAATGAATACCTAATTTGCCTGCACTAAAAAGTTTTTGTTTACAGTAATTCAGTTGAAATTTTTTTAAGTGTATGTTAAAAAGTTTTAAAAAATCGCGACCAAGTATAATTGAGGAGTGGCCGTACCAAAGGACCTAAGTACCATTTCGTGGCAAAAGTAGTGTCATAATATGTAACGGGTGTCATTTTGTTAGAAATTAATAAAATTGTTTTCCGTTTCGACCAAAAATTTACTTGATAAGTGAAATTGATGTCATTAGGTTAAAAAAATTATAACAGTCAAATAACCGACTATTGGGCACATAAAAACATTACTTTTGCCTCGAAATGGTACTTAGGCCCTTTGGTACGGCCACTCCTCAATTGGTACGAACATTTCATCGTCTGGTAAGACATTAATTTGTATGTTTGATATTTGATTTCGAAATTTTACAGTGCACTTGATTTTATCAAAAATCTTGAGTTTCCGTCCACCCAAACCGTGGTAAATTGTTTTCGGCACTTTTGGCATAATGTCCTCTCTTGGGACCAACGACTGTTTCAAAAAGGGAAAGAAATTGTTTAAAATCTGCACTCCCTACCAAATCATTTTTAAAGGCAATACATACCGAATTTATAGCTTATAAAATTGAATCGTCATCAGGATCATAAACGGCAGCAGCATAGTCATCGGCAATCGGCTTTAAAATTTACTTTGGATTACGGCATGAATGGTGATCATGGCCCATCTGCCAACAGCGGAAGCAGGATCCCTTTGGTCTGAGCGGATACGGGCAATTTGGTTTAATATGGCCCGTTCGAGAGCAACTATAGCATAATGTTGAAGTATTCTCAGCATTTTTATTAATATGTTGTTTCAAAGCTAGTGCTTTAGGAGCCAAAGCAGTTGCCCCGCGTCCGCTTAAATTGGTCATAACTGGCTTTAAGTATTTTTGCTGGAAACGATTGACCAATTTTTTTAATTCGTCCAATGTACGGGCTCCCATTTGTAAGTTGATGTTGGTGACGTTGTTACCGATACCATCAATTATAAAGTCGATAACTTCAGTTTCATGGATGTCCGACTGCTTTGCCATCGATTACATACTCAAAATGTAACAATGAAGTGATTCTTCACGTCCGTTCCAACGACGTTGTGCTAGCATTCGATAAACATCTTGGCGGCTAACTGCGATATCAAATTCGTCGATGAGAGCTGATTTCAATGCATTGTAATTCAAAGCTGATGTAAACGAGAGGAATATGCGTGCAGTCACATCAAGTGAACGGCGCAAACTTAACAATTTAAAATGATCATCGGCATTGACTGTGCGCATGACCTCTTCAAAATCGCGAAATTCGATTTCTTTCAAAAATTAATATTTTTGATACAATCCGCAATGTTCTTCTACAGAGAATGATTAGAAGTTACTCAAAACATCTTTAAAGTGTTCAATAAGTGTAGGGTGTCCTATCTGGAGGCTGAAAAATTGGATCTGTTGACTCAGGCCGAACATTTCGAAAATTCTCACATCTTCCTTATTGCACTAAAACCCTAACATCTTTTGGAAATTTCATTCGATTTTGCTCAACATAGGCTTAAAATGTTTGCAATTATATGCGCCATTTAATAAAATTACTAAAAAACAAGTATTAAAAAAAATTATATGCCAAAAACCAAATGTTTCATTTGAAGTTGATGTGAAAAATTTCAAAAATTTGTGAAATTTCAAACTTTTTCCTGCTATAACTCAGTCAATTTTGTTCAAAGCATAATCATTAGTACACTTGTTAGAAGCGCCATTAATCACTCTTTGTCAACGTGGAAAAATAAAATTGATCGAACTTGGCGTCATAGAAATATATTGATGTATATGAAGCTATAACCTCGAAAATATAAATTAACGAATAACTCGGGAACGACCCAAAGGAAAAAAAAATAATTGGGTTTTTCGTGTTCAGCGACCTCAAATTAGTTTAGAAAAAATGGTTTGCAAAATGTTACAAATATTTTTAATTTTGAGTTGTATTAACTTTTTAAAGTTATTGCTTAAATAATTAACAAATCAAAAACACAAAAAAATTTTTGGTAAACTTTACTTTTTATAGTATAAAAAACAATATCCCACACCGACCGTATAAATTCATTCAATGTAACAAGACTTCTAGGCTAAAACCCCCTGTAACGATTTTTTCCCATTTTTGGTGCTTAAAATGGGGATGTACGCAGTTTTCCGGGTGCTATTTTGAGTTTTTCCATTTTCCAACATTATATTTGGATTCAGCAATCTAGAGAACTCCGTGAATAGCATAAGTTTCCATTTTTAAGCATTTTTGAACAGTTTTATTGAATTTATCCGATTTTGAGGGTTCACGGGGGACTAAAGAAATTTTGGGGAAAGGCCGGAAAAAACTAATGTGTTGGTTTTGTTTTAAATTTTATTACGAGCAAAATGAGCCCTGTCGAATCAAAATCGGTGCATGTTCAACAAAATTAGAAATGAATACCTAATTTGCCTGCACTAAAAAGTTTTTGTTTACAGTAATTCAGTTGAAATTTTTTTAAGTGTATGTTAAAAAGTTTTAAAAAATCGCGACCAAGTATAATTGAGGAGTGGCCGTACCAAAGGACCTAAGTACCATTTCGTGGCAAAAGTAGTGTCATAATATGTAACGGGTGTCATTTTGTTAGAAATTAATAAAATTGTTTTCCGTTTCGACCAAAAATTTACTTGATAAGTGAAATTGATGTCATTAGGTTAAAAAAATTATAACAGTCAAATAACCGACTATTGGGCACATAAAAACATTACTTTTGCCTCGAAATGGTACTTAGGCCCTTTGGTACGGCCACTCCTCAATTGGTACGAACATTTCATCGTCTGGTAAGACATTAATTTGTATGTTTGATATTTGATTTCGAAATTTTACAGTGCACTTGATTTTATCAAAAATCTTGAGTTTCCGTCCACCCAAACCGTGGTAAATTGTTTTCGGCACTTTTGGCATAATGTCCTCTCTTGGGACCAACGACTGTTTCAAAAAGGGAAAGAAATTGTTTAAAATCTGCACTCCCTACCAAATCATTTTTAAAGGCAATACATACCGAATTTATAGCTTATAAAATTGAATCGTCATCAGGATCATAAACGGCAGCAGCATAGTCATCGGCAATCGGCTTTAAAATTTACTTTGGATTACGGCATGAATGGTGATCATGGCCCATCTGCCAACAGCGGAAGCAGGATCCCTTTGGTCTGAGCGGATACGGGCAATTTGGTTTAATATGGCCCGTTCGAGAGCAACTATAGCATAATGTTGAAGTATTCTCAGCATTTTTATTAATATGTTGTTTCAAAGCTAGTCCTTTAGGAGCCAAAGCAGTTGCCCCGCGTCCGCTTAAATTGGTCATAACTGGCTTTAAGTATTTTTGCTGGAAACGATTGACCAATTTTTTTAATTCGTCCAATGTACGGGCTCCCATTTGTAAGTTGATGTTGGTGACGTTGTTACCGATACCATCAATTATAAAGTCGATAACTTCAGTTTCATGGATGTCCGACTGCTTTGCCATCGATTACATACTCAAAATGTAACAATGAAGTGATTCTTCACGTCCGTTCCAACGACGTTGTGCTAGCATTCGATAAACATCTTGGCGGCTAACTGCGATATCAAATTCGTCGATGAGAGCTGATTTCAATGCATTGTAATTCAAAGCTGATGTAAACGAGAGGAATATGCGTGCAGTCACATCAAGTGAACGGCGCAAACTTAACAATTTAAAATGATCATCGGCATTGACTGTGCGCATGACCTCTTCAAAATCGCGAAAGAACGTATGCACTGTTTGTATCGAGTTGTCACCGCTGAACTTAGGAACGGCATGTTCAACATCAGAAAAGCATACCTTACTTTCGGTGCGAACATTAAAGTTGCTTTCTAGATCACGTATTTGTTTCTGAAGCTGTAGAATTTCTCGGCGTTTTTTGAGCAGTTCCAATACCTGATCGAGTTCATTCAACGAAATGTCGGAATCTGAAATGCTTCCAGCATCTTTGCTGGCAGCTGATTTATCGGCGTTTTCAGTACTCTTATCAGCACAACTATTTTCAGCATCAGCAGCGGCGGCAGTATTAGCGGCAAACATATTTTTAGCAGCAGCGGCAGAACTACCGGCAGAAATATTTTCAGCAGCGACGGCAGGATTATCGGCAGCGATGGCGTTAGCATCTGTATTTTGAATCATTTCATCGGATTCCAAATTGATGTCATCTGTGGATCCTACGTCAAGGCCAGAATTTTCATACAGGCGCTTGAGCTGCGCAACCGTAGCTGTTGCTGGAAATCCCACGCCGTCAACGCTTAATGCGTCTTGTATCGTTTGCTTCGTGATTTGCTAAGGCATTTTTCGTTTTTGTGATTAAATAATTTCTTCCGTGGAGACTTTGAATAAAGGGGACTTCAGTACCCCACACCTGAGATTTTAAAGACTTAAGATTTATGATTTTATTAAAGGTTTTTAATTAACACGATGTTTGTTCGTTGAGTGTCCAAGGAAGAAGAAAAACGAAAAAGGAAACAAAAAGGAGGATACAAATGTCAAAAAAGGCAGGGTTGTATACTGTAGGCAGGGTTGCATTTCGCATTGTTTAGGAGGGAATGATAGGCAGGGCTGTTTTTTATGAAATGAGGTTAACACATATATTAAAATTTATTTATTTATTTTTTTGCAGCTATGGACAACAAAAGCCATGTTTTGTGTACCGTATCGTTATGGACAAATGTCTAGAAAAAAAAATTTACGATAGGCAAGTAAAAAAACAAGGCATGTCAAACCGGGTTGTTGATGAATGTAACCCGGATGCACACTTATCAATGAAAGATGTAACAAATCTTTGCTATGACTATGACAATGAGCAAAAACAATCAAATATCGAGTTTGCGAAACCAATAGATTCTTATTCTGATGTTATAATCCAAAAAATGCTCTCGGAATATAAGGACGCCTTATCGAAAGAGCCATTTTATCATGAAAGCTTACTTGTGGATCGCAAAGAAAAAAAGCTTTCATTAGCAGAAAAAAGGCAAGCACAGCGTAGTTATGAAATGGAGAAAAAAGCTGCGTCAAAACAAGTGTTCAATTATAATACAAATAAACTACAATACAGGATATTTCGAAATGATGGAAGTGTAATAACAAGACCCGTGGCTTCGGTAAGATTTTATGAGTGTCCAGAATGTGTTTAGGCTTCTTTCATAATAATATTTAACAATTTACTATATGCAGTTACTTTTATTTAAAATTAGGGCAAAACAACATCACTTCACAAAAACTTAGCCAACAAAATAAAGGTCCTAAGGTTCTCTTTTGAATACACAATATTTTGTAGGATAAAAAAGAGGCAGGAGTTGCACATGATATGGTTATATTTCAGAAGTTAAGCAAACACAATTGTACAGTCAAATCTGACGAGAAGGGGGAGGTAAGGGGGAATTCCCTCCGGGCCAGGAGTTTTGTGGAGGGCCCGGATTTAAGCAGAAACAAAATCTTCATTAATAAAATTTATAGTAGTTTTTTGCAAGCTTGCGAAATGTTATTTACGCTCAACAAGAGGAAACGGGCCCAACCGACGAACACGAAACAAGCACTTGAGAAAAAGCCCAAACCCGCACAATTATTTTTCTACCCTACACCCAGGGTATATTCACTTTGTCCTTCCGTTTGAAACGCAGAGAAGGAGGCGTGGCAGATATAGAAAAGTATATATATTCTTGATCAGCGTCAGCTCCTGAGTCGATATTGCCATGTCCGTCTGTCTGGCTGGGTGGCTGGCTGAGTGGTTGGCTGGCTGTGTGTGGAAATACACTTTTTGGGAAAACTAAGCAAGATAATTCAATGAAATTTGGTGCACAGCCTTCGGCGTAAAAGTTAGCTCGGGGGATTGAAAATGAGCGAAATCGGTCAACGGACACGCCTACCACCCATACAAAAAATATATTCAAAATGCAACTTTTTGAGTTTTTTTCACGGTAATGCAACCAAAATGCACATAAATACTACGAATTGTAAGCGCAAGATCTGAACAAAAACCAGGAGAATTAGGACAAGAGGGCGTGGCACCTCCCATATAAGCAAAACTTTCAAAATACTGGTGTGTAGGGTATTTAATATTTGGCTAGGCCAAAGGTAACATCCTTACTAGTTTTTTTTCACTTAAGCTTTTTGGACAAATCTAATTAGGTTTTTTTCTTTGACTTCACTTACTCCATTTTCATTCTTAACACTTCAGTTATACACCATTTTCCATATTTTTATTTAGGAACAGAATTTTATCTAATTTCGTGCTTCTACTTACCAGCGATGGGCTCGGGTCTTGAAATCGATTTTCATGTGAGACCGAACCGAACCACAAAAGACCTTAATTTAGAGGCCCGTGAGGACCCGTAAATCACACGAAGTTTTAATTTCTTTGCCGCCTCCTCCCTCTGAAAATTAGCATATACAGCTTTGGAAAAAGAAATTGCACGATTGAGTTTATTTTTAAAAAAAATGTATTTTAGTAAGTTTGTTGGATTAATATGTTTGGATTATTGAAGTGAAAAATTAGTCCATAGGCTTAGAAAAACCACTTTCTTAAAATATTTTCATTCATTCCGCTCTGTTAAAGTCATTTAAGCGTTTGAACATGCAGAAACACCTGGTAACAAAAAAAGCACACTTGTGAAGTCCTGTGGAAAAGAAAAGCAACCATATTGAATAACCTGCTTAAAACAACTTGTAATTACTTACAACGTTAATATTTTGTGGTGTGGCCACGATTTTCGATTGTTTCGCGACATCTACGAGACAAACTCTCCACAAGATTTTGGTATTTGCTCTTTAAAATAGAATACCAAGCTTCTCGAATTCCTGCCCAAGGAACTTACAAATTTTTATAGTTTTTCTGCAAAATACTATTTTTTACACAATTCCGACGGTTCTCTATTGGGCTTGGATTAGGCCTTTGAGCTGTCCAGTCCAAAACTTAGATTTCTTCAGCCCCAACCCAGTTTTGCACTAATTTGGCTGAATGCTTTGGATCATTATCCTGCGTAAAGATCCAATTAGCTGACATGGAATCAAATAAAAATGGCTCCATCGTATTCCGGTTCAAGCTTAAGTATCCGAATATGGTCCAATTTGCTATCACCTTTGACTAATCGTCCCACTCCATGCCAAGAAAATGCGCTCTATATCATGACACATCTTCCACCGTGCTTAACGGGTATTTTGGTGTACTTTGAGTTGAAGTCTTAGCAGTTCGAGCGATGCACAATTGTTTTCTCAACAGGTCCAATGTGATTAATTTTAGTTTCATCGCTTCAAATGCCAAGAATTCAACCTATCAAAACCGTTAAGCACGATGAAGGTAGTGTCATGGTATCGGACGCATTTTCTTGGAATGGAGTGGGACCATTAATCGAAATTGATGGCAAATTGGACCAATACGGATTTGATGCAACCGTTATCATTTGATTCCATGATCCAAAGCATTCAGCTAAATTAATGCAAAACTGGGTAGGGGCTGAAAAAATCTAAGTTTTGGACTAGCCAGCTCAAAGACCTGATCTAAACCCAATAGAGAACCTTCGGAATTATGTTAAAATATTATTTTGCAAAAAAACTATAAAAATATGGAAGAACTATGGGCAGGAACTCGAGAAGCTTGATATTCCATTCTAAAGAGCAAATACCAAAATCTTGTAGAGAGTTTGTCTCGTAGATGTCGCGAAACAATCAAAAATCGAAGCCACACCACAAAATACTAACGTTGTAAGTAATTACAAGTTGTTTTAAGCAGGTTATTCAATATGGTTGCTTTCGTTTTCCACAGGACTTCACAAGTGTGCTATTTCTGTTTCCAGATGTTTCTGCATGTTCAAACGCTTATAAGATTTTAACAGAGCTAAATGAAGGAAAATATTTTAAGTAAGTGGTTTTTTTAAGCCTATGGACTCCAAATTAATTTTTCACTTCAATAATCCAAACATATTCATTCAACAAACTAACCAAAATACATTTTCTTTAAAATAAACTCAATCGTGCTATTTCTTTTACCATAGCTGTATAGGTTATTTTAGACCACAAATCGAGATCTTTGGTGTTTTTTGGAAAAATGTATCGTTAGATAGGCTCCAGTGCAAAATCACTCAGTTTTTATAAACAAGAGGCATTTGGGCAGCTAGGAATTTATTTTAAAGTCAAAAATTGTATATCCTGAATTGTTTTTCCCTCACTATTGTGTAATATATGAGATGTATGTATGTATTCTCCTTTAACTCCTAGGAGGAGCATAGGGCCAGTATGAAATCTCTCCATTTGTCACGATCCCTTGCGATGACTTCAATCTCTTGCCACGACTTTCCCGATTCTTGGATTTCCTTTTCCAGCGACATCTTCCAGTTGGTTTTGGGTCTACCACGTCCTCTACTGCCTTGTGGATTCCACTCAAGAGCCTGGCGACAAACTTCGCTGTGTCGTTTCCGGAGAGTGTGACCAATCCATCTCCATTTGTGCAGCTTGACCTTGATTGCTGTAGCCCTCTGATTGCATTTTTGATGTAGCTCGGCATTTGATATAGTGCGAGGCCACCAAACCTTTAGTATTCGCCTTAAGCATTTGTAATATATGAGATACAACTTAGTAATTTTTCCAGATTTAAAACGAACAGCTTGATTTCATCCGGGGTTAGTTTATTTGATAGTGGTGGCTATCAAATATCCATTCAATCGTTAGGTCGGAACAAGGGATTTTTGTCAGTTCGAACCTTGTCAAACCAATGTCAAGAACTGTTTCTATTTTGCGACCAGCAGTTAAACTAAAAAGCACTTTTTTCCATATTATTTTATAAGCGTGTGTATACTGTGATTTTAGGTGTTTTCGGAAATGCAACAGAAGTTAGCTGCAGTGCGCAGTATATGCAGAGTTACACTGCACATGCGTGATCGGTTGTTGCTCATGCATGAAAGCTGCGCGAAATAAATTTGCATTTAAAGATTAGTAATATTAACGCGATATTGGATTTACTATTTGAAGTGAATGACAGAAATGATAATTTTTTAGTAAATACGAACCAAAAAAGAAGAAATAAGATAAAAAATTCCAAATTATTGTTAACACACAACAAATAACTTCTTACTGCGCGTTTTGCTTAAATAATGCGAAAAATTTTTGCACGATTGCATTTATGAACGCGAGACTAGAGCAGTGCTGCCAAAAGTTTCATATACGAACGTACTGCCACTGGTAATACGTTAATACTAACGCAGTAATGTATTTATGAAGAAACTTTTTTTGTAAGGTTGCATTCATGTTACAATAACACAGCGCTACAAAAAATTCCAAAAATTTCATACACTTTTAAACAGACCCAGTAGATATTGTAGGTCTCGTCGAGTAACTTAATACTTAAAAATTGTAATACACCCTCAAAATCTAAAGTTACCATTAAAAACTGTTTTTGGGTTGCTTTGTGCTCAGTTATTTCTTATCCGATTCTGCATTTGTTCACTGATTTGAAAAGAAGAATTTATTCTAAAAATATATACAATGGCTTAAGTCCAATTGAAGTTTGTGAATATAATTTATAGAAAAGTAGGAATTTCCAAAAAAAATTTTCGTTTTTAGAGTTTAACGTCTTTTTTAAGCAACACTTTGAAACATTAGGCGTACACATTTTAATTTATTCATAAAAATATACAATTGCAAATAAAACTAACTAAATTTTATGAAAACTGGTTGGAAGTTGAAGTTGTTACAATTTTTTTTATAACCTTACTTTATTCGAAATTTATAATTTTTAACTAATAAAACATGCTTGCCCAATTTTTCTCGTTTAAAATGGCTGGTTTAATGAAAATAAGTTTAAATGATTCTTAGTACAATTTTGTGTACAATTTTTTTTAAATCATCTTAACCCCTTAGGTTCTGTTCTTATGGGTCTTTTTGACAACTTTTTCAAAAAATTTGGTTATAATGGGATAAAATGTTCGCCGAAAATATTCTACGGAAATATTCACTACGATTCACAAAAAATAATTTTCTTTAAATCATCTACTTCTTATTTTTCAAAATGGAAAAAATACGGAAAGCATTTTTTATTAATTAAAAATTATGTTTTCAAATAAAGTGCGATGTATAAAAAAATCCTTGTATGTATTCTCCTTTAACTCCTACACGGTGCTTGTGGGAGAATTTAAATAAAATTTTGATGTACCTCGGATTTTTTTGTAAATTCTTATTATAGATGTCAATAGAAGTTATTCTATGCAAAAAATAAAATTATAGAGGTGGCGGTTTTTTTTAAAGATAATCCCTTTTCCAATTGGGGCATTTTCCCATACAAAAAAATACAATTTTTTTTTTAACTACATTAAACAAAAATCAAAATAATCACATTCGATGTGTTTTGCGATGCTTCACGCGAATCTGACCTCAGAATCGCTCTATCGTGTATAGTTTTTGAGATATTCTAATCTAAAAGCCGAAAAAAGTCGTTTTTTGCCATGTTTTGAAGCTATATAACTATGTAACATATCATTTATTCGTTAAATGTGATTAAAATACTTGAAAGTCATGATCTTTTCCTTTAAAATCTAATTTAAATTATGATTATATCTTCATGCTTCTAAGAGATATCGTAGACCGAAATATTGGCTAAACGGGTTTTTTTGCACTTTTGTGTCTTTTTAGGTTAGGATATCTTTGACGAAAAAAAAAATATCAACATAATTTAAATTAGGTTTTAAAGTCAAAGATTAGGACTTTAAAGTTGTTTACCAGATTTGACGAAACTAAAATTTCTTTCACATTTTAAGCATGTTTAACGAACCGACCATTTCAAAATTCAGCCGTATGCCATACACGTAACAACAACACTCGGGTCGTCAAACGGCTGAATTTAGAAGTAGTCGGTTCGTTGAACATGTTTTAAATGTGAAAGACATTTTAATTTCGTTAAGTCTGGTAAGCAACTTTAAAGTCCTAATCTTTGCCTTTAAAACCTAATTTAAATTATGTTGATATCTTTTTTTTCGTCAAAGATATCCTAACCTAAAAAGACACAAAAGTGCAAAAAACCCGTATAGCCAATATTTCGGTCTACGATATCTCTTAGAAGCATGAAGATATAAACATAATTTAAATTAGATTTTAAAGGAAAGATCATGACTTTCAAGTATTTTAACCACATTTAACGAATAAATGATATGTTACATAGTTATATAGCTTCAAAACATGGCAAAAAACGACTTTTTTCGGCTTTTAGATTAGAATATCTCAAAAACTATACACGATAGAGCGATTCTGAGGTCAGATTCGCGTGAAGCATCGCAAAACACATCGAATGTGATTATTTTGATTTTTGTTTAATGTAGTTAAAAAAAAAAATTTATTTTTTTGTATGGGAAAATGCCCAAATTGGAAAAGGGATTATCTTTAAAAAAGCGCCGCCTCTATAATTTTATTTTTTGCATAGAATAACTTCTATTGACATCTATAATAAGAATTTACAAAAAAATCCGAGGTACATCAAAATTTTATTTAAATTCTCCCACAAGCACCGTGCCTAGGAGGAGCATAGGGCCAATATGAAATCTCTTCATTTGTCACGATCCCTTGCGATGACTTTAATCTCTTGCCACGACTTTCCCGATTCTTGGATTTCCTTTTCCAGCGACCTCTTCCAGTTGGTTTTGTGTCTACCACGTGCTCTACTACCTTGTGGATTCCACTCAAGAGCCTGGCGACAAACTTCGCTGTGTGGTTTCCGGAGAGTGTGACCAATCCCTCTCCATTTGCACAGTTTGACCTCGATTGCTATAGCCCTCTGATTGCATTTTTGATGTAGCTCTACAATTTTCAACAAATTTTAATGAATGACAGCTGGTTTCATTGAAAATTGTATGCACTTTTTGAATTTATATGCCTTACCTTTCAAAGTATTGCTTCAAAAAGACTCCTCTAAAATGTCTCCAAATATTTCAATTGGACTTAAACTAAAGTATATACCCTTAGAATTGCCATTAATTCTCCTTATCAAATCAGTGAAAAAATTCCAAATCGGCTTAGAATTACCTGAGGCACAAATTTTAAGTGCACAGTGTATATTCACTTTGTCCTTCCGTTTCTAACGCAGACCAGGAGAAGTGGCAGGTATGGAAAAGTATACTATATATAGTCTTTATCAAAGTCACCTCCTGAGTCGATATAGCCATGTCTGTCTGTCTGGCTGACTGGGTGGCTAAGTGTGCGTGGAGTTAAATTTTTTGGGAAAACTGAGCAACATAATTCAATGAAATTTGGTATTCTGCCTTCGTCGTGAAAGTTATCTTGGGGGATTGAAAATTAGCAAAATCGGTCCACAAACACGCCTACCGCCCATATAAAAAATATATTCAAAATGCAATAATTAGAACATTATTCGCAATAACAAAAACAAAATACTCATGAATACTAGGGGTAGTAAGTACAAGCTTTGTGGGCGTGGCAACTCCCATATAAACAAAAGTTTCAAAATGTTATACTGAAAGCGTTTTTTGAGATAACCCAACTAAATTGCACTCAAACAATCTGACCAATTAATACAAGCTCCGAGAAAAAACTAGGCGAACTCAGACAAGAGTGCGTGGCTCCTCCCATATAAGTAAACTTTTAAAAATATTATACTGAAAGCGTTTTTTGAGATAACCAAACCAAATTGCACTCAAACGCTCAAAATCAATAAATACAAGCTCTGAGAAAAAACTAAGGGAACTCGGGCAAGAGGGCGTATCACCTCCCATATATGCTATACTGAAAGATTTTTTTAAGAAAACTTAACCGAATTTTACTCAAACACTCAGAACAGTAAATGCAAGCTTTAAGCAAAATCTAGGTAAACTCGGAGACGAGGGCGTGGCACTTCCCATATAAGCAATTTGTTCTTATACTCTCCTAGGAGTTACAAGAATATTGCTTAGTATTTAACCACTAAGTGTTTAAAAATATACTTGAAATGGAGTGTGGGTTATTTAGTTTTTGGCCAAGCCAAAGATACCACCCTTACTAGTTTAAGGGTAACTTAAGATTTTTGCAATTTTTAAGTATATCTGCTAGGTCTGATGTAGGGCTTGCAATTTACCGTCAAATTGCAATAACCGGTAAACGGTAAATGATTTCTCCCATTACCGGTATACCGGTTATTTACCGGTAAATGAAACAATAATGTGATTATCCATTATATGCACATAAATCTTAGTTAATTTAAATTACAAGTGATTAATATTATGTTTACCTACCTATGAGTATTTACGCCTAACTTATTCGTTTATCCATTAACTTATTATGCATATAGTTACATAAATAGCACAGAACAATTAGTTACATAAATAGCACAGAACAATTCAACGGAATAAAAAGAGCTGCTTTATTTTTGACTGTTGAAACCAAACTGCTTTTTATTATTTTCTTTGACTTAAGCTACACTTAACAACTTTAAAACTTTAATTTGGTATGCAGCTGCTACGTCAGCATTTTGTGTCAGTAGCGACTGCATACATATAAAAATACATATAATATTGTCATACATATAAAAATACATATAATATTGTTTACGCTGCAACTTCCCACAATGTTGCGGCGTAAACCAAATAAACAATATGAGATTTATGTGTGGCTTTACAGTGGGCCACACATAACATATAATAATGGAGGATTACCATATGACTCCTCCACCCCTAGACCTTTGCAGTCCCTGCAAAAGGGTCTTTAACTACAGGGCTTGTGGGAATAGTTTTTAATTCGATTTTAACATTAGCATCTTTTTTTATCGAATTTTTATAACATATGTAAAATACAATTATGCTTATAATTATTAGTATTATGCTTATGTTAATGCCATAAGATATATTTTTGTGGAATTTTAATTCCTCAATAACTTTAATATTTTCGAATTGTTTAATTTCTATTTGCTCAAAATTAATTTGTTCTTTATATATGAAATTGTTATTTTCATCATTTGGATAGACAAATTTTTCCTTAAGAACAACCTCTCTATTAATATAAGTTTCATTTAACAATTTAATTTCACAGTTACAAAAGTTTATTAGGTTATTTCGATTTAACATTATTTGCCTTTCGTCACAAATTTGGTTAAGCTTTAATTTCAGTGCGTTTTTTACAATAATTAAATCATCGTCTATTACTTCAACACTTGTTTTGTTATTGTATTTCAACTTACAATTTTTCAAGAATACACAATTTTTACTTTGTTCCAATTCTTTTAGAATTACATTTTCTTTATATAATATTTTAGTTGCGCAAGATTCTACCTCAGATTTCTCTATTAAAAATTGGTTTTTAAAAACTTTTAAGGCCTTTTCTGATATTTGGATAAAGTCTAAACTCTCAGTTTCTGCACTGTGTATAGTTTCCATATCATCCTCTTCATTCCGATAAATAGATCTTAGTTCGTTTATAGCCCAGGAAAATAAGACGAAAAAAGAGCTTCTGTGCAAAAAAATTCCCAGTGGAAATTTTTTACCGGAATTGTCTTTATTTATGCATGATACACAAACTGTGAAAAGTCCATTGCAAAGTCGTGTGCGCATAAAAAGTTATTAAAGCTCAAAGGTCGCTAAAATCAGTTTTTTGCAAATATCTCGCTAATGCTAACTTTTACAGAAAAATGTTGGTCTCTAATTTTGTAGCACAGGAAATTACCTACAAAAGTACGTTAAAAGTATTTGCGTACGACTTCTAGTTTAGGAGATCACCCAATTTAAAAAGTTGTTAACAGTCATGATATGAAATACTACCTATGAGTTCATATTAAAATATCTTACTTTTTAAATTGCAATAACTCTTCAATGAGAAGCTGTACAAACAAAATTAAAATGCCGTTTGAAAGATAATTTAATGTTCTATATACCGTACAAAATTTTTTTTTCGAACGGCTCATGACCTTAAAAATATTTTTGAATAACCGTTAAGGCTTCGAAATTACTGGTTTTTTAAGGATATCTGCGAATTGGTAAGTACTACGATAAAAAGTAAGGGGACCAATTTTGTAGATAATTACAAGATCTACAAAAAATAAGCGATATGTGTGCACATAGAAGTAACCGGTTTTTTTGGCATTTTAAGGGTTTTTTTGGAATATCTTCTAAACGGTTACTTCTATGTGTACACATATCGCTTACTTTTTGTAGACCTTGTAATTTTCTATAAATTTGGTCCCATTACTTTTTATCGTAGTACTTACCAATTCGCAGATATTCTTAAAAAACCAGTAATTTCGAAGCCTTAACGGTTATTCAAGAATATTTTTAAGGTCATGGGCCGTTCGAAAAAAAAATTTTGTACGGTATATAGAATATTAAATTATCTTTCAAACGGCATTTTAATTTTGTTTGTACAGCTTCTCATTGAAGAGTTATTGCAATTTAAAAAGTAAGATATTTTAATATGAACTCATAGTTAGTATTTCATATCATAACTGTTTACAACTTTTTAAATTGGGTGATCTCCTAAACTAGAAGTCGTACGCAAATACTTTTAACGTACTTTTGTAGGAAATTTCCTGTGCTACAAAATTGGAGACCAACATTTTTCTGTAAAAGTTAGCATTAGCGAGATATTTGCAAAAAACTGATTTTAGCGACCTTTGAGCCTTAATAACTTTTTATGCGCACACGACTTTGCAATGGACTTTTCACAGTTTGTGTATCATGCATAAATAAAAACAATTCCGGTGAAAAATTTCCACTAGGAATTTTTTCGCAGAAAATGTCTTATTTTCCTGGGCTATTAAGATTTCTTCTGTCGACATATCATTGACATTATCATTGTTAAAAAGTTCATGTAAATTTATTATCATCTCTTTTGTTGTCTTAATATCTTCATTATGACCAATTCTACTGAGACCATCGGCAATTACGTTTTCCTTGCCTTTTATGTATTCGATGTCAAAATCAAATTCGTTTAATTTGATTTTCCATCTTTGTTATTTCGAATTGGGCTCTTTTAAATTATTTAACCATACTAGTGGGCGATGGTCTGTTTTTATAACAAATTTCCTGCCGAAAAGATAGGGTCTGAAATATTTTGTCGCCCATACTATAGCCAAGAGTTCTTTCTCTATAGTGCTATAGTTCTTCTCGTGTCCATTAAGTGATCTACTCGCATAGCAGATAACTTTATTGTTTTGCATGAGAACTGCCCCAAGGGCAAAGTTGCTGGCATCAGTGATTAACACAAATTTATTTTTGAAATTTGGATGGACTAGTATTGGGTCTGATTTTATCATTTTTTTTAATTTTTCAAATGCTTCAATATAATCCCCATCTTTGAGATTAATTTTTGCATTCTTTTTTAAGTATTTCACCATGTGGTGAGCTATTTTAGAGTAATCCCTGATAAATCTCCTGTAATATCCTGTGATACCAAGAAATGATTTTATGTCTTTTTGAGTCTTTGGTAGCAAAATTCGTTCAATTGCTTCCACTTTTTTTGGATTTGGTTTGATACCTTCCTCGCTAATCACATGTCCTAAAAATTCGGTTTCCCTTGCTAAAAATTTACATTTATTTAGCTGTATTTTAAGGTTGGCTTCGCTTAAGCGTTTTAAAACTTTGTTAAGTGACTCCGTGTGCTCTTCTATGCTAGTAGAGAATATTAGAATGTCGTCTAAGTATACTAGACAAATTTTTCCTATGTGCTCTTTCAAGACTTCATTCATGAGCCTCTGAAAGGTTGCGGGTGCGTTTTTCAAGCCGAATGGCATGCGAAGAAATTCGTAATGGCCATTCGCTGTTGAGAAAGCTGTCTTGTAAACGTCTTTTTCATCCATTTGAATTTGATGGAAACCTTGGGCCAGGTCGAGAGTTGTAAAATATTGGCATCTTCTCAATTTATCAAATATATCGTCTATATTTGGAATTGGGAACCTATCTTCGATAGTGATGCTATTGAGTTTTCTATAATCGATAACAAGGCGCCATTTCTGAACATTTGACGCATCCAGCTTCTTTGGAACGATCCAAATAGGGCTGTTGTATGGACTACGCGATTCTCTTATTATGCCCTGCCTCAACATTTCCTCAATTTGTCTATTGATTTCGTCTTTATGTATTTCTGGGTATCTGTAAAGTTTTGAATAGACCGGAATATCGTTTTGTGTGAGAATTTTATGTTTGACCTCATTCGTAAATGAAAGATCATCACCCTCTTTGTATAGTACTTTTTCAAATTTTTTTATTACGTTAATTAAGGCCTTTTTTTCAAAGTCGTTTAAATGGTTAATACGAAGCATTGCTTCTAAATTAGTGCTATTGACTTTGGTGTTAAAAATTTCTATTGGTTCTTGTTGTTTAGTTAGTTTATTATACATTTCTTCCTCTTTGTTCATATAAAAAACAAGCGTTGTTTTGTTTGTTTTTAAAAGTCTATTTGGATAATCTATTACGCAATTTAATTTTTCTAATATATTATTCCCTATCAGGCCATCGAAATTTCTGTTAAAATTAAACTCAAGAAATTCGCACATTAAATTATCTTCTTCGAATTCTTTAAAAATTGGGAATCTACAAAGTTTTTCAACTTGATGTTCCTTTCCTAATGCTATGACATTAACATTTACTTCTGCTTTCCACTTGCGGTTACAAATATTTTTGTTGATTAGACTGAATTCTGCTCCAGTATCAACAATAAAGTAGAGTTTTCTAATTGGCGTCTCTATAATTATATAGGGCAGCTGTTTGACCCGTCTGTTGGAAAATCCAACCCTGAATTGCTTATGTCCATAGATTCCTGTCCATTGCTTCGATTTGATTGTCTAGTATTTCTTGTGTTTCCCGATCGTTGTTGTGAGTCGTTTCTATTATCATTATTATTTCTGTTGTTGTTATTAAAATTATCATCGTTTCTTCCATTTCCATTGTTGTTATTAAAATTATTATCGTTTCTTCCATTTCTATTGTTGTTATTAAAATTATTATCGTTGTTGTTTCTATAATTAGGTCTGTTATTATTGTTTTGATTGTTATTACCATTTCTGAAATTATTGTTTTGATTGTTATTACCATTTCTGAAATTATTGTTGCGATTGCGTTGATTGTCACTAAAGTTTGTACGTATTTGACTGTCATTCCTTTGGTTAGTCCCAAATTGTGTATAATTTTGGTGCCTAGCTTCTAATATAATTTTGAAGGCGTCTTGAAGGTTGGGTGGATTTCTAGCGAATATCATGGTTTTTGTCGGTTCTGGAAGATGGTCCCTAAAAGCGTTCAATCCTATTCTTTTAATCTCCTCTGATGTGTAAGCAGTTTCCCCGTGTGTTAAATTTCTATTATTTATTCTAGTCATTAATTTTGTGAGCTTGTAATAAAAATTTTCAATAGTACCATTAAGCCTAAGTGTTTTCAACTCATCCATAAGTTCAACGCTTGATTTTTTCTCTCCATAATTTCGTTTTAGGATTTCTTTTAATTGTTCCCAGGTGCTAATTTCCCCTTCTCTAAGTATACATTGTCGCGTTTGCCCAATGCATTTGTTTCTAATGTAGTTGAATAAAATTCTTTTGTTATTGTCATCGAATACTGATATTGTTGGTATTATAAAATCGATGTTTGAAAGAAATTCAGGTAAGTAATTTGAGTCAGTTCCGTCGAACGGTTCAATATTTTTTATCAAGTCCAAAGCAAGTTTGAATTGGTTCATAAGCTGTTGTTCCATTTTATATTTTACACTTATTTTTTTTTTATTTTTGCACACTAATGTAGTTTTTTTTTTTCCTTTATTATATTTTTACTTTTCAACACACTCTAATGTAGTTTTTTTTTCTTATATTTTTACTTTTCAACACAATCTAATGTACCATACTTTCTTATACTAAAAACAAAATTTGAAATTCTTACTCTTTCTTGTTTCTAGTTCTGGATCAATCTGCAGTGTCCTCGTTTTCGTTTATCAGTTCCGCCTCGGTTGTTTCTAATTCTGAATCAATTTGCAGTGTCCTCGTTTTCATTTATCAGCTCCGCCTCGATTGTTTCTAAATTCTGGATCAATCTGCAGTGTCCTCGTTTTCATTTATCAGCTCCGCCTCGATTGTTTCTAAATTCTGGATCAATTTGCAGTGTCCTCGTTTTCATTTATCAGCTCCGCCTCGATTGTTTCTAAATTCTGGATCAATTTGCAGTGTCCTCGTTTTCATTTATCAGCTCCGCCTCGATTGTTTCTAAATTGGCTTTAGTAAAAAAACACCGCTGACATTTATACCATTTGTTGTGTTAATTGTTGTTGTATTAACATTAGCCACATTTATGTTGTTTATATTTCTTGAGTTGGTTTGTTGATGCAACAGCTTCCTGTTCCGATGTGACCGGTCCAACTTTTGTTGGAAAAACCAGACCAGGTTGTGGTGTCTGCAGCAAATTGTTAGAGAGTAAAATTTTCTCCAATAGCTGATCTTCGTTATTCGTTTGTTCAATTTTCGAATAACTTCTTTTTTTCCTCGTCGCCAGTTACATAAATAGCACAGAACAATTAGTTACATAAATAGCACAGAACAATTCAACGGAATAAAAAGAGCTGCTTTATTTTTGACTGTTGAAACCAAACTGCTTTTTATTATTTTCTTTGACTTAAGCTACACTTAACAACTTTAAAACTTTAATTTGGTATGCAGCTGCTACGTCAGCATTTTGTGTCAGTAGCGACTGCATACATATAAAAATACATATAATATTGTCATACATATAAAAATACATATAATATTGTTTACGCTGCAACTTCCCAAATAAACAATATGAGATTTATGTGTGGCTTTACAGTGGGCCACACATAACATATAATAGTGAAGGATTACCATATGACTATATGCATGTGTAATTACACTTTGTATACACCTACATAATATAAATTCGTAATTAAAATAAAATAATAAATAAATAATATAACAATTCATTGGTTTTATAGTTTATTAAAAAACAAAATAAAATAATATAACAATTCATTGGTTTTATAGTTTAATAAAAATATTTTATTGTATTTGGTATGTTGATTTTTGAGCATTAAAATAAGCTCGCATAAAACAAATCATATCGATGCTCTCGTCTTTTAAACCAGACCTGAACTTTGTGCATATTTTTCCAGCAGATGAAAATGCTCGTTCTGATTCAACACTAGTTGGTCGGCAAGTCATCAGATGTTGAAATGCAATGTTTAAATATTTACCACGACTTTTTTCGAGTTCGAAATATGACATTTCTCTTTGAATAACACTGTTTATATGTTGTTTCGGTTTATCCGCTTTATTTTTATCGTTTATTTTTTTTAGTTTTGGCTTCCATTGCTAATTTGAGCTTTTCTTTAAGTGTTAACATTTTGACTATTTCTATTTCATCTTCTTCTCTTTCTTTTTCTTCAGAAATTGTGTGATTCTCATCCCTTGAAAACACAGGCTTAGTTGTATCTATAATTTTCGCCATTATTGTAGTTTTATTTGTTATATTGAATATTCCATATTCATCAAAATCATTAATTGCATCAGGATCGTGCAGATAATTGATCACATCGAAATATATCGTCCTTTTTTCCTTTATTCGAATTATTAGTTCTTCTTTAAGTTCCCTGGCTAAAAAAGAACTGTGTTTAGACAGTTCATCAAGCAAAAATTTCAATGTTATGTCGACTGTATATAGATTTATGTCTTCACGACATAGAGCTTCTACAGCTATTTTTATTGGCTGTAATGCCAATATTATGTCAGAGATCTTATCAAATTCAATATTATCGATATTTATTCTCGATTTAATGTCAATCAAACTTTTTAAGATCGGATTTTTAATTTCATAAAATCGTTCCAGCATTTTGAGTAAGGCATTCCACCGAGTTTTGCAATCTCGATGCAAACAAAGTAAGCTCTTTTCGAAATTCGTCTTTTATATGTTTTTGAAGATTATCATTTTTTAAAGAAGATCTTTTATACAAATTTACTATTGATCTTAATTTACATATTAACAAACTCAATTCGTTATTGCGTATGTCACTGGGGGTTGTTGACTCTGGGATCACTTCCAAACCAGGACTGTTATCTTCATCTTCCTCATCATTAGAAATATCAATGATCTCTTCTTCAGCACGGGATGAGGTGCTTATTGTTTTTTTATATAAAACTTTATTCACAGCCAATTGTAGCCCATGCGCTAAACATAATTGATGCATTAGACCGCTTAGTTTTCCAGCTTTCTTCATAACAGAAGCCCCGTCAGTAGTCATCGAGATGATATCATCCATTTTAATGGTAAATTGTGCTAACTTTTCTTCTTGATACTTGATTACTATATCAGCCGACATCGATCCATTTATTCGAATAAGTCCAAGATTCCAAAATTTATTTTCGGCATGCAAATTCACATTCATATACCGACGATTTCTGATCGATGTCCATTCGTCCATTGTAACACTAAAGACCCGTTCTTTCATTGCTGAAAAATCGTCTATTACTAAATTACGTATTTTAGTTCCGTAATCTAAAACAATTTTTCTAATTGTATTGGGAGACTTTGGAATGCCTTTATATCCCATCCCGACAAGTAGCTTTCTTACATCATAAGATGTGCAAAACGTGTTAAAACATATTCCATCTTTTGCTATCATCCGGGATATAACAGCGGGTAATGTTTCATCTACAGATTTTATGTAGTCCGTAATTTTAGATTTTGTTTTTGTACTGGTCGGTGTTTCATCTGTATGTTCCCTTTTCTGGGAATTAATCTTGTGTTGTGCCCTCTCGTACTTCCTCCTACACTCTTTATTTTTCTGCCACATTTTTTACATTCTCCTGCTTGGCCACCGTTCGCTCGATTGAAATACTGCCATACTGATGTTTTATCCATGGGTCTAAAAAAATGTTTTTACATAAGAATGTAATTTAAAAAATCAATAATTCACTTATTTGTTTTTCTTAATGAAAACAAGAATGAAACAAACAGAGCAGAAATATGTATCTGGATACGAATGATCTTCAAATATTCTCTGCCTTTTGTCCCAAAAAAACTAAGATCACCTGCAGCCTGCAATGGAGCACTTGTTTACCAGTAACAAACAGTTTATAAATGCTGCCAGAGTCGAAAAACAAAACATTCATCATGACACAATTACCTCTATTACACGATGGCATTTCTCGCAGCGAGTTGTTGCCAGAGTCGAAAAACAAAACATTCACCATGATACAATGACCTCTATTACACGATGGCATTTCTCGCAGCGAGTTTTTGCCATACCTCTTTAAAAGTTTCGATAAAATCAGTCCCGGTAATTACCGGTTAGTTTGCCAATTTACCGGTAATAACCGGTGGTGTATTTTTGACGATTTACCGGTAAACCGGCTAATCGGTAACCGGTAATGCAACCCCTAGTCTGATGCAAAGTGTAAAATCACTTTAGCACTGTGTAATTAGAGGTAAACGCAGTTTTAAAACGCCCCTCTTTGCTTGCATCTATGAATGTGAAATCATGTGTAGTTATTTTGCTTTCTTCTGCGATTGTAAACCGATATGGTTGTTGTTATTCTGTTGTTGTTGTATCCAAAATTTTGTATTTATAATGAATCATGGCTGCGCTCAAATTCTGTTTGGATAGATATTTTTGCTTAAAAATTTTATTAATTTTTTTACCAAGATAGAACAAGAGAACAAAATTTAAAAACAAAAATTAGAATTTGTTTCGTCTTTCGCCACAAAGACTCATCAGACTATTTTTGTTGTAATTATAAATATAGCCGTGTTTTTAATCCGTTCCTTAATTTGTCATAATTATGTGTTAGAAAATGCATTGATAGATTTATGTGTAGATCGATCTTTGCAAATATATGACCAAAAGTTCAATTAAAAATTAATTTTCAATACATAAATGTCATTAAGTAACACACTTTAAAATTCTTAAAAGAATTTGTTGTATATACAAATTTTATACAGCTACATCAAATAGAACCGTTGTTTGTAATCTATTTCGATACCAAGTAGCCCGAGTTCGAATTCAGTGTGGATGTAGACCCAGGGTATATTCACTTTGTCCTTCCGTTTGTAACGCGGAGATGGAGACGTGGCAGATATAGAAAATTATATATATTCTTGATCAGCGTCACTTCCTGAGTCGATATAGCCATGTCCGTCTGTCTGGCTGGCTGGGTGGCTGTGTGTAGAAATATATTTTTTGGGAAAACTGAGTAAGATAATTCAATGAAATTTGGTACACTGCCACCGTTGTCAAAGTTAGCTCGTTGGATTGAAAATGAGCGAAGTCGTTCAATGGACGCGCCTACCGCCCATACAAAAAATATATTCAAAATGCGACTTTAGGAGTATTTTTCACGACAATGCAGCCATAATACACTTAAATACTACGAATTGTAAGCGCAAGCTCTGAGGAAAAACTGGGCAAATTCGGACAAGAGGGCGTGTCATCTCCCATATAAGCAAAAGCTTCAAAACGCTTTGCTGAAAGCGTTTTTTGAGATAATCGAATCAAATTTCACTCAGACACTAAGAACTATAAATGCAAGCTCTGAGCAAACACTGGGTAAACTCGGACAAGAGGGCGTGGCACATTTTAAAAATTCTGCAGTGTAGGGTATTTATTTTTTGGCCAGGCCGAAAGTAACACCCTTACTAGGTATTTTTTAATGTTAATTAAGAGAATACCGCCTCATTACAAATAGCGCTTTTATTGGAAAGATTCGGTAAGTTTCAGACAGCTTACTTCCTAGGACATGCAATGTTTACAAAATGTTCAACTTGAGAAAATGCTTTTTGAATTGATGATTTAAAAAAAAAACGTGACTCCAATACACACCAAAAAAAAATTGTTGGAATGTGTTCTTCTATGTGAATCTTCTAAGCAGCACCGTGTGCCATGAAACCAAATTTATTTGAAAAGTACCCAAAAAAGTGGGGGGAAAAATTTACGATTTTTGTTAAGGGGACATTCGCCTTTGTAATTGAAAGCAAGAAAACACTTTTTAAAAATTTTATTATGAAAAAACTGTTATATTTATTGACAAAATTTCTTTTGGACATTGTTAAAAATTGTCTAAAAAATATGAAATTTTTTTTTTTTTTTATATTTAGTTTCCCTTGGCTGCTGTAGAGGGCGTCATCCAAAAGTTACTTTTCATACTGGTAGGACATTTTTCTCCGAATCTACTCGACCGATTTTAAAAAACCAAAGAGCATTCGATTACTCATAAAAAATATTAAACAATAAGCCTCTGAAAGTTTTAAAAAATATCCCCCTTTTTTTATGGGGCATTTTTTGAGGGTAAGTCCCTCAATTTTTTCGCATTTTTCATAAATATTGATACAAAAACTTCAAAATATAAAAAAGTATGAATTATAGAGGCTTATTGTATAGTTTTGAGTCTCAAGAATAAAATCCATTTTGAATTTTTCAAAAATCTGTTACAGAAGATCTACAACATGTCCTACCGTTTAAAAAGTAACTTTTGGATGACGCCCCCTACAGCAGCCAAGGGAAACTAAAATAAAAAATAAAAATTTTGTTCATATTTTTTAGACAATATTTAACAATGTCCAAAAGAAATTTTGTAAATAAATTTAATAGTTTTTTCATAATAAAATTTTTAAAAAGTGTTTTTTGTTTCAATTACAAAGGCGAATGTCCCCTTAAGTTTCAAGATCCGGTTGGATAAGTTAAGTTGTAGAAGGGTGTTTAATGCCTAATGCTTAAACTGCTATGTAATTTTAATATTTTAAATTGAAATTTTATGTATTTTCAACTAGGTTCGTCCAATGCAAACAGCTAAATCTCAAAATTTAGTTAAAGCGAGTCCTATAAGATCAACTCGTTGGATTCCTGCTGAAGTATGGCAAAGGCAAGGAATGACAGCACAAGAAATGACACTTCCTTTAGGTCTGCTATAATCTTTACTTATTATCATTAATTTTTTGTTTGAAACTTATATAATTTACAGATGTAGTAATTCCTACTAACTCCAGTGATAAGACGAATATAATCTTAAAGTCTGGGCAGCGAGTTATGGTTTTAAAATCCCCAAAGGGTATTTATATGCAGTTAGAAAGTGGAAAAATAATCGCAATACGCACATCCAGTAAGATGAATCAACCTGCTAAAACAGATAAAGATAACGTCATTGATATCACTGCTGAATCCAGCATATCACCAAATAAGAATTCTTCAACAAGAGACACCAAAGGTGTAAATTCAGTACACAATTCTGCAGCATCTACTTTTGCTTTAAAAGGTAAACTTATATAAATATATACACTAGACTGATTCAAAAAAAAAAATTTTTTTTTTGAATTTTCACGTTGAATTTTACTTTGTCTTTGGTGACCCCTACAGAAATTTTCCGTGTGTTTTGTAGAGCACTTTAACCCATTATAACCCAGTTTTTTTTTAATTGGGTCAAAAAGACACAAAAACAGGATATAATGGGTCAAAATGTTCTGGAAAATTGTTTATTGCGTAATTTCATGGTGATCTTGGAACAACAATTTCAATCACACATGAACATTCAGAGTTTAACGTAGGGTGAAATTTCGAAAATACGTTTTTTGTGGGTATTTTAGTTTAAAAATCTATATATCAAGCATTGAAATAAGCTGTAGTAATACCCTATTTCTGCAGTAATAACTTCAAATTTGCAGTAATAACTTCAGAATATTGTAAAAAATTGTAATAATAATTTTCACCCAAATTCATATTACTTTGTTTTGCGTTAATCGTTGAAACTAAATACTCATTTTATTTCGCTTATAACCGTTGTTTTAGTTGTCTAACCTCACCAATTTGGGCTAAAATGTAGCAACCACAGTAGATACTCGGCAACTCTACATTAAACATATTTTTATAAATGCATTCGAAGAAAATTTCGCTATAAATTTTCAATTTTAAATTGAAACATTGCCATGATATCTGTTATTTAATATCTATGTATATATATAAAAATGAAATGGTGTCCGTATGTAGCTTATGAACGCGGAAACTACAAGGCCGATTTACATAATTTTTTTTTTAAATTGTTTGTTAAGGTCTGTAGAAGGTTCTTAAGGGGGTCGGATGCCACTGAGGGGAACGGGGGTTGCACCCCCCATACGAAAAAAATACAAAAAATGCTATATCTCTACAGTTATACAAGCTATGATTATGAAAGTTGATGAACTTATGCATAATGTACATATCTACCATTCACCATGCAAAACTTTAGGAATATTGCATCCACTTTTCAAAAATATACAAAATGCTATATTTCTTCACATATCGCAAATATAAAAACAAAAAAAAATTCTGCAGTAATAACTTTTTCTTATTTCAACCCCTGCTATATATGGTTGATTTTAGGCTCCAGTTATTCTTTTTTTATATACTTGATTCAAGGCGAAAAATAAGATATATCGTACATCTCATTCCGAGCTTTTTTGAGATCGAAATTTTGCATAAATCGACAATGCGACCTCTAAACGCACTTCAAAAAAATTATAAATACTCTCAGCTCACTCTTTTGACACCCTCTTTCAGATTTTTGGGCGTAATCATTGTTGCAATGTTCATTGTATTAGCGATCAGCGTACGCTTAAAAGTTCTTAAAAATCAACATCGATGTATTATTGCTTTTGATAAAGTTAGTTTCAAATTTTAACGAACGGTTTTGCAACTAAATTATTTATTGCAATTTTCGTCCCGATTTTGTTAGAGTATCAACATTGATTCTGCAATTCTGAAGTTTTTTTTTTCTCTAAAATCAGAGAATTTAAAAGAAATAGTGAAGAATTTATGATCTAATTAAACAATTGTCAGAAATTGAAATACTTCCTCAGGAAACGTTTAATGATTTTTCGCCAGGTTTTATTTTCTAACGGGGCACTTGATGTCAACACCCTCTGAAGCAAAATAAGAGTTGCCTTTAAGACATAAATATCGCTTATTTACTTCAAGTACGCCACAACTCAAAAAACGTGAATTTTGAGTTAATGATGCAGAATAATTCGTTACATCATGCTTCATATTGTGTAAAACTTTCATATTAATATCTTAAACGGTCACCGCACTATGGTTTTTTTTGGACTAAAAAGTGCACACAAAAATAATTCACTACACGGACCCTTTTTTTTTAAAAAAATCAAATGCAAAATTAAAGGTTATACATTGAGCTATTTGAAAAGATGCCCGCTTTTTCTAACATTTGATCCACAAATTAGGGACAGAGGTCGAAATCTCATAAATTCAAAAAAAAAAAAAAACGGTTTTTCTGTTTAAAAATGTTAGTCGCACTAAGCTCAGGAGTGATATATGAATAAGTTTATATGCATTCAAAGAAATCAAGCAAGAAAAAATTAATTCATTACAAAAATGGGCGGTGCCACGCCCCAAAAACAAATTCCTGATATCTCCGAAACTATTTGACGCAGATATAAGTTAAGGACTCTTGGTCCGTTACACTTAAAAAAATTAATTTTTGGCCGCATTGGCTGGCCAATGCCAGCCAATGCCCAACGGGCCAATAATATTACCTAGTGAAATTAAACAGCTGGTTCTCTTATAATTCCTTTAATATGTAAATCTTTACGATCAAAAAGCTTAACTTCTACCTCTGACTGCAGCACTAAGAATGAATTAAACTAAAATCCTATCGATACAAAATACTTATTTTCTATACCCTAAATAAATGCTGTGTAAGCGCTTCACACGCTAGCCGTGGGACCGCTAGCATGCGTCGGTGACATGTGCAACGATTATGCTGATGGTGCGCAACATGGTTCAAAGTAAAGCGGTGAACTTGCATACCTTTATGCAACTTGACCGCTTGCGCGTGTTAACTGCCGCCCCTCTAAATATCTGCGTCCCGCAGATTTCCGCAATGTTGATAGAAGCATGAAACGTTTTGTGCTTGGTCCCTCTGAGTCTGTTGCGTGATTACTGGTTGGGCGAGGGGGAATTGAATGGCTGGGATATCTGCTTTTCCTGTGAGTTTCCTCCAGATTACGGCTAAAGCGAACGTCAGGCTTATTAAGATGATCACGTCCGTAATCAAGGAAATTTCGAATTTCTCTTCCACAGATCCTAAATATTTGATGTTTCTGACACTAAGATCATGAACGTAGTCCAAGTTGACCCGCAGCCCCTGACTTGTGATGTTCGTTAGAATTGATGGAATTGCATGTAGGCTGGAACTGGTTTTGCTTATAAACGTCTGGTTTCTTATCCGAATAGTTTCGTTCTTGAAGTCCAGCACATAAGTCCCATTTAAAAGGTTTGTCACGTTGTTGGCGGAAACTTGCCCCATGAAATTGGTAAGGAAGATAGTATGGTCATTGATGAGTTCAAGCACTTCCGCGTTGTTGGTTCGATACTGGCATTTCGCATTTCCTCCTTTTAAAATCCTTGGTAGGCAATCCGCCTCTGAAAGTTTCTCTAGTGTACCACTGCCGCAAATAGTTGAATTATTTATAAAGTAACAGTCCTTCAGAATTCCGTAGGTTTCTTCTTGGCTAACTAACATTTCCCGGTAATGGATGTCCAGCTGCTTGCCATCTCTTACTGCCGCTCTTACTAGTAGCATATTGAATTCCTGCTTCCTCACTTTTGGTATGGAAACTACATACAGGAGCATGGAGTGATTGGTGTAGATTGAAGGTGTTCCGTATTCCAAAGCCTCGATTGTGTTCCGGTAGTGTAGTGTCTCAATTTCGGCTAACACCTGGTTCAGTTCTTCCTTGTCTAGCAGATTACTATTGACTATTCCACCTTTTGCCATTTGACAACCTCTTACAATCTCGTTTATAGTTTCCTTAAGGATCAGCATCTTGTTCAGCGTTTCCTGCCCCATAAGTTGGTCCTCGTCACTTTTCGCGATACGGTTGACCGTGGATAGCATCTCGTTTATTCTTTGCGTAAGCTGATGAGATTTCTCGAGTAGCTGCCTGTTGATTTTGTATTGATGGTTGTTGTTCTCAATAACTTCTCCTTGACTCTGAAGCATCTTATCCCAATCAGTGGCGTCTGGATTTCCGGCGATCCACTTCCATGCCGAGCCGATCCAATTTATTGAACGCTCGCTCCTTGCTTTGACGTTACGTAGTTCATTCAGGCGTTCCTCAATTTGCCCCAGATGATACTCCAATACAAGGTTCCTTGTATGTCCAACAGCGTCAGCCTTGTCGATGAATTTGGAAATCTGCTTTAGCGCTGCATCATATCTATCTAAATCTATTACGTGCACCAGTTTGAAGTAACCATCAATTGTCCATCCCTTGCCGTTGCTTATAGAGACGATGGGTGCGCTATACTCAAATATGCTGACACCATGCACGCTAGCGATCAGCGTTAGTATTCTGTAATGAAAGAATTAGTTTCCTTATACCTAATATAACCTAAGGCTAAGCTTTCGGTTTTTGAAAAAGAAGGAGTTCATAAATATATACATTCGTTTTTCATGTTTTTTCTGAATTTTCCAAATAAGTATACATTAATAAGTTGTGCGCAGTCAGTGCTTAATTACTAACATTTTTTATAAGGAATATGCGGACATGTTTTCTTTCTTTATAAGTACGTTCAAGCCATGCTTTTTACATGTTCAGAAGTATTTACAGATGTCACTTTCAAGATTTCATTAAGTTTTAAGTTATATGCATGAGTAAGTATGAATAACAAAAAATTGCTTCTATATCTTCTTAGATTCGTGTGTCTCGCATTTCCGTTATATGTGTTTTCATAGGGGTCTCACAAATTTTGAAGGGGATTTTATTTGAAACTATGAGCAAATCCACCTTCCCCCTTTTTTATTTTTTTTTTTTTTTAAAATCTTCATTCGATTCCGTATTTTTTAAATAAAAAAGAAAATTTTTTCAAATTTGTGTCTTATGCAACAAAAATAAAGTGTTTTTCTAGCTAGAAATGAAGATTATAAAATTAATTTCTTGTTAATTAAAAAATTTTTGCTCTTTTTTTTGCAATAGTTATTAAAATATATAAATAGTTTATCTTTTTTTCAGGGGGCTGACATTTTTAATGTGGGTCTTGTGAATCCTTCTGCCACTTGTCGTCCTTACAGTTACTTTATTGTCCTTTTCCACAATTTCCTTTTTGAAAAGTGGTTTATTTTTTCCTTTAATTCGTTTGACCGCGACAAATATTTCCTCCCCTCTTCGATATCTCCTAGGTGGTGTTCGCCCCAGATTTCTTCTAGCATTACGAGTTCTCATATTTTTTCTAATCAAAGCTCTCAAATCTGAATTTATCTTTGCCCTAAAATCAACAAGGTTCTGGTAGTTAATCCTTTGTGACCTGTTAAGGAAATATCTGAAGGTTTTTTCTGAGTCACCGAATGCACAGTATTGTTATAACGATCTACAGCGATTTCGATCAATTCCCTTACCTTTAACTCGGGGTATTCTTGTCTTATACACCTAAAAATTTCTAGTACCGTCGAATGAACCCTTTCAATTTGGCCATTTACCTCACTCCTTTGTGTTGGAGTCAGATATAGCTTAATATTGAGGCGCTTAATGAAATCAAATATAATTGGGCTAATAAAACTTCTTTCGTTATCTGTTACCAACATTCGAGGTACGGTAAAGTAGTGTAGGATCTTAATGATTTTTGAGCGAACGCGCAACACAGATCTCTCTTTGATGTGAAAAAACTTGGCAAACTTAGAAAATTTGTCCATGCAAGTGATACATTTTTCCCCCTGTATCTCCATTATGTCCATATGAAGGATCTCACAAGGATACTTTGGAGTAGGCGTGGGCTGAAACTCGGGATGAACAGGGTGTCTATCATATTTACTCGCGTTGCATACTTCACATGACGATGCATATCTTCTTATCTGCGAATTCATGCTGGGGAAATAATAGTTCTCAAGGATTTGCAACCTGTTCTCCTTAGGGTTTCGGTGAGCCCTCTTGTGTTCAGCCTCGATTATGTTGAACCGCCGCTCAACATTGGCCACATCCTCTACGACTCTTTGGGTTAAACGAATTTTGTATCTGGAAAAATTATTTAAATACACTGTTTGAAGCAAGCCTAAGTGTTCCTCAGGAATCTTAATACCATTAATAACATTTGGATTTAACCTTTCCTTCAGTATTTGTATGAGTACCTCCGCGTTTAAAGTTACAACTGATATGTAATGGCGTGAAAAACCTGGATGAGGACTTTCATGACAAAATGAATCATTCCCCTCCCTAATAATGAGCTGATTTCGAAACACGTTCAAGGGAGCCTCAACATGCCAAATCATGTCAGTCGAATCCTGTTCTGCGCTATGCACTGTTATATTCGAATCCTCGCTTGCAACTTCACTCGCCGTTTCCGTTCGTGACTCATTGCCCTCGCTTGCAGTGTCAGTTGCAGAATCGTTTGCACCCGGCAAATGATTCAACTAAGTTTCAGCCTAGATAGAGCATCAGCCACAAAGTTTGATTTACCTGGTTTGTAAATCAACTCGTGGTTATACTCCTCGATACGAGCTTTCCACCTCTTGAGCTTTGCGTTGTAGTTTCGAATTCCCAAAGCAAACGTGAATGGTTGGTGATCAGTAAAAATTCTGATTTTTTTCGCACCGTATAAGTAATTTCGCAAGTTGTCAAGAGCCCATACTATAGCAAGCATCTCTTTCTCGTTTGTCGCGTAGTTTTCCTCAGTTTTATTCAGAGATCTTGACACATATGCAATTGGCCTATCTTTTCCGATGTCCCCCTGGGACAACACGGCACCAATCGCGAAATCTGAAGCGTCGGTCGTGAGATTGAAGGACTTATCGAAATCCGGAAAAGCTAGAATTTCGGAGGATGTTAGCAACAATTTCAAGTCGTTGAAAGCCTGCAGTGCCGCTTCATCTAAGTTTATCGTTACACGCCTAGACTGACTTGCTTTAACCTGAGAATTTTCCCCCCTTGTCAAGTTTGTGAGTGGTTTTGCAACTGCCGCGTAATCCTTAATAAACTTCCGATAATACGATGTCAAACCTAAAAAACTCTTCAAATCCTTTAGATTTGTTGGAGGTAACAAGTTTTGAATTGCCGTGACCTTTTTTAAATCAGGCTTAATCCCAGTGGGAGTAATCACGTAACCCAAAAATTCTACCTCCCTTTTCATGAAGTGTGTCTTTTCTAGGTTCACTTTAATGTTGGCTTCACGTAATCGAGAAAAGATTGTTTCCACGTTCCTCAGATGGGATTCCTCATCCTTACCGAATACGATTATATCATCGATATAAACGTAGCAAATTTTACCTATATATTCCTTTAAAACATCATCTATCATTCTTTGAAAGATAGCAGGTGCGTTTTTTAATCCGAATGGAAGACGCATGAATTCGTATTTACCGTTCATGGTAGAAAAGGGTGTTTTCGGTATATCAGAAGTTTTCATTGGGACTTGGTGGAAACCTGAGGTCAAGTCTAGGGTCGTGAAATATTTTGCTTCACCGAGGCTTGAAAGTGTAGAATTAATGTCGGGAATTGGATACGTGTCAGGAATGGTGACCGCATTTAATCGCTTGAAGTCAATCACCATTCTGTATTGTTTTTCCCCGGAAGGTTTTGGTTTTTTTGGAACAATCCATATTGGGGAGTTATAGGGACTTTTCGAAGGACGAATTACGTTTTCAGCGAGCAGTTCCTTGACTTGCCTATCTACCTCAACACGCATGCAAGCAGGATATGGATAACTCTTTGTGTATATAGGCTCGCTAGTGTTGGTTCTTATTTCGGCCCTGACCGCAGTTTTTACCACCTCATCGTTACTCAAGGGACCAAAAAAGATATTATACTTTTGAATAAGTTTCTTAATTTTAGTCTTCGCTATTTCAGATAGGTATTCGTTCATCATTATATTGACCTCCTTTGATGCCCTCGCCTTAAGCGGGATTTTGACCCTTGAATTTAAAGTTAGGATGTTATTTCTTCGATCAACAACTGTCCCCAATTCCCTAAGAGTATCGTCACCAATTATTCCATCAAAAGACATAAGACCCGGAAGAACAAAGAAAGTTATAGGAAGATTGATTCCTATTTGTTTGAAAAATTCGCCGGTGATTTTTTGTGTTATCTCTATCTCCCTTGCAGCAGAATTTACACTAAATGGAATTGACACAGGAACTTTTTCACCATTAACACTTGGGTTGATAAAATTTTTATTGGCTCCCGTATCAATAAGAAAACATAATTTTTTACCACTTTTGGTGGTATATTCTATGTAAGGAACGCTCGATTTGGGTTCCTTACTGGGTGCGCTATTTGTGCAAAGGAAGGTCTCTCCTAAATCTGGAAGGCGGGAGAGGCGCCTTCCATGAAGTTTCCCGGCTCCTGTACACATTCTTCAGCTAGAACCGCATACTCTTCAGGTATGGGCTGTTCTTCTTGTGGCGTAAAGCTTTGCTCGTGCGCACATTATACAACCTTTGTTATTTTTGCGCGAAGTGGCCTGACCCATTCCTTCTTTTAAAGGCATTATTAGTTTGATGCGGCCTATTCATATAATTAACCTGTCTTGACTGAATGGATTTGTCAACATCCATTCGCTCCTGTGGCTTTGGGCCACTTGGTCTGGGAGGCGCATTAGGACGGTAGGTGTTAGGGAAACGGTTGTTCCCATTGCTATTGTTGTAATAGGGGCGGTAGTAGTATTGATCAGGTCGCGGTGGTAAGGGAGGCCTATTCTCCACTCGCGCCACTTGATTGACGGGAATCGTTATTCGCATTATTACGCATGCTTAGATTTTGAAGCTCTAAGCAGGCGGAACATGCTTCGGGTAGGGTCTGCGGCTTCTGAATAATGAGCATTTTAGATAGCTCTGGATTTAATCCCCGGACAAAGACGTCAAGTGCCCTATTGCGGTGTGTTTCAACTAAAGCCCTCACGGTTTCCTCGGAATGTGTTTCCGTCTTGATCTTGTTTATTATCAGAGAAAATTGATGGTTAACCGTTGCGTAGAATTCATCCAGCTTTGAACCCTTTTGGGAAAGCTGGCTAAGTTGATGTTCCAGCGTCCTTATGTCGCGTTTATCGGCATAATGAAGCGACAGGACACGCTTTATTTCTAACCAACTATCGTCAAACACATTGTATGACACCAAAGCAGTATCCGCAGGGCCCCTTACCTTTTGTCGGATGTGCTGCAAAATCGCACTGTATAAAGGCTTATTCTTTATAATATCAAAATCACGTAACGTGCTTTCTTCACATTTGTATCCAGGAGTCACCTCGTAAGGTTCATAGTACTTTGTTTCATCAACCAGAGATCCTTACCGTGGGTCGGGGGAATCTCTGGTACCTTCATGGTATTAAATTTAGGCACCATCACTTTTCCTCGCCACCGTACACTCGTATTTTGATCACCACCTTGCACTATCTTGCCATCGGGATATTCACATATATATTTTGCAACACAATACAGGATCTGGCACACACGAATTTTTCCTTTTCTTTTTTTTACCACATAAACATTTTTGCACAGATAATTTTAATTAAGCATTTTTCTTCTTTTTTTTTTCAAATTAAAAAAATTTGATTTATTACTTTTTTCACTTATTTTTATTATTATTTTTTTTAAATATTATTTGAAGTTGAAGACCGGCAGCTACCACGCGCATCCTTTCGCAATTGTATTTCATTTTATTTTACTTGGAATTGTCTGGAAGCATCGTGTTATCCTTTTTAGTGCCCAACACACTTACTAAGGCACAATTAACTTCACGCCCCGCCAATAACCTTTAAGCACTGTTTAAAGTTAATGAAGTGCACAGGAATATTGGTTGTGGAGAGACAATTATCCCCCCTTATTTTGTATAAGCTGAAGGGTCCGTGGTGGTCGGAATCGCAGCCTATCTACCCCCACAATTTTTCCTAACTCCCCAGTGTGCCAAACGGACTCGTTTCGGATCCGTAACGGGTTCATATTTTCGTTATTTTTATCCGTTACGGAATCCGTTACGTATCCGTTACTGATCCGTTTGCGGGAAGGATTCCTAAAAAAAAAACGAATCGTTTTTTCTTCTTTTATGAATCCGTTTCGAACCTGTAACGTACATCAAAAACGAATTCAAAACGGATTCGCTTTTAATAATGTTAATGCTGCTTATAAAAAAAAAGAAAAAAGGGTGAAGCGCTTATTTTTAATTAAAAAAAAAACAAAATAACAAAAAAAAAAAAAATACTAGCCCGGCCGGGAGTCGAACCCAGGCTCCCGGGGTATTACTCCTTCATACACGACACGTTACACAACTAGGCTATCGACCGATATGATGTTGACTTATCTGATGTAGACTTATTTGATGTTGTATATTAAACAAATTTCTGTTGTTTTTTTTATAAGTATTCTGTGTTGTTTTTCTTCCCTTCTTTTGATAAAAAATGTTATATACTCAAATTTGGAATCAAAAACATTTTTTCAAACAGAGTTTGAAAAGTTTACAAAAAATCATACGCAATGAAATAAAAAAAAAAAAAAAAACAAATCAAAAATATTTTTTTTATCATCATTAAAATTAATTAAAGCAAATCCGTTTTGAGTTCGTATTTGAAGTATTTACGGAATCGAAACGGATTTGCCCAGGTTCGAATCCTACCAGAGGTGGATTTTTACCCCGTATTTTTCTTCCTTTTTTTTCTTTTTATTATTTTTTAATTGCTAATAAGCGCATCAAAACGGTTTTTTTCTGTAAATATACAGCATTATCATATTCAAAAGCAAATCCGTTTTGAATTCGTTTTTACATAAGTTTCGGATTCGAAACGGGCCCGCACTGCGGAATTTTTTTTTTTTTTAATCGCTAATAAGCGCTTCAAAATGTTTTTTTTTTTTATCTAAACAAAGCGTTTTGAATTCGTTTTTGATGTACGTTACGAGTTCGAAATGGATCCGTTACCGCGGATTACGTTTTTTATACCTTTATGAACTCGTTACGGATTCGAAACGGATCCTCATCCGTTTTTGTGCACATTGGGGACCCAAGGTATAAAAAACGTAATCCGCGGTAACGGATCCATTTCGAACCCTTAACGTACATCAAAAACAAATTCAAAACGCTTTGTTAAGATAAAAAAAAAAAACATTTTGAAGCGCTTATTAGCGATTAAAAAAAAAAAATAAATTCCGCAGTGCAGGCCCGTTTTGAATCCGGAACTTATGTAAAAACGAATGCAAAACGGATTTGCTTTTAAATATGTTAATGCTGTATATTTACAGAAAAAAACCATTTTGATGCGCCTATTAGCAATTTAAAATAATAAAAAGAAAAAAAAAGGAAGAAAAATAATGGGTAAAAATCCACCTCTGGTAGGATTCGAACCTGGGCAAATCCGTTTCGATTCCGTAAATACTTCAAATACGAACTCAAAACGGATTTGCTTTATTTAATTTTTATGATAAAAAAAATATTTTTTATTTGTTTTTTTTTTTTTTTATTTTATTGCGTATGATTTTTTGTAAACTTTTCAAACTCTGTTTGAAAAAATGTTTTTGATTCCAAATTTGAGTATATAACATTTTTTATCAAAAGAAGGGAAGAAAAACAACACAGAATACTTATAAAAAAACAACAGAAATTTGTTTAATATACAAACTTTAAATCTCAACATCAAATAAGTCTACATCAGTTAAGTAAACATCATATCGGCCAATAGCCTAGTTGTCTAACGTCTCGTGTATGAAAGAGTAATACCCCGGGAGCCTGAGTTCGACTCCCGGCCGGGCTAGTAATTTTTTTTTTTTTTTGTTATTTTGTTTTTTTTAATTAAAAATAAGCGCTTCACCCTGTTTTCTTTTTTTTATATAAGCAGCATTAACATTATTAAAAGCGAATCCGTTTTGAATTCGTTTTTGATGTACATTACAGGTTCGAAACGGATCCATAAAAGAAGAAAAAACGATTCGTTTTTTTTTTTAGGAATCCTTCCCGCAAACGGATCAGTAACGGATACGTAACGGATTCCGTAACGGATAAAAAGAACGAAAATATGAACCCGTTACGGATCCGAAACGAGTCCGTTTGGCACACTGGGTCCCCACAAGTTTATTTATATTTTTTTTATCACCAGGATGTGCATGGTTTGCCGGTCCCTGCTCGGGCGCCAGTTAAGGACTCTTGGTCCGTTACACTTAAAAAAATTAATCCTTGGCCGCATTGGCTGGCCAATGCCCAACGGGCCAATAATATTACCTAGTGAAATTGAACAGCTGGTTCTCTTATAATTCCTTTAATATGTAAATCTTTACGATCAAAAAGCTTAACTTCTACCTCTGACTGCAGCACTAAGAATGAATTAAACTAAAATCCTATCGATACAAAATACTTATTTTCTATAGCGCTTCACACGCTAGCCGTGGGACCGCTAGCATGCGTCGCACAGTGGGGTATTGACCCCCAAAACACGCTATCAATTCAACTAGGAGACGGAGGCAACTTTTAAATTTTTTTTTAATTACAATGCATCATAATAAGAAAAAAACAACAATTAGGTGACATCCTTTAGTAGATTTTTTTTTTTTTTTCAATCAAAAACAAATTTTTCATGCCTACAAATATCATAATTTTTTTTTTTTTAATTTTATTTTTTTAGTAATCACATTTATTGAATGCTGCTTGCTAAAGTTTTTTCGTTTGTATCAAGAAAACCGATATCACTACTTTCAGCAGTTGTCTTCATCGGATTCTTCAGTATCTTCAGCGTTATCTTCATTTGTTGGTGCTACAAGCAAATTTACAGCAATTTGTGGCAACTTTTGGAACTTCTTTTGCGGTAATTTCCTTTTGCTTGAAATAATTGGGTCTGAAGTTATTAAAAACCTATTTAAAATATCCTCAAGGGTTTTTTCTCTACTTATTTTTCTTGAGTAATGCTCTCTGAAAGATTTGAAGTCCTTATTTCTTGCTTCTTGGGCCTCTTCAGAAAGTTGACCAGTCGGCAATAAAGCATATTTAATGATTTCAGGGCCATGAATTAAGATTTTATGCACAGTTGTGGGCATATTATACCACGAGTATTTTTGTACAAAATATCTTGCTGTATCAAGCGCATAGTCTCGAAATTTTTCTGTATTTATTTCGTGTCCGCATGAAATAACGATCAAAATAATATGCATTCTTTTGATTAGCTCTACATCAATCTTGGTTATTGATGCTGTTGTTTCTGCATTTTCAAAAAAACGTCGAGCAGTATTGCCATCATTCGAACTACCAAACCCTGGCTTTGGTTTATCAATTACTAAACCTAGTTGTATCCTAAATTCATTTCGAATTCTCGACTTGTTTGCTGTTACAATCTGCTTCTCTGATTCCTCTCTTATCAGCCATTTTCTGACTGGTAGCTTATCAGCCAAATGTAACAAGCACTTAAACAATCGTATCCAACCGTGTAGTGTTGATAAACCAAATTGCAGGTTTTCAACTTTTACTTTTCTTTTAATCATAAGATCAATTGAATTGAATTCTTTAATCGTAGCTTCACATAGATAGCACCTTTGTGTAGATGTAGTTTCAGTGAGAGCGTTGCACACCTTACCATCCACCATGGTTAACATAAGCTTGTGACTTACCTCGATTAATCTGTCTCCACATTGTACAATAGATTTGCTGAGGTCACTTATTTCAGCTTATACCCTATTTTTTTCTTTTTTTGACACATCTGTTGTTTCTTTAATAAACTCCATGCGAAATGGACGACAAAATCTTGTTGAGGCAGGTCGGGGATTTTGCCAAATAATTTTAGATCCACAAACTAATTTAATTGGAACCATGGAAGTAATAAATATCGATGCATCATTTGCATCCGGGCCGTGAAAAGCTTGTTTGTATATGCTGTTGCCCGAACTTCCGTCAAAACCCCACTTCGAAAACAAACATAAACTAGATAATGCGTTATCCTCAAAAGCATCTATAACTGGCTTTTGCAATGTAACCAAACGCTGGATTGTTAGGTTTAGCAAAGCTTGCAAGTTTACTTCGCATAAAGTTTCAGAAATTGTTATAAATTCCACTGAAGGATAACAATCCTTTTTTGCTGTCTGTACAACGCTATAGCAGGGAAATTTTTCTGGTGCAGCACTTCTTATAATGTTGTACTGATGGCGGGATAACTTTGCTTCTACAAGCACGGCGAGAGCATCTTCTTTACTAATTTTAGTAGGATTTTTATGTTTTTCATATAATTGCCTATATTCAGTTGCTCTTTCAGGTGAAGTTGTCAATTCATGTAGCAACTTTTAATGCTTCAATATGGCCTTCAGCCCGCAAACTCATTTTGGTGGCATACGTTAACGCTGATGACGGAGTTGAATCTCTTAACTGTTTGCATTTCGCTCTCTTAGTTCCCTCACAGGAATCTTCAAAGGACAGTTCCTTTCGTCCACGTTTGTTAAAGTTAGAAAGAGAAAATGATATTGGGCCTTATCGTAAATAAATATTCTCGAGAATTTATTCACTAATTCCCTGGTTTGCAATCGCAAAAAAAATTTCGTGGAAAGGGAAAATTCACTGGAAAAATTATGTGATCGGCAATAAGTTGGGAGCGAGTTTTTTCACTTTTATTTGTTAAATTTGCTCCTCAACTTTTTGCTAGGGAGTACTAATGTATAAATGAGTAATTATAAATAACGTTTCACAGATTAAAAACTTTAGTACGACAATTTTAAAGCTTATTGAAATAGCTTTCATATGACACTAAAGTTTTTAATATCCATCCAAGCGTTTCCAACTTATACTGGTTCTGCTAAAACTACTTTTCACTTAAATTTTTTATTTTTTTTTAACTTTAAGATGCAAACTTTTGATTTTTCAAATCCACAAAAATGATTAAAAATACATTTTTTACTTAAAAAAGCAAAGCATTAATTTAAATTTCACTGCTGCAATTGCTTCTTTTTCTTCTTTTGCAATTGCTGTTTCTTGTTTATCTTTTTTTTTAAGTCAGCTGTCAAAATCCAGTGGAAAATGGAAAAAAATGTCAACGATTTATGGAAAAAAGCGTTGCCACGTGTTTTTTTTTTGTGCAAAATGTCTACGAAATTGCAAAAAATCAGCGTTCACACTGGTGTTTGCGCAAAATGTCAAAGATATGGGAATGACACAGCGTTGCCACATGTTGTTTTTGTGTAAAATGTCAACGGTCTTGGAAAAACGTAGCGTTGCAAACTGGTTATTTCTGAAAATGTCAACGATATTAAAATAAAAAAAGTATCCCTGCAGGAAGGGGAGTTTCCATTAATGAAATATTCACTATTTCCAATGCTCCTTCCCCGGGAGGGAGAGAATGGAACTCCCTTCAGATTTACGATAAGGCCCATTGATGAAGCCAACCACTCGCGATTTAATTCCAAAAATCGTTCTTCAATTCTATGGGATCTTGTCCAACGCAACTTAAAGCCTTTAATAAACTGATTAATTATTTCATCAAAATCTTTCATATATCCCTCCGCAGGATGAATTCGACGCTTCATTTCATCTTTTAAATATTGAAATTTATCGCTAAAAGCATAATGCCCAGAGGTTTTCATTATATCATACATGTTTTGGCGAGATATAAACAATGTATTTGAAGCAGTTCCTAAAAAAGACAGTACATTTGATGTTCATATAAGACGAATTGCAGTGAAATACCCGAATACCCATTTAACACAATTATACTTCACTAGTATTAATGTCAAAACAAACCATTGTCAAATAAAACGCAAACAAATACAACAATGATTTTACAGCAAGGTCCAAACGGTTTCACATTGAAGGCAAATAATACACGCTACATTAAATATATATTTTTTAGTTTATTTACTTATTATTTTTTTTTTTTAATATTAAAAACAATATGTAATTCATATTTCAAGAGCAGTATCAATTAGGACATAATATTCAAAAGTAGTTAATATTACAAGGGTTTTATTTAAAGAACGAATACATTACAAAAAAATTAGTATTTTTAAGTCACTTATACAGCCTACATCGACAGCTTAAGAAGAATAACAAAACAAAAGGAAAAAAAAAATCATAGCATTTTGTTGCATTGTTGGTGGCTGCACTTGCTTGTTATGATTATAGCGACTGGAGTTCTCTTACAAAAAGTTTAATAATTCCGAAGGAGCAAAACATCGCACAACCAAATTTTTAACATTTATTATGGACAGTCTATAGTTAAAGAAATTATAACAAGATGAAAACCTTTCACAACCTAAAATACTTTAACTCCACTTGAATAATAAAAAACCTTAATTTTTGAACACATATTTAATATATATAAAACAAAATTTTTTAAACATTAACTCAAAAAAACTTTTATGTAGTAAGAACCACAATTACCTGAAGTTGAAGGTTCCATTAAAACTTTTTCCACAAAAACAATTTTTTTTAATAAAAATGTACTCTAAAAAAGCCAAAAAATTCCAATTTTTCACAGCGCGCGAACGAAAGCAAAAAAAGTTGATCTTCAACCGCATATAACTTTTTAACTAGTAATGTTAGGTCAACAATTTTTATTGTTTGTGACGCAGAATTTAATTATCTTTAAACCGGTATCAAAAAAAGCCGGTACTTCAAAAATTTTTTTTTTCAATTAAATGCGTAAAAGCGTATACAATACCCCTTTGTGCGTCGGTGACATGTGCAACGATTATGCTGATGGTGCGCAACGTGGTTCAAAGTAGAGCGGTGAACTTGCATACCTTTATGCAACTTGACCGCTTGCGCGTGTTAACTTATATAAGACTCGGCTTGTTTGTAATGGGCACAGAGAGAAATAATATTTATTAGAAAAGTGGGCGGTGTCACGCCCCAAAAATATAAAACACACCATATCTTCGGAACTATTTGACCCATGTAGATGAAATTCGGTTTATATACAAAAGTCATCAAGACAAATAATGTCTGCTGAAAAAATATGTGGAGCCACGCCCACAGGCAGAGCTACATGAATGAACTTGTTTCCTGTAGAACCGAGTTTCAATTAATAAGGATATGGTCATTGTTGGGTGTGGTACCGCCCTTTTTTCCAGCAAATGTTATTTGACTCACTACTTTTTGTATATATACCGAAATTCATTGCTGTAGCTCAAATAGTTTCGGAGATATGATAAGTTTTATATTTGTAGGGCGTGGCACCGCCCACTTTTTTAGTGGATATTATTTCTCTCTGTGCGTGTTACAAATATACCGAATCTTATCTATCTGCGTCTAGTAGTTTCGGAGATATGACGAATTTGTTTATGGGGCGTGGCACCGCCCATTTTCACTTTGAGTTGATTTCATCTTAATTGATTTGATTGAATGCACATAAATTTATTCATATATCTCTCCTGCGCTTAGCACCACTAACATTTTTAAACAGAAAAACCGTTTTTTTTTTAAATTTATGAGATTTCGACCTCTGTCCCTAATTTGTGAATCAAATGCTAGAAAAAGCGGGCATCTTTTCAGATAGCTCAATGTATAACCTTTAATTTTGCATTTGATTTTTTTTTAAAAAAAGGGTCCTTGTAGTGAATTATTTTTGTGTGCACTTTTTAGTCCAAAAAAACCATAGTGCACCGTTTGAGAACTGAATGACTTTTTCAATTGAAAACTGAACGCATTTTCTGCAAAATCGAGTTTTTTTGACCCTTTCGGTCAAAATAAATTTTTTTTTTTTAAATTGCCTTACAAAAATGCTTTGAATTCGATGGTGTACTAATGAATTTTTATTTCTGGTAAGGTCTAGAGACTTACGTTCGACAAAGAGTTCAAAATATTTTTTAAAATGGAATTTTTCTAATGGAATAATCAAATTACTATTTTTGGAAAAGTTTAATAATTTTTTGCGAGCTTAAATTTTCTGAAATCGGGGTGATACATTAGGGTGGTAGGAACTAAGATCTGGTGGGTCAGTACTAGAACGGGGTACTTGAGGTCAATAACCTCTGAAACAAAAAAGAGGTCTTCTCGAGACATAAATTTTGGAATATCATATTTAACTGTAAATGCCGAAGATATGATGAACAATGTTAATGGGCAACACCCACATTCAGTCAAAAAAAAAAAAAAAATTAGAGATCCAGGATCCAATTTCGTATTACTGTTTTTCTTGCTCGGAGTAGAATACTGAAAGGGGCTTTTAAGGCTAGAGGAAAACAAATAAATATTAAAGTGTAATACAAAGATAGTTTTTGTATTTAGATTAACTTCTCCTTACTTTTTTTTTTGACACGTAAAATCGGTCGTGTTTTAATTTCGGTGAACTATTTTTGGTTGTATTTTGTTTTTATCTTTAGGTTTAGTTCAATTCTCACAGTATGTCTACTCAAGAGAGAGAGCACACCTACGGCAAACTGACGAATTATCGGGTTTGATCGTAAGGCTGGCCTCTCCACTTACACGATAACCGTGAGCAACTGATGCATGAACGGGTTACTCACGTCTAATGTGGTGGTCTCTTTATCACCCTGCGTTATCTTGTTTCTCTACGTATGGCTACTTTGCACTCGAGAGAGGGCGCACACTTAAGGCAACCTGATGTATTATCGGTCTTGAGCATAACGATAACCTCGCCACTTATTCATCAGCCGTGAGCAACGTATTCATTATCGAGATACTCACGTCTAATGTGGTGACCTCTCCTAGCCATCCTGCGTTATCTCACTATTCTACTATCCGTTCCCCTTACGCCATCGGTTACACTGCTGTTTTCGTGCACATGTAGATTTCCCCTCGTTATACTTACTACTCTGCTGCTTCCATGCAGCGCTTCCAAAACGGGCACTTTCAAAACTTTTGGGCATTTTGTAAAACTTATTTGGGCACCCATTTTTGTCCAATGACACTTTGCTAGTCGAAAATTCTAACATTGATGGGACCCATGTAGTAAATATAATTCGGGGACGCTGATTACAGTGGTCATAGTCATTTTTATGGTTTGGCTCTTGTTTTCGAGAAATTTAAATTTAAAAAAAAAAAATTCAATTAAAAACGGTTTTTTTTTTTATTTCAACCATTACCAACTTATTCAGTTTGGTCAAATTTTTCACTTTTGCAACCTATTGAATGTTCACGCTTACAAAAAGTACAACAAAATGCTAAAAAATCTTTTTTTATTAAAATTTATTTTACTTAGGATGCTTCTTCACTTGTTTTAGTTCCTTGGTTATGGCAATCGACTGTCGCTGCGATAACTTGAGACGTCGTTCAATCATATCTAAACGATTTTGCGTAATTTAGATGAGGTTGCATTGTGGAGTAACATTTGATGGTTGAAACGATTCTCTTGATGGCTTTCCAAGGATGGTTGCAAATATTCTCTCACTGGAATCGGTCTGATTGGAATGGGAATATTTCCTGAATGAGGCAATTGCAACTGAATTAATTTTGTTGGCTCGTGTTCCAATTGATATTTTTTCATTCTGTTTAATCCATTATTGAATTCAAGCACGCATAACATTCTTCTGGAGCATGTTCCAAGCATCCTGACATATAATACATGAGGCCCATTCTACATCACGAACAATATGTTCATCGAAGTATAAATGATACACTTCCGTGTTTTCCCAGCACGCTTGCTTGACGGAATAGTAAATTTTCCACAAACATAACATTGTTTAATTTTGCACAGTTATTTTTTTTTAGAATTTTAACTTTAATATGACCAATAGGGTGGTCCATTTTTCAAGAAGTTTGAAATTTATACTCGCCACAAGGCTAACCCTTGTCCAATCATGATAATTAAGGGGCTGTCCATAAACTCCGTGACGCTCCTTGGGGGGGATCGAGCAAGCGTCACGCTTTGTGTATTTTATTTATTTTTTATGTGAAACTACCGTCACATAGGGGGGATTCAATATAGCGAATTTTAGCGTCACGGAGTTTATGGACAGCCTCTAATATCTTTCCCAAATTTCAGCCGAATTGGACCATTTTTAGTTAAGTTTGATTTACATAGGATTTGTGTGGAAAAGGAAAGCGACTAAATAAAATGATTTTTTAGCCATCTATAGTCACGATATTTCTGTACAAACCAAGAATCTTAAAGACTTTTGTATGATGAACACGATGGAGAATATAAATTTCAAATCCTAATGACCAATTGATAAATTTATGCACTAACATACGAATAAATGATTGCTGATTCTAAGATTTTCAAAAAGTCTTTCTTTGGTATTTTTGTATGTTTTTCAATGATCGTCCATTTTTTAATTATTATTGTAATCGCTAACGTTGTCGGAATGTTCGTGAAAAGTGAAATCGCGTCGAAGGAAAATAGTTTATTTTCATTTTCAAATGTTATATTGCAAATTTTTTGTGGTAGTTCGAATGAGTTTTTTATATTTAGATCCGTAGAGATTATATTTTGTAATATGGCGATATGACGATATAAGAACTGCCCCAGAAAAATTTGATACTTTGTTTTTCATCAATAAAAAAATACGTAATGAATTTTTTTTAAATATTGTTTTTTATTTATTAATGAGTAGTATAACGAACATAAATAACCTTACACTATTAACAAATATTTATTCTATATAAAAATATTTTAGTTTTTTCTTAAGACCCTTCATTAAGTTTTGTACAGTTGTTTCGTCGACAGTACCGTACGACCTTCGCCAATTACACTAGTTTACAAAATTCAAAACAATCTCTGTGACCAAGACTTCTTTATAAAATTCTTATGTGGTGTGGTCCCCTAAGCTAAAAAAAAAATTTAAAAAAATATTCATGGATAGGTTTCCAAGATATCGGCCGAACCTTTTTTTTTGCTTTTTTTTGAAAAAGGTGACCAATCATTATTCCGAATAAATTCCGTTTGAACTGACGGATTTAACCAAAATTATATTTTTATGAAAAACAATTAAATTGTCAAGAACTTTTTTATACATTTCGACCTCATCCGAATATTAACTTCGGAGATATTGTATGAATTTATATTTACGAACTTTATTATATTTTTTTTTTGGAATTCTGTGATCGAAAACTCTTTTTATCACCTCAAAAAGAAAGAATCTGCCAAATGACCTCACAATTTATACCTTTTTGCAAAGCATAGACTTTTGCAAAAATTTTAAGCATTCAATGAGCAAAATCCATGGACTTATAAGAAAGTTACAGACCTTAAAGTGATATCACCTATTTTTAAAATTTTTCTAACTTTTCTTTAATTTGGATTTACATCTCTCAAAGACTTTATTTTATCATTTTTATTTTTAAAAATGGTTAAGACTTTTTCTATTTTCCTTGCTGCCATCCTTTTGACTTTCTCTTATAAGAAACCAGTTGTAGGCTCTCATCATTGCTTCATCCCAGTATCCTTGGTATCTTTTCTCAATATTTTTTATCTGAAAATGGTTTATGTTGACTATATGAAAATTATACTAATTTTATGAACTTTAGTCAATGTTTTGCAAGAATCGAAAATTCCATGCATTTTCCAACTTAGAATATTACGACAATTAGGAGAAGAGAAAAAACTACTGAACATGGCTATGGTGACATATGTTTCGGTTACCGCCACGTAACCATCATCAGACCAATTTATGTTTTATTTAATTTATTTTAAATTAAATGAAATAACAATTGAAAAATTTTTTGAACTTTTTGTCTGAGGCCGGGATCGATCTATGAACCTTCCGAAATCAATCTCTCTACATAGCGCATTTATCAACGGACTGCGCTGTGTGCCCTCGGAAAAATTGGTAGCTTAAGTGCCTATATGCATGTAGCGTGGTTTCATTCTCTATACTCCTTTGTCATCATTCATGTTGTGTTTGTTTGGTAAGGCTCAGCCATTGGCTGAGAATCAATACCGTTATATTATATGACTGACAAGTGTTGCCAGTTGCACATATTTGGCGTGTTCTCCATGATTACTTAAAATGGTTTATGTTGACTATATGAAAATTATACTAATTTTATGAACTTTAGTCAATGTTTTGCAAGAATCGAAAATTCCATGCATTTTCCAACTTAGAATATTACGACAATTAGGAGAAGAGAATTGTCGTAATATTCTAAGTTGGAAAATGCATGGAATTTTCGATTCTTGCAAAACATTGACTAAAGTTCATAAAATTAGTATAATTTTCATATAGTCAACATAAACCATTTTAAGTAATCATGGAGAACACGCCAAATATGTGCAACTGGCAACACTTGTCAGTCATATAATATAACGGTATTGATTCTCAGCCAATGGCTGAGCCTTACCAAACAAACACAACATGAATGATGACAAAGGAGTATAGAGAATGAAACCACGCTACATGCATATAGGCACTTAAGCTACCAATTTTTCCGAGGGCACACAGCGCAGTCCGTTGATAAATGCGCTATGTAGAGATATTGATTTCGGAAGGTTCATAGATCGATCCCGGCCTCAGACAAAAAGTTCAAAAAATTTTTCAATTGTTATTTCATTTAATTTAAAATAAATTAAATAAAACATAAATTGGTCTGATGATGGTTACGTGGCGGTAACCGAAACATATGTCACCATAGCCATGTTCAGTAGTTTTTTCTCTTCTCCTAATTGTCGTAATATTCTAAGTTGGAAAATGCATGGAATTTTCGATTCTTGCAAAACATTGACTAAAGTTCATAAAATTAGTATATTTTTTATCTGTTGATGGAATATTTCACCATGTTCATCACTTAAATGACCAAGGTTTGGTGGAAAGAAGTCCAAATGAGAGTGGAAGAAATTAATTTTAAGGGACATGAGGACTCCTGTAAAGAAAAATTAAAAGGATTGTTTTATAAAAAAAAAACTGTGCATAAAATTGTAAAAGTGAGTATATACCTAGTTTTTTGTAGTTTTTAAGTAAATCATCGACTATAAGTTTAAAGGAATTGAAAGCTGCCCCTTCATCTACATTTAACTTCAATTTGAACTACTCATCCTTAAGTAATTTTTTTAATCTGAGGCCCGTCGAAAATCCCTTCTTTGATTTTAGCGTCGGACAGTTTAGGAAAAACCGATTTTAAATGTAGAAACGCATCTCCAGATTTGTCTAATGCTTTTACAAAATTTTTTAAAAGGCCCAATTTGATATGAAGTGGTGGAAGAATGATGTCACACTTGTCTACAAGCAGATTATATTTATGTTTGCTTCGTCCGGTATAAATGCCAATCGTTCGCCCCAGTCTTTTTTTATGTAGTGCTGGCCACGAGCACGACTATCCCACATACAAAGGAAACAGCAGTGTTTCGTGTATCCACCTGGTAATCCTAGCAATATTCCAACCATTTTCAAATCGGAACAGATTTTCCACTTGTGTTCGTTGTAATTGATAAAAACCAAAATTTGCGCAATTGCGTCATATGTTTCCTTAGTGTGGACGGAATGAGCAATAGGAATAGATGGTTTTTCGTTTTCATTATGTAGTAAAACTACCTTTTAACTTTCTTTGCTGCTATCGATAAATAAGCGCCAATCTTCTTTATCATAAGACTCTTTCAATTCTTCAAATAGAGCAGGAGCATCATGGCAATAGCAGACTTTTGCAGCTTTCGTATAATGTTGGGCGAAACGGTCATGTCGAGTTCTATGATAGGATGATATCACGTCAGGAGCGCAGAAGTTTTTCTCCTTCATGCGAGATGTCAACCACTCAGATTTTTGTTTTGTAAGGTCAAGCTCTCGAATCCAATCATTTTGCATTGGTTGAGTCCTAAGAGTTGGTGTTTTTCCTACTTCAAACTCACTACCACTTGCAATTTCATCTTCGGGAAATGTTTGGCAAGAAGTGGTACTCATATTTTCGGAAAAATCTCCACCTGGTACCTGGCCAGACCCCTATACATTTACATGCATTTATATGTGAATAGAGGCTACCTACAGACACCTTTTTATACCAAGCAGGTATTGTATTTTTTACATTCCTTACCTTTCTCATTCGTTTTGGCATATAATGAACTACCCGTGTGAGGAAAATAAATCCAAAATCTATTCTAAATCGAAGGAAATACATGTTTTTGTTTCGTGTGTTTTTGTTCTGTATATTGAATCATGTAAAAATTGTTATAATACGAATTTCTTTAATTGTTCTGAGGAATGCAAGCGAAACACATAAGCAAGTCAACAATGGTTATTTACACGTATTGGCCCAGTTGCTAGACTAGAAACAGGTGAAAATGCAAATTTCGAAAACCTTAAAAAAAAGTGATCTCACTTTAAGGTCTGTAACTTTCTTATAAGTCCATGGATTTTGCTCATTGAACACGGCGTGCTTGAACCAAGTTTAAATAAAAATTTCTTGCATATGAGTTTTTTCACTGAATTATGTTACGTAATAACTTCACGAATCAAATGATCCCAAAATTAAAAAAATCGAATGGGCCTTTTTTGAAATAAGGCAGCCTTAAGCAATAACTATAAAAAGTTAATACAACACAAAATTAAAAATAATTGTAACATTTTGCAAACCATTTTTTCTAAACTAATTTGAGGTCGCTGAACACGAAAAACGCATTTATTTTTTTTTTTTTTCTTGGGGTCGTTCCCAAGTTATTCCATAATTTATAATTTCGAGGTTATAGCTTAATATACATCAATATATTTCTATGACGCCAAGTCTGATCAATTTTATTTTTCCACGCTTACAAAGAGTGATTAATGGCGCTTCTAACAAGTATACCAATAATTATGCTCCAAACAAAATTGACTGAGTTAAAGCAGAAAAAAGCTTGATATTTCAAAAATTTTTTAAATTTTTCACATCAACTTCAAATGAAACACTTTGTTTTTGGCACATATTTTTTTTAAATAATTATTTTTAGAAATGTGATTTAATGGCGCATATAATTGCAAACATTTTAAGCCTATGTTGAGCAAAATCGAATGAAATTTCCAAAAGATATAAAGGCTTTAGTGGGAATAATGATTGGTCACCTTTTTCAAAAAAAGCAAAAAAATGATTCGGCCGATATCTCGGAAACCTATCCATGAATATTTTTTTTTATTTTTTTTTGAGCTTATTGGACCATTAGGCTGGTTTTAGTGCGCGTTTTTCGATATTGATAGTTGTAAGGGGCCAATTTTGTCAGGTTGCGAAAAAAAATTATTTTGTCAAAGTTTGGTCTCGATCGGAGGGGGGTAACACCTGCCCCATTGGGCCCTGTCCCAGAATGACCCCAAGATAGATAAGATGTATGACCAGGTCCTATTATTTTTTTATCTCCAACATTTTTATGCAACAGACCAACCCCCTATCTTTCCCCCTACAAAAAACTCAAAATATTTGAAAAATTTCTAATAATAGTGCAAAGCTCCCCCGGGGTGACCCCTAGAGAGGTGAAATGTATGACCAGGTTCTATTATTTTTTCCTCCCCAACATTTTCTCCCGACACACCTTCACCCTATCTACCACCCTTTTAGGGGCCCCCCTACAAAATCCACATTTTTGAAAACTTGCCGCATTTGTCCCGGGATGCCCGCAAAATAGGCTTAATATCCGATTAGATCCTATTATTTTTTATCCCCTATATTTTTCGTTGACACACCTACCCCCTAAAAGCCACCTCTTTGGGGGCCCCTCTACAAAAACGCAAAAAAATTAGGAAAAATATCGAAAAATAATTCTTAGCTCCCCCGGAGTGTTCCATAGAAGAGTAAAACGTAAAACCAGGTCCAATTATTATTATTTCGTATCATTTCATTTACTTATGTGTATTTATTTCATAAGCCATCGAAAAATAAAAAGTAAATCAATTAAATTTAAAAAGAATTAAGAGTAAGATAAGCCTATTTTGGTTGCTTGTTGGGACAAGTTTCTTATAACTAGCGATGACTAATAGGATGTCTTGAAAATCATCTTGATTCCACCAGAGGCCTTCATTGTAGTCTTGAGCCATCTTTACGCCACTTTCAGCCATGTTGTTGACGAACTGCACTTAATTCCATTTTATGAAGTCGTCTATCAGCTTTTTTACGCTGCTGTGACTAATTACAGTAGAGTGAGCTGAAGGAGAGAGTCCTTCTTCTTTAACAGATGATGTGCCATTTTCTTTTGCCTAAGTTCCGTAGACATTTGTCCCGGGATGGTCACAGAAATTTTCAAAAATGTGGATTTTGTAGGGGGACTTCCAGAAGGGTGACAGATAGGAGGAAGGTTGGCTTGGGGGAAATGTCGAAAAAAATAATTGGACTTGGTTTTACGTTTTACTCTTCTATGGAACACTCCGGGGGAGCTAAGAATTATTTTTCGATATTTTTCCTAATTTTTTTTGCTTTTTTGTAGGGGGCCCCCAAAGAGGTGGCTTTTAGAAGGTAGGTAATCGGATATTAAGCCTAATTTGCGGGCATCCCGGGAAAAATGCAGCAAATTTTCAAAAATGTGGATTTTGTAGGGGGCCCCTAAAAGGGTGGTAGATAGGGTGAAGGTGTGTCAAGAGAAAATGTTGGGGAGGAAAAAATAATGGAACCTGGTCATACATTTCACCCCTCTAGGGGTCACCCCGGGGTAGCTTTGAACTATTTTTAGAAATTTTTCAAATTTTTTGAGTTTTTTGTAGGGGGACCCCAAAAAGGTTGGTCTGTTACATAAAAATGTTGGAAATAAAAAAATAATAGGACCTGGTCATACGTCTTATCTATCTTGGGGTCATTCTGGGACAGTTACAGCGAATTTTCAAAAATGTGGATTTTGTCGGGGGGACCCCCGAAGGGTGATAAATAGGGGGTAGGTGCGCTTGGAAAAATGTTGGGAAGAAAAAAATAATGGAACCTGGTCATACATTTCACCCCTCTAGGGGTCACCCGGGGGGAGCTATGAATTATTTTCGTGAAATTTTCGCGAAGGTGCCCCTCTTTGGGCCCGATGGGGCAGGTGTTACCCCCCTCCGATCGAGACCAAACTTTGACAAAATAATTTTGTTCGTAACCTAACAAAATTGGCCCCTTACAGCTATAAATATCGCAGTATTTAGTTTTTCATACATCACTAAAACCAGGCTAAGGACCATAGCAAAAAGGAATTTCACAATAAAGTCCTGGTCATTGTCGGACTGTAAACTAGTGTTATTTTTGAAATCTTTTGAATTTTTTGCAGTACTTTTACTCTTCCGAAGATCTGATTTCATTAGAGCCCAGTATCTCTCAATAGATCGAAGCTCTGGGCAGTGGATTCGCATTTTTGGGAATAAAATTTATATTATTGCTATTGTACCATTCTATGGTGGCTCTATAGTAGAACATTACAGTACCCCCGTGCTCACAAATAAATGGCAAAAGACGTTTTTGAAGGCATTCATCAAAATAAATTTTCGAGTTAATTGTGCCCTGTGTTACAAAAAATCTGCTTCTCAGACCGCAAGTGCATATGGCCTGCCAAACCATATACTGCTTTGGAAATTTGTAATTTTCTTCTCTTTAAATTTGCTCTATACCTGCCCCTTCTCCGAACAGGTATAAAATTCGTGTCCTGGTAGCTGTTTAAAATCTGCCTTAGCGTATGTTTCATCGTATGCAGCAGTCAAATTTAGTCAGGTAATCGACATATAACTTTCGAGCTCGGTTTTGAGCCTCTAACTGCTTTTCATGGGAACGGTCTGGTACTTTTTGAACTGTGTAGGTCTTTAGCTTAAGTTTTTTCTTTAGTCTATTTATAGAAGATTTTGAGGTTCCTGCTCTGGCAGCCATATCTCGTTCTAAAGTGTTAGGATTCTGCTTAAAAAGGCGCTTCACCTTTTTCACCAACTGTGGGTCTACACTGGCTTTTCTACCTGTACCCTTTTTCCGCGTAATAAGTTGACCCTTTCTATAATTCGAAATATCCCTTTGGACAGTGATTTTTGATGCACCTGTTTTTTTAGCTATGGCTGAATATTAGGGCGGGCCGAAAAATGAAAATTTTCGAAATTAATAAGAGCCTAATGCGGAAAAGTTGTCATTCAGTGTTATAAATTAGCATGCAAAATTATTTTAAAATTGAATAATGTCTTGTGCTGCCTCTCGGGCCTTAAAGTTTGAGTACTTGGGCCAAAATCGACATACATATTTACCAAAAAATTAAACTTTTCCATTTTTTTCAAAATCGCTATCAGACTAGTGCAGAAAATGTTTTCCTTGCACTGTTTAAACAAACTAGTAACATATTTTTCACGTTGAGTAATATCTTCAGGCTGAGGCCGACTTTTGAATTTTACGAATTTCGGCCAAACTGAAGTTTTTTCAGAAAATTGCAATTTTTAAATTTTTTCGAATTCCTTATTGGTCAAGTGCGGTAAAGTTTCCCCTTGGATTAAATAAATAAATTGGAAATGTCGACCTGTGTCACACGCACCTTTATTTTTAGGAATTCGGACCATATCAGAAATTTTTTTCCCAATCTTTAAAAATTTTCCAAATATTCCTGAGTCAAGTGCCGTTAGTTAAAAAACTTATACATTTTTTTAACGGGGTTTTATATTTACTCTTGTAACGAATTATTTAAAACTTTTGAAATTGTTGCATCAAGTAGGCGAAGAAGTCCTAGAAGATGTGGATATGGTGAGTGAATCAGATATTTCAAAAGTTACAGACAGGAATAAGATAAGAAATAGACAGAGGAAAAAAATGCTCTCTGAGTTGCAAAGACGTGGGAACGAAGAAAAACTTCAAGCTCCCTTTTTCGATAAACCAAAAGATAAAACTTTAGAAGACAGAAAAAAAGTGGAAAGAAATACAGAACAGCTGTTACCGAAGAGCATGTAGTGTTAATCCAAGAGCCAGGTTCTCACTATTTAGGGCATGTTTCACCGACAAGTGATACAGTAGAATTCATTAAGATAAGCATTATAGAATACCTATCGCAAAATAAAATTAGTACTTGTGGTAGTTATAAGTGACGGCAACAGCAGTACATTTATGATATTTACGTCGTAACAACAGGTTATTGGTCAGCACTTTTTGCGGAAAGCCATCGCATGTCCGTTGGATGACAGCAGCAAGTCGAGTTTTGCGTTTGTATATTGCAACCACAGATGTGTCCGAGAATTTAAAAATCTTGGTAGAGTTTATCATACACTTTCGCCAATGTTGTTTTTGATCAAATCAAAGACTTACTGTAAAGATGGTCCTAGACATTTGTGGAAAATGATAGTATTGTCCCATTATCTTTCCGGGGACTTGAGGAATATTGGGGATGCTGTCATAAGTCGTTACGCTTTTTATGCCCATTCTGAGAACATTTTAGTCTCAATGCCTACGGATGAAAAAAATCACAACAATCACACACAGGGATAAAGGAACTTTCAGAAGGGAATTCGGGCGTTAACATTGCTTAATTTTAGGATTAATTAAGGATTATTTTGACCGTATCGAATGGAACGACTTAATCATAACTGAGCCACCTAAGCTGCAAAATATCAGTAGCAATAAGTTTCAAGAGTTGATTAAAGATAGAAACCCACCTTTTTTGGAAATATCAAATTTTCCATGTCACAGTTAGGCAGTGAAAAGAGCCGTAAGAATGGTTACCGAGGCATCTGTGGTTGCGCAAATTGCACGGGATGATGTGATAAGGGCGAAGATTGAAGCCCGAAAAACGATTCCATCCTTCGACAATAAGTCGATGTATAAAAGGCAAAAGCAGAATAAGTAGAGGTTTTTTACATACAGACATATTACTTAAATTGGAAAAATTATTTGCAAGTTTCTAAGATATTAACGAAATATTTAAATCACCAAAGGTGGAAAAATGCTTTTTTTTATAAAAAAAAGTCTATTTTGGCCTATATTCATAAAATTCGAGGCTCAGTTTCTGCCAGAAGATATTATTCAATGTGAAATATATTTTATTAGATTGTTAAAACAGACCAAGGAAAACATTTTCCGAACAAAACTGATAGCGATTTTGAAAAAATGGAAAAGTTATATTTTTTGGAAAATATGTCTATTTTGGCCCAAGTTCTCAAACTTTAAGGTACGAGAGGCAGCACAAGATATTATTCGATTTCAAAATAGTTTTGCATGCTAATTAATAACACTGAATGACAACTTTTCCACACTAGGCTCTTATTAATTTCGAAAATTTTCATTTTTCGGCCCGCCCTACTGAATATTTTAATTCTGGTTTTTGTAGGTAAGTGTACAAAATTAGTTTGCGCTTTTTTTTCTTCATTGCTAGACATCTTTATCGTTTGCAGTTCGTTTACCAAGTGTTATATATTTTTGTAATCGTCATGTTATATAGAAAAAATAGCACCCATATTTCGACCTGCACGATCAGGTAAATCATAATCTTAAGGAATAAAAGTATCAAATTTTTCTGGGGCAGTCCTTAGGTCGTAATGGCATGTCCGGCCCTATTCTCTAACTTGCTTAGCTTATTCTCCATCTCCTAAATGCTAAAAATTTTGAAACGAAAATTTTTTTAGAGATTAGGCATAAATGCGATTCTATATTTCAACTTGCCTAGCTAAAATATTTTCTTCAATATTTAGACACAATCCGAAAATTTTGTATTTAAATTTTTTGTCGCCAGAGTATTTGAATACTATACATTTTTATTTCGTTATGAAAAAATAAAGAGAATAGCCTAGGGGTTATATTTTTATACCCTACACCCAGGGTATATTCACTTTGTCCTTCCGTTTGTAACGCAGAAAAGGAGGCGTGGCAGATATAGAAAAGTATATATATTCTTGATCAGCGTCACCTCCTGAGTCGATATAGCCATGTCCGTCTGTCTGGCTGGCTGGGTGGCTGTGTGTTGAAATACACTTTTTGGGAAAACTGAGCAAGATAATTCAATGAAATTTGGTACACTGCCTCCGTCGTAGCTCGGGGGATTGAAAATGAGCGAAATCGGTCAACGGACACGCCTACCGCCCATACAAAAAATATATTCAAAATGCAATTTTAGGAGTATTTTTCAAGACAATGCAGCAAAAATACGCATAAATAATAAGAATTGTAAGCGCAAGCTCTGAGAAAAAACTGAATGAATTCGGACAAGAGGGCGTGGCACCTCCCATATAAGCAAAAGCTTCAAAACGCTATACTGAAAGCGTTTTTGAGATATTCGAACTAAATTCGACTCAGACACTAAGAATCATAAATGAAAGCTCTCAACAAAAATTGGGTGAAATCGGAGAAAGGGGCGTGGCACCTCCCATATAAGCAAAAGTTTCAAAATGCTATACTGAAAGAGTTTTTTGAGATAATCCAACCAAACTTCACTCAAATACTAAAGACTATAAATGCGCGCTCTAAACTAAAACTAGACGAACTCGAACAAGAGGGCGTGGCACCTCCTATATAAGGAAAAGCTTCAAAACGCTATACTGAAAACTTTTTTCACTCAGACACTAAAAACTATAAATCCAAGCTCTGGACAAAAACTGGGTGAACTCGGACAAGAGAGCGTAGCACCTCCCATATGAGCAAAATTTTAAAAATACTGCAGTGTAAGGTATTTAATGTTTGGCCAGGCCAAATTTTACACCCTTACTAGTTGTTTTTCAAGCTAAATGTTCAAGGTTCGAATCTCATAGCGGGCAAGATAATTGTTAATTTTTTTTTTTTTAATACAAATGTTCATGAAATGTGTTTAAGTTAATTTTTTTCCGCTATTATGTATTGCATTCTTATCTTTGTAAAATTTTTAAAAAGTTTTTAGCTAAGGAAATAACGTCAAACAACAATTTTATCGTGCTTTATTCCTACAAAGGCTATTCGACAAGTTTAATAAAGCATTTTTAAATCATAGTTTTGTGCTTAAACTAACATTTTATTCGTGAAGTAGAACAAACATATACAAATTCATTTATGATATGGAATCTTATACGAGGAAGGCTTTAAAAAAAAAAAAATTAAAAGACAGCGATAGGCATCTGATCCTTTCGATGTATCGGCCGAAATATTTGTTGAACTTCTCAGATTACCAAAATCTCTTTGCTCAAATTTGATAGAAGAAGTATGTCCACGTATGACAAATAGGCAAAGAGGCTGCTCATGATGTGCGTTTCCTTCTCCATTCTTAAGAGCGCCGCCAATCCCGTTAAAAATATCCTCAAGCTTTGACCACTTTTCGGTCAAACTTAATGTCCCAGAATCACTTAAAAATCTGCATATACCTATACACACACAAGAACATAAATGTTAGTTCAAAAACAAGATTTACATATTTAAATTGGTCTTACCCATCATGAGCAAAATCTATATTTTCCGCTTAGTATTCAAAGTGAGCGGTTTTTTGCTCTATTGTGATTCTTTTTGTGTTGTTTCCATCTAAAAAAATAGAGTATTAAAAATAAATAATTTTTGCAACATAACTACCATAACTAATTACTTACCTTTAAGATTGTTTAGCAAATATTTGTTTCTTCAAAATAGCTTTCTCCAAAAATTAGCTTATTTACTTCATATTTTTACATACGAGTTTTAGAGAATACAAAAATAAACACTTTAGGAGAAAACTCAACTAAAATATGAATATATATTTTTTACGGTAGAGTCGAAAAATTTGAAATTTAAAACTGGATGGCGCATTGAATCTCTAAAAATAAGCTACAAATTTAGAGATTGCTAGCAACGAGAATCGGAATTTAGCTTACAATCTCCAAGTTTGAATTTTTAGAGTTTTGGCGATGGAAAATAGGAGATAGCAAGTTAGAGAATAGGGCCCCTGATTCCTAATATTTTGTCTTATATACCCCTACAAAGATATTTTATTTAAAAAGTGTCAAAAATATTGAGAATAATTTCTTAAAGCAGGTACATTTTATTAAGCAATTCACTACTTTTTTAAAAAACAAAAATTCATAAATACTTTTTTACTTCAAAAACAAACATAAAGGTAGGGGAGGGGGGGGGCTAGTGTGGACAATTTTTATATAATTACAAAATTATGTATGTAAATATATCATTTTCGTAATAAAGTAATTTTTAGCGATTACTTATACCTCTTGCCTTCATAATTGCATCAATAGTTATGAATTTTTATTTTCATAAATGCACTATTAAATTATTTTAAAAAGAGCTTACATTTGTCCACACTAGCCCCTTATACGGGGCTAGTGTGGACAACCATTGATTTAACTGGGGGCTAATGTGGACACCATAAGAAACTTAATAATTCATACAAAAACGTTAAGAAAGAGTTCAGATACATGTTTATTCAAGAAAATAATGATGTAATACAAATAATAATACAAATAAAAAATTAACTGCTATCCCATGTTGTATTTGGAGAAATTTATATCAAACTTCATATAACTTGCTGATCGAGATGCTCCCGGCAGTTGTTGTGCTTGTGGCAGCTTTGCCACTATTTCATTTCGGTGAATTTGGCTGGTATCCGGTATATCGGGATACGTGATCTATCGTTCTTTCTTTTTAGAAACGTAATGTCGAAATCTTGAGAACCGTGGATCGTGAAAATTTGGCCCATATAAAATACTTTTTGTCCATGTTGTTTCAAACTTCATATAACTTGCTAATCGCGATGTTTCCGACAGTTGTTGTGGTTGTTACAGCTTTGCCACTATTTCATTTCGGTAAATTTCGCTGGTATCCGGTAAATCGGGATACGTGAATCTGTCGTTCTTTCTTTTTAGTAACGTACTTTCTTGAAACGGCTTTTAGAAATGGTCTGACGATTTCTGGAGTCATTTCAGCTGCTGCGGACATGTCCACACTAGCCCCATTTCAGTTGTCCACACTAGCCCCTTCTTGTCTTTTTAAACAAAAATATTTTTTTTTAATCTTACGGTAAAGTTCTTCAAAAATAATATCAATGGTTTAAAGAGACACTATTTTTAGTTGTATTATCCATTAACACTACAGCAAAAGAATAATTAGTTTAAAAGTATTACTGAAATTACGAAGCAACAAAAAAATTACTTTTTACTGCTTAAAACACGTTCGGGTCACGTTATCATGGAAAGCTGAACTGTCAACAAATGAATTTTTTTCTGGTGATGCAGAGTGCAAATACCAACTTGAAAAATATAAAACAGAAACAAAAAATTCAAAACGGCGCGAGAATTTGAATTTGTCCACACTAGCCCCCAGTCCACACTAGCCCCCCCCTCCCCTACATTGCAGCATTATATGCTTAGTTAAATACATATCGATACCTTAGAGCGCCATAGTCCTATCTCCATTTTTTCAATTATTGGGAAATGCAAAAAGAATACTTCAATCAGTGGTTATTTAGAATTGGCTTCGATTTTGAAAAAACTATACAAGCAATAATTATAGTTAGTATATTTTAACATAATTTTATTTTAAAAACTAATTTTATTAATTTTTAACAAATTATGGAATTGCACTACTATTCAAATAAACGACACATTTAGTAAATTTTATGAGCGACTAGCATTTCCCGGAGTGCGTTGCGACACCTTCTTTTGTACAGAGGGCAGAGCATTTCCAATTAAACCAATGAATGTAAATTGTTGTTTATATGCGCACCAAAACTCATCTTTGTGCTTTAGATAGTTTAAGGACGTGGAACCGCCCATTTTTCCCTTAGACATTACCACATCTCATCCATATCCTTTTAATGATATCAGAGACATGAAAAATTTTTTTTTTTTTTCGAATCATGGAAAAAACAAGAAAGTTTAAAAAATTTCTGGTTCTGACCTTTGGGTGAAAAAAAAAATGTTTCCACTAAAAAGATGTAAAATGTCATGAAACGTGTAGAAAAGACGAAAAAATTTTATTAAAAATGTGACTTATTTGAATATTCAGAGCAGAGCACAGTAGCGCTCTTCAAAAAGTTACAGTTTGGGGATAGGATTTTTCTTAATTCTCGGATATTTCGGTGTTTTAGTGGTATTTTGACATCCCACAGAATTTCACTTGGTAAAGAAGCACACCAGGATACCATAACTGCAAAAATCGCAAAAAGTGGAGATAGGACTATAGCGCTCTAAGGTATTGATATATGTATACAATATCATACATATTTAATTATATAAAATAGTGAGATCAAAGTTTTAACAAGTGTTGGACTTGGAAGAATTAACTTTTGTTTGAATCAGTTTTATTATTATTCGATTCAATTATTCAATTTCAACAATATAAATTAAAAACAATAAAAAATTGACAGTCAGAGAAAAAATCATACAGAAAAACATAAGAGAACTAGTCTGAAGTGCCTTTTAGCAAAAATGATATTACTCAAAGCAGATTTATTTTTCTTTATAATATTAATAGTGTGAAGAGTACGAGCTAATTGTTTAATAATTTTAAATTCGCTACAGTGGATCAAAGAAACCTTTAAATCAATACAAGCTGTTTTTATGCTACTCTCAAGCATAATAAAGCGCTGCAGCATATCTAAAAGACTACTCCATCTTGTTTTGCAATCTAAGATTAACTTCAGCTCTTTATTATGTTCAATTTTAACATAATGTTGTAAGAATTCGTTTTTGTTGGTGATTTTCGGAACATTCTAACAATTTTTCTAACCTATAAAACTTACAAAAGAAATCCCTGGATTGGTAGCACTAATCCCGGGATTTTCGGGACTGCAAAAAGGCTCGAATCCCTAATAAGTGTGCATAGCCATATGTTAATTTTGAAATTGCCATAAGTTATGAAAGATGAGTCGCACGATAAAAACAAAACTATCTGATTATAGGGAATTGTATGCCCTATTAATGATAAGCAATGAATGTACATATGCAATTTACCATTTAAGAGTTATTAAATAAAAACAGATTTTTTTAACGTTTTCCTTAGTTTTTATGGTTTGTATTGAATAACTCCTTAACGGAAAATTATATGTGTACGAACATTGCTTATCATTCATAGAGCATATAATTTTCTATAACCTATCTTTATTTTTTTCGTGCGACTCATCGTTCATAAGTTATGGTTATTTCAAAATGCACATATGGCTATGCACACTAGACCTATCATTAGTTATATGGGAAAAATTAAAAATGAAAAAACCTTGCTCCCAGGGGCTAAAAAGTTTCCTATTAATATAAGTATGAAGCATAAAAATGTTGGTCCCGATCGGTAAATATTTCACCGTGCCGCAAGACCATTGAAGGTCGGAAAAACGCTATTTATATGGAAAAAAGGGGGTTTAATCACAAGAATCAGTCCTATCTTTAAAACTATTTGCCATAAGTGAATGAGATTTGGTATGTCTATGAACAATGCTTGATTAAATTGCATCCCATAAAAAAATGAGCGATGCCACGCCCCCTCGACCCGAAATTCTTGTATCTCTGGAAATATTGGACTCAGGGGAATGAGATTCGGTACATATTTAATTGGCACTGGGAAAATTTTTTTTTGTAAAAAATGGGTGGGGCCACGCCCCCTCCCTCTAAAAAAATCAAATTTGTCATATCTCTGAAACTATTTGACAAATATGAATAAGATTTGATTTCAGGTAAAATGAAGCGAACAGGATATTGCACTGTGAAAATGTTAAACCAATTTAAAGAAGGGGATATGTGTGTACCTTGGTCCACTTTTCAGTTTTTTTCAATATGCTGGATTTTCCAAAAAAGTTTCTTTAGTTTTTTGATTAAGTTATATTTCTACAATGCTAGCAGCATTAAATGACGTGACAATGATATTTCTGTCTTACCATTGAGTAGAAATATTACTTTTTCCGTTGCAATCTCAAACGGTCCAAGGTACATTGTATATAGGTAATAAATTATGAAAGAACCATTTATTATGTAATCAAAAGTAACATATTTTTCAATAAAAAAAATTCATCATAAACAAACATTATAACACAAAAAAGTGCATTTAGTGAAAAACAATTAAGCAAAAATGGTTGCAAATAAATACATTAATCACGTAAATAATAATAATAGTATTATATTCAGAGGCGATTATGGCTTACTGCTTGCCCGTCGAAAAAGGCTCGCTGGTCAATAAGCATAGGTCCAAGGTACACACAGACAGCATGTTTTAAAAACTGTCAACACCCGTAACATATTTTAGTGAAAATACATCTAAACACACTAAAAGCTTAAAACAATAACTAAAAATCTTTCCTGATGTAAAACTGGAATATTTCAAGTAAGTTTCTCACAAAACGTTTCGTAGTTTACTCCAAAAACAAATTTTTACACACAAAAAACACTTTTTCCGTCACTTTTTATACACGAATATAGCTTGATGGTCTGAAGTCTACAAAGTGGGCTGCTATATATATTTCTGGCCTAGGCAACACTAAGTGTTGCCAGGTGCAATCTGACATTTCCATTGGAAATTTTTAGATTTTTTAGCATAAACGTACTCAGAACGTTTTGACGTACGACCATCATTTGTGTTGTTTTCAGGAATTAACTCGTGAACATTTTCGTGCGATCATTTTTCACAACTTTCGACGTAGATTATTACGACAAGAGTGCATCGATGAACGTAAACTTTTGAATGGCGATGAAGCACCATCCTATAGCACTGTGAAAAACTGGTTTAATGAATTCAGTCGTGGCCGACGCTGGCTCAAAGACGAATTCCGTGAAGGTCGTCCAAAAACGGCCGTTGTGCCAGAGAACCTTGATGCTGTGCGTGAACTGATAATGCAAGATCATCACGTGACATACCGTGAGATAGAGTCATCCTTGGGCATTTGTTCCACTCCAATACATTCGATTTTGCATGAACACTAAGTTGTAAAAAACGTTTGTTCTCGTTGGAAACCCCATAACTTATCAATCGCTTAAATTACACTAGTTTACAGCCAAAATTCCCAGTGAATGCCATTATTCATTTTATATGTAAAATGGGCTGCTGATTCCGAAAATCGCATTATTTTTTTTTTCTTTTCTTTCGTGTCGTTTTCGAGATATCGGTCATTTTCGGTTTTTGGACAAAAAAAAAGAAGATAGTTCCACTTAAATACAAATATCTCAAAAACCAATTTTTGCGTTTAAACATGTTATATGTCATATTAAAGGTAATTAAATTACCTGCAAATAATATTCGCATCACTTTTTGGTTGACTTGTTAGTTTCGGCGAAATACATTGATTTCTAAAAGAAACATTTTTTTTTTCGAAAAAAATTAAGAAAAAATCAAAATCAACTTCAAATTTATACAAGAAAAAATAACTTTTATAATATTTTGTTTTTTTGTATCATAGACTATGTATTTATAAAGAAAATAAGATACCACTTAAGAAAATCGATGGAAAAATGCAAAAGTTGTATACAATTCATTGATAAGTTACCAAAATGCTTTTTTCCCTATTTTTCCGTTTTTTTTGTAATAAACTGTTCGATAATTTGAAACTTTTTGTAAAACACATGAGAAAATCCTAAAAATCCTTAAAGTAGGCGTTAAAAAAAACCCGTGTCTCGTCGTTTTTCTCCAGCACTTCAGATTTTGTTTTAATCGATTTTTTAAGTTTTTTAATCCACTGTACATGAAAAAAACAAAAATAACGCATTCTTGTGTTAAATCGATGAATCTAACTATATGATTCTTACATCTGAGGTGTATCATGTCTGCAGTAAACTTATGCAGGATATTGCGAGGAATATTTTTGTAGAAAATTTTAACTCTCTAAAACTCTCACATGTGGGGGTCAAAATGACTTACATGTGGGAGTCTTAGAGGGTCAAAATTGTTTACAAAAATATTCCTCGTAATAACCTGAATCAGTTTACTGAACACATGATACACCTCAAATGTAAGGATCATATAGTTAGATTCATCGATTTAACACAAGAATGCGTTATTTTTGTTTTTTTCATGTACAGTGGATTAAATAACTTCAAAAATCGATAAAAAAAAAAAATCTGACGTGCTGGCGAAAAACGACGAGACACGGTTATTTTTTTTATCGCCTACTTAAGGAATTTTTTGGATTTTCTCATGTATTTTACAAAAAGTTTCAAATTTTCGAACAGTTTATTACAAAAAAACGAAAAAAATTGTATACAACTTTTACATTTTTCCATCGATTTTCGTAAATTGTATTTTATTTGCTTAAAAAATATATAGACTATGATCTAAAACAGCAAAATGATTTTTTAAATTTTTCTTTCTTACATAAATCTGCAGTTGATTTTGACTTTTTTTTTTCATTTTTTCAGAAAATTTTATTTTTTTTTTTCAGAAATCAATTTATTCCTCCGAAACTAACAAACCAGCTAAAAAGTGATGTGAATATCATTTATAGGTAATAATTACCTTTAATATGACATATTGTTCGTTTAAACACAAGCATTAGTTCTTAAGATATTTGTATTTAAGAGGAACAATCTTTTTTTTGGTTCATAAACCGAAAATGACCGATATCTCGAAAACGACACGAAAGAAAAGAAAAAAATAATGCGATTTTCGGAATCAGCAGCCTAATTTACATATAAAATGAATAATGGCATTCAATGGGAAAAATTTTTTAATCATTTGTAAACTAGTTTATCAATGGAAAAATTAATTTTCTTAACTCACTGTAAACAAAACAAATAGCACTTGTACATCAAAACGTTGTGAGTACGTTTATGCTAAAAAATGTCAAACTTTCCAATGGAAATGTCAGATTGCACCTGGCAATACTAAGTGTTGCCTAAGCCAGAAATATATATAGCAGCCTACGTACTATGAGTCACCGGTCTGAGTGGAAAATTCCATAAAAGAACATTATCCTGTACGTGCAACTGTTGAGTGGCAATCGACATTCGGACAGAGGTACACTCGGACCAAGGTACACACATCTCCCCTTCTTAGTTGATATAGAAGCAGTATTTTTTTCTGTTCTTATTTTGGCCGTTGAAGGTCGGAAAAAAATAAATAGTATCCAATAAAAAAATGGACAGCGCCACGCCCCAGTCTACCCGAAATTTGTCGTATCTCTGAAAATATTTGAATTAGGTAAATGAGATTTAGTACATATCTAATTGGCACTGGGAAAATTTTATTTATAAAAATGGGCGGTGTCACGCCCCTTCATTCTAAAAAAAGCAAATTTGTCATATCTCTGAAACTATTTGACACAGGTTCGCATCACTTTATCCGAAATCAAATCTTATCCACTTGTGCCAAATAGTTTCAGAGATATAACAAATTTTTTTTCGCCCTTTAACGGCCTGCGGGCACGGTCAAATATGTTTCAATCCAGACCTAATTTTTTTTGTTTGGTGTCTATACCTAGGAGACCAAAATAAGAATAGAAAAACATACTGCTTCCATATCAACTTAGTACCTTAAATTGGTTTAACATTTTTACAGTGCCATATTCTGTTTGCTTCACTTTACCTGAAATCAAATCTTATTCACATGTGTCGAATAGTTTCAGAGATATGACAAATTTGATTTTTTTTTAGAAGGAGGGGGTGTGACCCCGCCCATTTTTTATAAAAAAATTGTTTCCCAGTGCCAATTACATATGTACCGAATCTCATAACCCTGAGTCCAATATTTCCAGGGATACCAGAATTCAGAATTGTTCATACATTTACTAAATTTCATTCACTTATGTCAAATACTTTCAAAGATAGGACCGATTCTTGCGATTAAAGCCCCATTTTTCCATATAAATAGCGTTTTCCTACCTTCAACGGCCTTGAGGCACGGTCAAATATTTTCCAGTCAGGACCAAAATTTTTATACTTTATACTTACACCAATAGGAAACTTATAAGCACCTGGGAGCAAGGTTTTTTACATTTTTGATTTTAACGATAGGTCTAATGCGATTTTTGCGATTATAAGGCACTAGATGAATTTTTTTCGGTTAAGTTTGTTCGGCATTTTTTTCTTCTATACAATAGCTACAACATTGCTGAAGTCATCAAAACAATATCTCGGCTCGTTACCGAGATATAGCCATATGAAAAAATCGAAAATCGCTCAAAATCCTCAAAATCGCTGAAAGTTGCAATTTTCAGCTGGATAATTATAATTATAATGCTGAAAATTGCAACTCTTTGCCTCAAATTGAATTTTGAGCGATTTTTCTATTTTTTCATATGGCTATATCTACTATATCTATGAAAATTGCAACTTTCTGCCTCAAATTGAATTTTGAGCGATTTTTCTATTTTTTCATATGGCTATATCTCCATATGAAAAAATCGAAAAATCGCTCAAAATCCAATTTGAGGCAAAAAGTTGAAATTTTCAGCATTATAATTATAATTATCCAGCTGAAAATTGCAACTTTGAGCGATTTTTGGATTTTTTCATATGGCTATATCTCGGTAACGAGCCGAGATATTGTTTTGATGACTTCAGCAATGTTGTAGCTATTGTATAGAAGAAAAAAAAATGCCGAACAAACTTAACCGAAAATTCATCTAGTGCCTTAAAATCGCAAAAACGACCATAAAATCCTTATATGAGTCAACTTTGCAAAACGCTCTGGCAGAATTACTTGTTTCGGCGAGTACTTTGACGCCTTATGACGGATTTTAGTTCACCGTCAATGACTTGAAAAATGTTGCACTGTGTTATATACCGCATGTATGCATTACCAAGCTTTAACACTTTTTAATTAGAATATCTCCTAAACTATTAGTCGTAGGAAAACAACTTTGACGACTTTTCTATAAAAAATGTTCATGGCTATAAAATTGCCTAGAACTATTTTTCTGGAAAAGTAACCGTTAGTGAGATATTTGCAAAAAACTGATTTTTTCGACATTTGACCTTGAATAACTTTTTATGCGTACAATATTTCGTTATGAACTTTTCACATTTTATTTTTCATGCATAAGTAAAGATCATTCTATTTTTTAAATAAAGAATTTTTGTAATTATTTTGTTCAGAGTTTTTTTTTTTTTGTTAAAGAACGTAAACTTTTTATGCTTATAAAACATACATAATATACAGTGAGTGTCAGAATAAAGTGAACACTTTACTTTCATATTTTCAAAATCTAATTGCAACAAAGCAATCCACTTTAAGTAAAAAGTAATAATGCATAACTCAAAAGTCATTTATGGAGAGTTGAACTAAATATAAAGATTAAACAAAACCAAAGCGCAACCGGAAATAATTCACCAAAATTAAAAAATTACCAGATCTTACGCGTCAAAAAAAAGTAAACAGATATTAATATAATTACAAAAACTAGCTTTATATTACAGATTAATTTTTGATTTGTTTTCCTTAAGTCTTAAATACCACACGCAGTCTTCTAGGGACCAGATTTTTCGTAACATCAGTGGAGATTTCGCTCTTTTATTCTCTAAACACCTGTTTTAGATTCTTCTTGATAGAAATGGTGCTTTCTCTGATTTTCCTGTAAACATTTTTCTACAAATGTACACTAGCGCACAGTGGCGACATCTGGCATTTCTCGTTGCGAAAATCATAACTTCTGAAGTACTTAAGATATTTTAATTTTGTTTTAGGTTCTGGATAGAAAATTCTTGTAGCTAATACAATCTCAAATTTCATTTAGATTGCATTGCAGGGTGAAAAGCAATGTTTTGTTGAAGTTCGATTTTCTGTAAATTGCTTACATATGGTTAGGAAAATCCCGGAACGGTCAAATATTTCAGAAATTGGACGTTAAATCAAAAAATAAAAAAACATGTGTCCAATAATTTTCAGAGATCTATTCATAAATATAAATTTTGACCCCCTCTTACCCCTCGACGGAGGTGGGGTGGGGGAAAGTTAAAAATTTTAAATGGAAACCCCCAATTTTTATTGCATAGGTTTTATCCATAGGTTTCGCCATAAATGTTGCTTTTGCACAAAGGGTTGTAAGTAAAAGCAAACAGTTTTTGGAGCACAAGCTTAGAAATAAACACCAATTAGTTGTGTAGTAAGCCGAGCTTCACAAAAAGCGAAGGTTTTTTTAAACTCAACCCAAAACTTAAGAACTACGCTGAAAGCAATGTACTATGGGTCAAAAGGCACACTTTTTTGGCCAAAATTCATAACGCCCATATTATCACGGATATCGACTGCAAATGTAGTTCTTATGTTGACTCTAGACTAAAAGAACAATTCTGAAAAAAATCTTAACCCTTGGACTACCGGGTCAAAAATGGCACGTAATAAATTCTCTAAATAAATAACACATATCAGCAAGGTTTTGTTTCTAAGCATTTCCGAAGTAACTCTATGCGTTGAATCCGAATCCGAGGTCAGAATTGATCCACCACTTCAGGATTTGGAGATATTTGAGGTCAAAATCATAAAAAATGGCTATTTTGGCTATTTTTGCGGTTCGATGCTAACTGCACATAATTTTAATTATTTTTTTTTACCAAATGTGTAGCGTAGTTCTGTTATGTTTCTCCAAAATGAGCTATTAAAAAATGTCATACAGTACTTCCTTTAAAAGTTATGGCCGATTTAAGATGACATGTCATGGCATCTTGAAATCCCATAAACCGGGTAAAACGACACAACTTTGGATTTCATGATATCATCTTAAATCTGCAATAACTTTTGAAGAAAGTATTGTTTGGCACTTTTTAAGGGCTCGTTTTGAAGGTAAAAATCGTACTCAGTAATGAATTATGCAAAAAAATAAAAAAAATTTTGTGCAGTCTACAACTAGCCTCAAAAGTATCAAAAGTACTTATTTTTCTAATATTGACCTCAAATATCTCTATTTTTCAAAAAACATAATGCAAAAATTATGCGCACTTTTACCCAAGTTACTTGTTCTCGTAGTATCTTCAGTATTTTCCAATAAGAAATTGAAAAACAGCTTATTTTTTATCTTTTTCGTCTGTCTTTTGCAACCAGACTTCGAATAAATCGGAATTGCGGAAAAAAAAAGTTACCTGACAAAAAATTCATTAAAAAAAAACGGGCAAAATCGGGCGTCTATATTTCTAAATAACATTAACAATAGCACCGATATACGATGTTCAACATTTAAAAAAAATAATAAAAGTCAGGGGTCTAATTTGAATTTTAAATTTTTTCCACAGAAAACCAAAATATATTTAAATGTTTTGAACTACATTGCATTATACATAACATCATCAATTTTATAAATTTTTATTTTAGAGAAAAACAAATTATTTTAATTACTTTTTATTGATCGAAAAAGAGCTAAAATCACGACTTTTTTGAGTTATCTCAGTGAAATACAAATGCATCAACTGTGACACATTGCTGAGGAACGGAAAATTATTTTACCCCAAAACAAAAAACACTTTTGTTTGTATTGAAGTGTTCTCCGTTACACTGCATCAACAAAACCTCAATAGCAACACTTGTAAAAATTGAATTTTGGCCAAAAAAGTGTGCCTTTTGACCTATAGTTAAAAAAAAATGCATAAAAAATAAAAACTATTAAAAAAACTTGGTTTTTTTGCTAATCAGTTTAATCAGACAAGACCATAAATGCTTAAAGTGAAAGAACAAATCAGTTTTCTTTAACCATTTGCCAAAGTATTCAACTGAAATATGAAAAATTTTTTTCTAAAATTAAATTTTTTTGCTAACTTCAAAATTTACTCAACTTTGAGAGACTGTTAAAACCAAACCACTGGCCTGAATGGGCTCAAATTTTTAAATCCTTAAGCTCCTAACATTTTTCTATCTGATGGCAATATCAGATTTGTAAAAGGGACCCACTCGAAATTGATTTTTGCAACTACTTTTCGTGAAATGACGTCATGAGCCACATGTTTCATGATGAAAATCGTAATAACTCATGTAGACGCAAGTAGACGCAGCTACAGTTTTTAAATTGTATTTAGAATTGTTGAACGTATTCAGTTTTAGTAGTCCGTAAGGTATCTTTTTCGAACATTTTTTTGAAACTCCATTCGAAGTTGAAAAAAAGGGTAAAAATAGTGTTTCAGAAAAGTACAGTCACCTCAGACATTCAAAAAAAATATCCTTTATTTTTATCATTTATAGCGTTAATAGAAAAAAAATTACAATAACTTTTCTTTCATAAGTTGCAGAAAAATTAGATCCTCATCTTGAAAAAAAAAATAAAAAAACTCTAAAAAACCATTGACTTTGACCAGGTCTACAAAGCGAACCATTTTTTCAAGTGAATTAATATTTTATATTCTTGAGTATTGAGTATTTCTTTATCGAACTGCATCATTAGATTTGCGAATTTCCACCACACCAAAATTGATTTTTGCAACCTCTTTTGAGAAATGTCGCCAGTGTGTAGCGTTACGATCTTGGGACTGCAGAGATAACCAAGGGACTTAGGAGCGTGGTATTGTAACCATTCCTTGTTAATTTTGAACTTTTGGTTTATATTGATATCCTGTTGTTGGCAATAAAAATCTCGGAAAAAAATGCACATACATCATGTACACGAATTAGTGTCATTCATAACCGTCTGGAGAGAACTCTATAAAAACGGCTAACATGGAAGATCAATACTCAATATGCCATTTATATGAAAAATAAACAAATAAGAAGCGAATGGATGTCGCTTAAAAATATAGAAATGAGGCTCCACCTTTTTCGGAAAACATTTTGTTCACTGACGAAAGCATGTTTGAAATTTTTGGCGCAAAAAATTCAGCAAAAATATGGCTAACCAAAAATTAAACCTTCAGTAAAGCATGTGTTATAAACACTCTTAAACGTGATAGAGAGGATCAGTTATGATATGAATTGCATATTGAGTATTGATCTTCCATGTTAGCCGTTTTTATAGAGTTCTCTCCAGACGGTTATGACACTCACTGATGTACATGATGTATGTGCATTTTTTCATAGATTTTAATTGCACTTGAAGCTCTATTCGGAGCATCAAGTAACAGTATCTTCCAACAGGACAACAATATAAAGCAAAAGTTCAAAATTAACAAGGAGTTATAATACCACACTCTTAAGACCCTTGGTTATCTGCTCAGTCCCAAGATCGTAACCCTAGTGAACATTTATACAAAAATGATGACAGGAAAATCAGAGATAGGGCCATTTCTATCAACAAGAATCTAAAATAGGTATTTAGGGAATAATAGAGCGAAATCTTCCATATTACAAAAAATCTGATCGGTTCTGTTCCTCGAAGACAGAGGGCCTTATCGTAAATAAATATTCTCGAGAATTTATTCACTAAATCCCTGGTTTGCAATCGCAAAAAAAAATTCGTGGAAAGGGAAAATTCACTGGAAAAATTATGTAATCGCCAATAAGATGGGAGCGAGTTTTTTCACTTTAATTTGTTAAATTTGCTCCTCAACTTTTTGCTAGGGAGTACTAATGTATAAATGAATAATCATTAATAACGTTTGACAGATTAAAAACTTTAGTACAATAATTTTAGAGATTATTGAAATAGCTTTCATATGACACTAAAGTTTTTAATAAACATCCAAGCGTTTCCAACTTATACTGGTTCTGCTAAAACTACTTTTCACTTAAATTTTTTTTTTTTTCAAACTTTTTGATGCAAACTTTTGATTTTTCAAATCCACAAAAATGATTAAAAATATATTTTTTACTTTAAAAAGCAAAGCATTAATTTAAATTTCACTGCTGCAATTGCTTCTTTTTCTTCTTTTGCGATTGCTGTTTCTTGTTTATCTTTTTTTTAAGTCAGCTGTCAAAATCCAGTGGAAAATGGAAAAAAATGTCAACGATTTATGGAAAAAAGCGTTGCCACATGTTTTTTTTTCTGTGCAAAATGTCTACGAAATTGGAAAAAATCAGCGTTCAGACAGGTTGTTTGCGCAAAATGTCAAAGATATGGGAAAGACTCAGCGTTGCCAGATGTTGTTTTTGTGTAAAAGGTCAACGCTCTTGGAAAAATACAGCGTTGCAAACTGGTTATTTATGAAAATGTCAACGATATTAAAATAAAAAAAGTATCCCTGCAGGAAGGGGAGTTTCCATTCATGAAATATTCACCACTTCCAGTGCTCCTTCCCCGGGAGGGAGAGAATGGAACTCCCTTCAGATTTACGATAAGGCCCAGAATGTGGTATTTAAGACTAAAGGAAAACAAATCAAAAACTAAGCTGTAATATAAAGCTGATTTTTGTAATTCTATTAATATCTGTTTACTTTTTTTTGACGTGTAAAATCTGGTCATTTTTTAATTTTGGTGATTTATTTCTGGTTGTGTTTTGGTTTTGTTTAATCTTTATGTTTAGTACCTTCCATAAATGACTACTGAGTTATGCATCATTACTTTTTATTTATTATTTCTGTGCCATTGTTTTTTCTCGAAAACGGCTACAGCGATTTTAATGAAACTTGGAATAGTGTTAGATACCAGCATACAATGAAGAATGAGCTTTGTAAAAGCTCACCAGGGGGCGTGGCACTGCCCTAAGTATTTGGATGAAATTTAATGAGCGGGTACGGCTTAATAATACCTTGTAACAGGTAAAAAGTGGGCGGGATCGAAGAAGTGCTACGCCCACTTTTTAGCCCTTAAAAATTTTAATTCAATATTACTCGAAAACGACTCCAACAATTTTGATTAAAATTGAGGAGATGTTACTTCTGCAAACAAAGACAAAAATATAAAACGGTATAACAAGAAAACTACTAAAGCAAACATTCTGAAATTAACTGTGAGGAGCCTAATTGCAATTGGGCATGATCTGATCTGAAAGTGGGCGAAATATCGCCATTGCGCGTGGAATCTCCCATACAAGGAAAATACGTTAAATGCTATTTCTCGCAAATGTTACAAGATATTTTAATGAAATTTGGTATATAGGTACTGCCTTGTAGTAACTGAAAAGTGGGCGGTATCGAAGAAGTGCCACGCCCATTTTTAACCATTGAAAATTTCGATTCAATATTACTCGAAAACGACTTCAACCATTTTAATGAAAATTTAAAAGATTTCACCCCTGAAAACAAGTATCAATATGTGATATGCCGTTATATTAGAAAAACTGGTTGGAGGGCGTGGCACCGCCCACAAAAATATAATACGCTATAAATAGAAAACTACTAAAGCAATCTTTCTGGATTTAACTGCAGAGAATCTTCTTTTTATTTGGCACATACGACCTGAAAGTGGGCGAAATATCGCCGGTGCCTCCCATTCAAGTAAAACACGTTAAGTGATACATCTCTCGCAAATGGTACAACATATTTTGATGAAATTTGGTATGCGGATCTGGATCATGAGTATCTAAAGCATAACGAAAAGTGGGCTTTGTTCAATAATTGCCACGCCCCCTTTTTACCAAAATAAAAATATTGGTTAATAACTCAGGCACAAAAAAAAAAATGGAATGAACTTTTTATTTCTTATATGCAGTCTTATGTACTTTTTGACGCTGAATCCGTCTTTATCAGCAGAACTGTCATTATACCTGCAGGATTTTGAAATATCCTTGCGTGAAGTTGAAGAAAACGCTGTGTTCAGTCTTACTGCGTATCTACAAGAAAAAGTGAAATCCTTTTTTATTAATGGCGTTGAATAACCACACTCATTTCACTCACCTATTTATAATATAACGGTTATTTTTCAGTGTTGTGTCAGTTAAGTCTTTTTTTCTTTTCAAGATTCTCTATCCGATCCTCAGTTTTTGTACCAAAAAACATTTGTTGTCACGTATACTATTAACCCGCATCAAGACTTTTTAATAAATTTTCCTTTTTATTACATTATTTGCAAATTATTTTTGACACAAAAAGAAAACTAGTAAGGGTGTAACTTTTGGCCTGGCCAAAAAATAAATACCCTACACTGCAGTATTTTGAAAATTTGGCTTATATACGTATGGGATGTGCCACGCCCTCTTGTCCGAATTCACCCAGTTTTTGTTCAGAGCTTGCATTTATAGTTTTTAGTGTCTAAGTGAAATTTGGTTGGATTATTTAAAAAAACGTTTTGAGTATAGCGATTTGAAGCTTTTGCTTATATAGGAGGTGCCACGCCCTTTTGTCCGAGTTCGTCTAGTTTTAGCTTAGAGCGTGCATTTATAGTCTTTAGTATTTGAGTGAAATTTGGTTGGATTATCTCAAAAAACTTTTTCAGTATATCATTTAGAAACTTTTGCTTATATGGAAGGTGCCACGCCCCCTTGTCCGATTTCACCCAATTTTCTTTGAGAGCTTTCATTTATAATTCTTAGTAACTGAGTCAAATTTGGTTCGATTATATCAAAAAACGCTTTCAATATAGCGTTTTGAAGCTTTTGCTTATATGGGAGGTACCACGCCCCCTTGTCCGATTTCACCCAATTTTTGTTGAGAGCTCACCAGGGGGCGTGGCACTGCCCTAAATTTTAAATTTGATTAAGTCATAACTCGCAAACCATACAAGGTATTTGGATGAAATTTAATGAGCGGGTGCGGCAAATTTGGTGCAATCGTATTTATCGAACAGATCGCAAGCTGTTTGTGCGAATTCCATGTCATCCAACTTTTTAGCTGTTAAACGTGGTGTTCCTCAGGGTTCGGTCTTAGGGCCGCTCCTGTTCTCCATATATATAAATGACCTACCTAAGATCCTAAAAAGTTGTAACATTCATTTATATGCAGGTGATGTGCAGTTGTATGTTAGCTGCTCCCGTGACCGCATTTCGAGCTGTGTAAGAAGCATTAATTCAGATTTAAATCGTGTTTATAGGTGGGCCAGTGAAAATGGTTTATGTCTTAATCCAAAAAAGTCAAAGTGCCTAGTTATAACCAAGAGATTAATAGAAATAGATAACTATCCAAGTATCATGTTAAATGGCAGCGCTATTTGTTTCGTTAATTCTGCAAAAAACCTTGGTGTAACCTTTGACAGAACTTTGTCCTGGAGCACACACGTTAGGTGTACAATAGGCAGAGTGTACGGTATGCTACGTGTGTTGTGGATTACTCAACATTTCACGCCATTAAGAATCAGATTGCTACTTGCAAAGACATATCTCCTTCCGACTTTGCTCTATGGCTGTGAGTTATTCGCTAATTGTGACGCAGCTTGCAAAGGTAAGCTTAATGTGCTATTTAATAACATAGCAAGATAAGTTTTTAGTCTTCAGCGTAGAGACCATGTTTCAACACACGCAAGAAAAGTATACAATATGAGTTTTGAAAGCGTCTTAAAACTAAGGACACTGCTGCTTCTTCACAAAATAATTTACCCTCGTACCTACGTGATAAACTTATTTTATCGCGGTCGACCAGAGCTAATGGCTTAACTCAGCTTCGCCACTCTTGTCTAACCTCTGAAAGGCAATTTTATGTCTATGCCATACGTCTCTGGAACTCCTTGCCAATTAATTTCAGATCTATTCACAACGCTATGCTTTTTAAAAAAAGATTATCTGACCATTTTTCGTTGTTGCAATGATTTTTTTGTTTTTATTTTATTTTGTATTAATTAATTGTATTAATTGTAATATTTTATTTTAAGAAATTAAATTTTATCTTATATATTTAATTATATCTAATTCATTTGTTTTTGCTCATCTGTTGTTAACTACATTTGTTGCTGGTACTGTAATTTTAAGATTTTTATTATAAATCTTGTTGTACTAGTCATTTACTTATTCATAATAATAAACAAACAAACAAACAAACGGCTTAATAATACCTTGTAACAGGTAAAAAGTGGGCGGGATCGAAGAAGTGCTACGCCCACTTTTTAGCCCTTAAAAATTTTAATTCAATATTACTCGAAAACGACTCCAACAATTTTGATTAAAATTGAGGAGATGTTACTTCTGCAAACAAAGACAAAAATATAAAACGGTATAACAAGAAAACTACTAAAGCAAACATTCTGAAATTAACTGTGAGGAGCCTAATTGCAATTGGGCATGATCTGATCTGAAAGTGGGCGAAATATCGCCATTGCGCGTGGAATCTCCCATACAAGGAAAATACGTTAAATGCTATTTCTCGCAAATGTTACAAGATATTTTAATGAAATTTGGTATATAGGTACTGCCTTGTAGTAACTGAAAAGTGGGCGGTATCGAAGAAGTGCCACGCCCATTTTTAACCATTGAAAATTTCGATTCAATATTACTCGAAAACGACTTCAACCATTTTAATGAAAATTTAAAAGATTTCACCCCTGAAAACAAGTATCAATATGTGATATGCCGTTATATTAGAAAAACTGGTTGGAGGGCGTGGCACCGCCCACAAAAATATAATACGCTATAAATAGAAAACTACTAAAGCAATCTTTCTGGATTTAACTGCAGAGAATCTTCTTTTTATTTGGCACATACGACCTGAAAGTGGGCGAAATATCGCCGGTGCCTCCCATTCAAGTAAAACACGTTAAGTGATACATCTCTCGCAAATGGTACAACATATTTTGATGAAATTTGGTATGCGGATCTGGATCATGAGTATCTAAAGCATAACGAAAAGTGGGCTTTGTTCAATAATTGCCACGCCCCCTTTTTACCAAAATAAAAATATTGGTTAATAACTCAGGCACAAAAAAAAAAATGGAATGAACTTTTTATTTCTTATATGCAGTCTTATGTACTTTTTGACGCTGAATCCGTCTTTATCAGCAGAACTGTCATTATACCTGCAGGATTTTGAAATATCCTTGCGTGAAGTTGAAGAAAACGCTGTGTTCAGTCTTACTGCGTATCTACAAGAAAAAGTGAAATCCTTTTTTATTAATGGCGTTGAATAACCACACTCTTCCTTATCAAAATATCCTTGCGGTCTTTTCCAATAGGTATCTTACTTTCCGAGGTATGATGATAAGATATTTCAGCCCCCATACAAGAGACGAAATATTTTGGGTGCGTGGCATATCCCACTCATTTATTTTAGGGCATTCTTGATATTTTTCATACCATTCGATATTTTCCGAGTTTTTTCTTATTATTATTCTCATCGGTTAATTTAACATTTTGAAAGCATGAACAATGGAGGTGAAAAGATACGAATTTCATATCAAAAAATAGCTATGAATAAAAACATCGGCTAAAATAATAAGATCAGATTGTTGACCGAGCAGGGATCAGTCTCCAGGTACTTTTTTATTATTTATTACAATAATGGCTAAAATTTAATTTTCATATGTTAACGGTTTTTTGCCATTTTCCGAAAGCTGGTCCATCGATTTTTTTCTACTTAGTCTTAGATTCTTCAGAATTTAATATGCTTTTATAATATATCGAGCCCTAACCGCCAAAAAGACTTAACTGACAAAAAGTAAATTTTACAGGAGAAGGTTTTTTTTAAATGTCTGTGCATTTAGTATAGCTATTACAGTGAAATTTAGTATGTAAGCTATGTTTTGTGTAAGACATGCGATGCAACTAGTTTCATTCACCTATTTATAATATATCGGTTATTTTTCAGTGTTGTGTCAGTTAAGTCTTTTTTTCTTTTCAAGATTCTCTATCCGATCCTCAGTTTTTGTACCAAAAAACATTTGTTGTCACGTATACTATTAACCCGCATCAAGACTTTTTAATAAATTTTCCTTTTTATTACATTATTTGCAAATTATTTTTGACACAAAAAGAAAACTAGTAAGGGTGTAACTTTTGGCCTGGCCAAAAAATAAATACCACGCCCCCTTGTCCGATTTCACCCAATTTTTGTTGAGAGCTTTCATTTATGATTCTTAGTGTCTGAGTCAAATTTGGTTTGATTATCTCAAAAAACGCTTTCAATATAGCGTTTTCAAGCTTTTGCTTATATGGGAGGTACCACGCCCTCTTTTCCGAGTTCACTCAGTTTTTTTCAGAACTTGCGCTTACAGTATATAGTATTTAAGCGTATTTTGGATGCATTGTCGTTAAAAATACTACTAAAATTGCATTTTGAAAAATTTTTTTTGTATGGGCGGTAGGCGTGCCTGTTGACCGATTTCGCTCATTTTCAATCCCCTGAGCTAACTTTGATGACGGAGGCAGAATGCCAAATTTCATTGAATTATCTTGCTTAGTTTTCCCAAAAAATGTATTTCCACACACAGCCGTTACCCAGCCAGCCAGCCAGACAGACGGACATGGCTATATCGACTCAGAAAGTGACGCTGATCAAGAATATATATACTTTTCCATACCTGCCACGCCTCCTTCTATGCGTTACAAACGGAAGGACAAAGTGAATATACCCTAGGTGTAGGGTATAAAAAAAGATTTAAATAACAACTCGCAGTCACAAAAAAAATAAACAAAATACTTCAAATGTCGGTTAAGTCTTAATTGCTTTCGCTAAAACTTAGTGAAGGTACTTTTTACTGTTATGAAATTTGTAGAGAAGATGCGTATGGACAAATTATAGGTTTTCATCAAAAAACGAAAATCCGAAATAGTGTCGGTTAAGTCTTTTTGGCGGTCAGGGCTCGATATACACATAATAATCATTATTTGTTAAAATAATAATAAAAATTTAATTTTTGTGTGTCCACTCACAACCTTTTGTTCATTCCAATTATAACGGTTTTTTGTAATTTTTTCAAAAACCGCTCTAACGCTTTTTAAAAAATGCAGAATTTGATAGACTTTAATAATATAAAATAATCCCAGAGGGGTGTTGTTATCGTCATTTAAATTCTCAAAACAGCGCCGTGAAATACTATGGATTTTTTATTTGTTACACAATAACTTACTTTACTGTCAACTGTCAAGCTGTCATTACGTGCGAAATTTTTGCTTCTGTATTTTCCGATTTTAAAGTGGTTTAAATCTATATTTATTTAGTTCTTACAGTGCTAAGTGATTAATCAAAATATGAGCTATTGATATTTGGTTAATTTTGTGCAATCACTTCGGTTTCTCGTCATTTTAAAAGTAATTTTGTTACATCTCAATTTCTGGATATCGGGTTGTTTTGGCGTGCATCTATTACCTTGTTTTTACGACGCTTTAATTCGAACTAACTCGAACCATGTTATTTGGAAACGCATGTATAAACGCTATCTCAATCCGTATCGAAATTTTTAAGCGTGTCGCCTTTTCAATTCGAATTAAGCATTGCGGAACCATGTTAAGTGTCTCTATAAACACATGTGTACGGCAACACGGTTTGAAACAGCTGTTTTATAAGAAAACAAATGAGAGACAAATGACAAATGTCATCTAAAATTAATATTTTCAATTGAATTGAGCCATTTTTATGAAAAGTGATATAATTTGGCATAAATAATGGAAAAATTAAAGAAAAGTGATGTTTGGAGCGACAAGGAAATTCACCAGATGCTTTGCATAATAAACGAAAAGCATATTATGCATTTAATGGACGGCAAAGTTGAACGGAATACCACTCCTGAAGACCACTCTGCGACGCCAAACTGTCTCTAAAAAATTTCCTTTCATGACATAAGCTCAGCAATATCTGATGATTTATGCTTAAAACTTTTTGGCAAAGTGCAATACTTTTTTTTTCGCATTTGCTTCATTAAATAAAATAACACATATTCAATTTCTTTATTTTCCATATTTAAAATTTCACGAACTTAAAATTCTGACAGCTGATTTTGTAACACGCTATAAAAAGTGTGTCAATTTGATACACTTCTTTTGATTCGTATAAACGCTCACGTTTTAAACGTGCTACGTTGAAACGTGTTTATTTGATACCGTATTTCGTGTCGTATAAACAAGGTATGTGTTAATGTCTGTGATTGTGAGCATCAGCTGCTGGCTTTGTCTCAATTAACATTGGTTTATGCGTTGCCAACCAACTCAACAAATTACCAAAACCTGCGCGATTGGTGCCAGCTGTCATCCAGTATCAAAATATTATTGCAGTATTTTCGGTGTAGCCATCCTTTTATAAATATCCAACATTTTGGGAATTTTTATTTTATTCCGATTTACACTTATTAACTTCGGAATCAATCTTTAATATGGAGTGAGATCGAAAAAATCTTAACATATATAATATTCAATAATTTTTAAACTATTGATCTTAGAGTTTTGATTTTTTTTTTTTTATTTAATTGATAATATTTTACAAATTACAGATAAATATAACTTTTATAGTTCTAACCACTATTTACGAACTCGTGGACCTTTTTCGGTAAGCCTTCCATTAGAGATTTGATAGTTGATTCAGACACCTTTTTGGAACAGTTTGCCTATCTCCTTTTAAAATCTTCGATATTTTGGGACACCTTTTTTGTGCTCTTTAAGTTTCTTTTCACAAGAGCCCAATACCTCTTAGCTCCGGACAATTTGGAGGATTGGCCTCTCTTGGTACAAAAGCTATGTTATTACTTTGGTACCACTCCACAGCTTTCTAGCCTAAGTAACATGATGCCAAATCCAGCCAAAAATATGTGGATACATTGTGCTTTCTTATGAAAGGAAGAAGTCTTTTTTTCAAATATTCTTTGATGTATATTTCGGTATTTATAGAGCCTACTGTAACAAATGACTTGCTTCTTTTGCCGCAACTGCATATAGCTTGCCCTACCAGGGGGGTAACTCTGTAATTCGAATGCGAATGCAAACATCTTCGCATTCGAGCAAGTGATACTTTGTAATTCGAATTTCGCATTTCGTATTTCAATTATCGCATTCACATTTTGCCCTTTTTCACTTTTCTGATTTTCTGAACTCTCTAATACGAATGCGAGTGTCAAAACCGTTCGAATTTCGGATATTTCATGCGACTGCTAAAAAGAAAACGCAAGCAATGCGAAAAGGCTGAATTGTAAGATTTGGTCTTTGACTAATTTATTTATATAGTCTTTAGGATTTGCTTTAATACTTTTCACTAAATCTATTCAACTTAAGGTCGCAAAATAATTTTCCATGGTCCATTGATACCATTTGATTTACATGATCCTCAAATGCGAAAATGCAAACATTTATAATGTACAGAAATGCAATTTATTTTTTAAAACATTAATTTTGTGTTTTATCCTATGGATCTGGTATACACGTCCTCCTAAATAACTTGATCCAGGCCAAACACGTGGATCCAACGTAAATTCACCAATTTCTATCCTCTTTTGCCATAGCGCCGTTTCCGCCTAGTCTTCGAAATTCACGGAATTTCACGGTATCCATGGTGTACCGTAGAAAACATTAACATGCTTTCCATAAATTAAAAAATCAGTAGAACTTTGGCATATCGCACCCGGCCGACTATTTACATCTGGATTCTGCAAATGCTGCTTAGTTTTTTCTTTAGGGCTACATATTTGCATCCTCCAGAGGGAGGTGACAAAATTATATCACAGACAAATTCCAATGTTGCAGGATCGAGGTTGCACAAAATATGGCTTCTATTTGTGTAAACCAAAGCCTTCCCACCTTCCAAAAAGGTGGGATCTTGCACGCGGTAGATGAAGCTATGTGTTGCGCTGAAGGATTTGTGGTCATGGCTGCTTTAGGCAGCAGGGCTGGAGCTGTTGAAATTGACGGCGGGCTTAAATTTTCAAAATCAGCTTTATCACGCGGAAGCGTTCGGGTCAATGAATGCTGAATTGCCATTTTGCGTTTTTCGGGATCACCAATTATTGAGTTAATTTACTATTTATAGAGTAATTTAATTTATTTTTAAAGAAAGGTATTTATTTTTCCAAATTCAAAGTTCAACTAAATTTTACAATAAAAATATTGATTTTTAGAAAATAATAAATCAATGAAAACTAACATAAAAATGATACACAATACTCTATCAAAACGTTAGAGGCTTAAACACTAAACTTAATAATATCTGCATTAAAAGTAGTGGACTTGAATACAACGTTATTTGTTTAACTGAAACTTGGCTAAAACCCAATAATTCAAATACTGAATAGGGTGCAGCACTTTTTCGAAATAATGGGAAAATAAAAGGTTGCATCAAAGATTATCTAGGAGCAGGCCTTTTAACAAAGACTGCATACTTAGTTTTGGTCAAAAATCCCGAAAATATCGCCCGCCCGGGGGGGCTTGAATAAAGGTCTAAACGACAAAAATCATTGTTTTTTCACAGTTTTTTTAACTTATCTCAAAAATCATGAAATTATTGATAGTAATTCATCCCAAACCTTTGAAAGGGATTAATTTTCTACATTTTTTTTTTTTTTTCTAATTGCTCTTCAGTGAAGTTTGCCCTTTGGAAGTCCCGGAAGAAGTTAAAAATTTTTTATTCAAAAAACGGTTTTTGTAGGAAATCGTTTTCCTATAGTTTTGCTTTAAAATTTGTATTCTAAAAGTAAACGGTTTCCCGCTAGAGGCCGAAATTTGTTAAAAATAATTGTATATCATGAAAAATCGACCTTTTTATGTTTTTGTTTTAAAATATACCCAAAATTTTGATTAGAAACTAATTAAAAAATTAAGGGCTTTCAAACATGGCCTTCAGAATGGAAATCGGATTAAAATTGCACGAGATATGATAACTCTACATACTTAGTTTTTTTTGTAAAGGTGTGATTTTTGGTATTTTTTTTTCACAGTGTATTTTGTATCCAAAACTTAAAAATTTTTTATGTGTACTACATTACGCATTTTCAAATCGTGGTCTACCAAATAGAAATCGGCTAAAATTTACGCGAGACATAAGAGTTTTAAGAGAGAGATATTAGAGTATTTTTTACTGTAAAGATATGATTTTTAGCTATTTTTTTGTATCACAGAGTATATAAAAACTGTCATATCTCTCGGAAATTTCAACCGATTTCTATTCTAAAGATCACGTTTGAAAGCTTATGACTTCTTCTTAAGTGTCTTACCAAAATTTTGAGAAAATTTCTGAAGAAAAAAATTAAAAGGTCGCTGCAAAATAAAAATTTCTAAAAATTCGATTTTTTTATAATATCACAAAAATCGGCACAAAAAATACTATGTATGTACGAGTTATCATCTCTCGCCCAATTTCAATTCGATTTCCATTCTGAAGACCATGTAACCTTCAATTCAATCTTGATAATTTTACTGCCTAGTGTGTAACTAATCGCATGACCTCAAACTTTAAAAAATGCAATTTCATGACATTTTCACGAAGGCCTCCAATTTCTTACAACTACAAAATTGGCAACTGTATTCTTTAGTGTCATGAATCTTTCGAAGACTTGGGCGTAACCATGGATCCCAAACTTAGCTTTAATTCGCATATTTCTAAAATAGTAAATAAAGCCAACAGTGTTCTCGGCTTCATAAAACGGTGGTCAGAAGAATTTTCCGATCCTTATATAACGAAATTATTATTCACATCGCTCGTACGACCGATTGTGGAGTATGGATCCGTTGTTTGAAGTCCTCAATATGAATGCCATATAAAATCTATTGAGTCGGTACAAAAACAGTTTCTTATCTTTGCCTTACGAAACCTAAGTTGGAATCCTAGCATCAACTTACCGTCTTACGTTCATCGACTCAAACCCACTAGGCATTTTGAATTTTTTTACCTAAGTCATCACAGAACTAACTACATGCTTCAAGAGCCACTTCGACGCTCTTGTAGTGACTTTAATATGGTTTATAATGTAATCAATCAATCCTTTCATCAAATTAATAGAAAAATTATAGATTTCTTGGAGAACATCATTCGATAAGGTTGCTGCTGCTTGCCACATATTGCTACTTTGCTATGTTCTGTAAGCGTCCATTGTGCATGCGTTGTTTTGAATTTGAGCATTTATAAGTACATAACCGTATTAACTGTTTACATAGTTTGACTGCGGTATAATTTCCAGCCTACAAGAAATACAACGATCATTATGACATGCATCGTTACATCATCCACTTATTTCATTTAGATGGCAATTCATCATACCAGCTTCCACAAAGCGTTTTATCTAACGCTGTGGCCATAGCGCTCCTTCCAGTGCTTTTCGTCGATAAAGTGGTTGCAAAGCGTCCTCTGCTCAAGTTCCTAGGCAAAGAGTTTGCAAGAACAATTTAAGGAACTCTTGCGAGTATCCCCCAAATTGCAAATTTCAATAATGCTTTGTTACGGCACTATTTGAACCACTTTCTTTTCTTGTAACAAAGCGGGTTATCTAACGCTGTGGCCATAATGCTCCTTCCAGCGCTTTTCGTCGAGATACTGGTTGCATTGTAAAGCGTCCTTCCAGCGCTGGGGTGGTTCGCGAGCACCATTCTCTGCTTTAGTTCCTGGTCAAAGAGCTTGGAAGAGCAATTTTAAGAAAACTCGTATGAGTATCTCTCAAATTGCATGTTTGCATGTACTATTTGAATCACCTTATTTTTTTTTGTAAACACTACTTTCGGATCCAGCCGGCTGCTACGTTGCTGTTATTTGTGAGCTGTTTTTATACGAAACTTATAATTTTTTGTCTCGCTCATCTGTTTTAATGTTTATCTTTTTGATTGTTTTATATAAAATAATGATTATTGTAATTTATAAGGGCACTACAGCTCAGTAAATGGAACTAAATAAATAAACAATGTTGTCAGACAATTCGTTTCTTTTTTTTAATATCGCGAGCAAAGAAGCTCATTTGAGCAATCGTACGAAGAGCAGCTAAACATAATATATTGTTGGATATCTCTGATTCTAACTTTCAGATAAAATTTGATTTAAATTTAAATAGCCTTTTATATTGAAATATTTCAAACTGTCTATAAAGTTTTTAGCTAAAATGTCACCTGTTTTTAGTGCTTAAATTATTTTTATATTAAAGATAACATTTTACCAATTAAAATTTTTTATTTTTAGAAATTGGTAGTGTGAAGCCAAATGTGAAAAATCTTAACAACGATAAGAAAGAAAAAAATAAGATCGCTGTAAATGATGAAAGTGACTTAAACTCGTGGTCTGATTCAAAAAAAGATATCCCGCAAGTTCTTTCTCAAAAAGTTCTGAAAAGCGTTCTAATACAAAAAAAGCAAGCAACTTGCCAAGATTTAAATTTTAATAAAAATACTGCAAGAAAGACTAACACGGATGGTAATCAAAGAATAAATGAAAAGTCAACAACAGAAAAGAATACAGCCCAAAACATATTTTCTAATGCTCCAAAACTTTCGCTGTCTACGAATTTAGAAAAACTAAGAGGAGCCGAGATGCATACTTCAGAGATTCCTGAAAAGAAATCATCGCAATCGTCTTCATATGGATGCGCAGATAAATATGCAGGCCAAGAAACGGAAATTTTCCAGTCTAGTGCATTTTCTGCTACAGATGATGTAAAAGATTTTTGTGACAGTAAAACAGAAAACTTAAATAATGATGATCAAGGTAAAATTTAATGAACTATAATAGATAAATTTTCAGCTGCACAGGAATCGCGAAAAGTTGAGTAATCCTAAAGTTTGTTTAAGAAAATAGTACATGGGTGTCGAGAAAATGTTTCAAGCCTCATATTGCATCATTTTGAAAAATTTGTATACATTTTTGTTCAGGTAACTTCTGTTATCATATTAAAAAAAATTAAGAAAATCCAACGAGCGCTTTTTTTATACCCTACACCCAGGGTATATTCACTTTTTCCTTTCGTTTGTAATGCAAAGAAGGAGGCGTGGCAGATATAGAAAAATATATACATTCTTGATCAGCGTCTCCCCCTGGTCGATATAGCCATGTCCGTCTGTCTGGCTGGCTGGGTGTGCGTGGAAATGCATATTTTGGGAAAACAGCAAGATAATTCAAAGAAATTTTATACACTGCCTCAGTCGTCAAAGTTGTATAATGACATAGGGTCTAGCTTATCTCTAAAAGGTCGATAATTATACCGTAAGTTGATCGAAATGCTAGTTTTATACTCATAGCCAGCGAAAAGTGCAGGGGGCCTACTGATCTGGTAATTCACATTTTTGTTGACAAGTGTCATACCTTTCGAACGCGCTTAGTTGTAATAGGTCATTCAATAAGTCCGTGTGAATTTTTATTTAGAGCTATCCTTTAAACGATAAGTGTATAAACTTGATAGCAATCTGACTATTGATTCGTGAGCATGCATGAGTGAGCATTTTGTGTGAAGCAACTTTTGTTAGTGAAAAAAAAAATGGAAAGAAAGTGAATTTCGGGTCTTGATAAAGCATTGCTTTTTGATGAAAAAATGGGATACGAAGGGAATAATATTCATCGACTATCTCCAAAAAAGTACCACCATCAACAGCGACTATTACTGTGCACTTTTGGATCGATTGAAGGCTGAAATCGCAAAGGAACGGCCACATTTGCAAAAGAAAAAAGTGCGGTTTCACCAAGACAATGCACCGTGTCACAAATCGATGAAAACAATGGCAAAATTTAATGAATTGGGCTTCGAATTGCTAACCCACTCACCGTATTCTCCAGATTTAGTCCCCAGCGACTTTTTCCTGTTTTCAGATCTCAAAAGAATGCTTGATGGAAAGAAATTTAAGTCCAATGATGAAGTAATCTCTGTAACTGAGGCCTATTTTGACGAGAAGGAGAAATCGTACTATAAAAGTGGTATCGAAAAGTTGGAAAATCGCTATACTCGTTGTATCGCCCTCGAAGGCAACTATGTTGAATAACAAAATCGAGTTTTGTCAAAATTTTATTTTTTTTCTTACTTATCCTACGGCTTACTCTCTCATTCTCACAGAAAGTTGACGTGTTTCTCAAAGTGCTCCGCAAATTTATTTAAATTTTGAGTTAAGTTTAGATGCGAGAAGGACGCGCATCGCTATTGCATCTTGGGGATGCGCATCGAAATTTTCTGTTGGGTGATTTGTATGCGCATATTTTCTGCGCTAGGTAGCGAGAGCGAAGCGCATCCAAAGAGCATTTCTGAATGCGAGAGCGATGCGCATCTAAAGAGCATTTCTGGTAGCGAGAGCGATGCGCATCCAAAGAGCATTTCCGGTAGCGAGAACGATGCGCTTTCGGTCACGTATTAACGTACAAAACAAAATAAATCAATAAGCCGTCTTCGTAAGAGCGTGATGATAGAGCAGTGGTCTAGCGACTGGCACTGCGATTGAGAGTTGTAGCAACCATGAGGTCCTCGGTTCAACTCCGGCCCAGACCTAACACAAAAGTTTTCAACTTGCAATTTTTAAATAAGAATTAATTTAGTAAAATAAAAATAATTATAATTACATCAAAAAAAAATAATAGTCTGACGTGTCTTTGTGACGAAAGACGTAAAATTTCAATTAAAAATTAATTTTTTAAATATTTTTATTGTTATCCAAAAAGCATCCAAGGAGCATTTCTGAATGCGAGAGCGATGCGCATCCAAAGAGCATTTCTGGTAGCGAGAGAGAAGCGCTGTTTGGATGCGCATAGCTCTCGCATTCAGAAATGCTCTTTGGATGCGCATCGCTCTCGCATTCAGAAATGCTCTTTGGATGCTTTTTGGATGACTGTAAAAATATTTTAAAAATTAATTTTTAATTAAAATTTTACGTCTTCGGTTAACAAAGACACATTCATCAGACTATTATGTTTTTTTATGTAATTATAATTATTTTTATTTTACTAAATTAATTCTAATTGAAAAATTGCAAGTTGAAAACTTTTGTGTTAGGTCTGGGCCGGAGTTGAATCGAGGACCTCACGGTTGCTACAACTCTCAATCGCAGTGCCAGTCGCTAGACTACTGCTCTATCATCGCGCTCTTACGAAGAGGACTTATTGATTTATTTTGTTTTGTACGTTAATACGTGACCGAAAGCGCATCGTTCTCGCTACCAGAAATGCTCTTTGGATGCGCATCGCTCTCGCATCCAGAAATGCTCTTTGGATGCGCATCGCTCTCGCTACCAGAAATGCTCTTTGGATGCGCATCGCTCTCGCATTCAGAAATGCTCTTTGGATGCGCTTCGCTCTCGCTACCTATAGCGCAAAAAATATGCGCATACAAATCAGCTCTTTGGATGCGAGAAGGACGCGCATCGCTATTGCATCTTGGGGATGCGCATCGAAATATTCTGTTGGGGTGTTACGGTTGGTGGAACGTCCCAATGGGGAATGGAGCGCATCAATAGTGCTTCTGAAGCGCTCTAAAGCAGCAGTGAAGCGCATCTCTCTCGTTGCCAAAAGCGCTGAAACTAACATTGGCATGGCATTGGAACGAAGCGCTTCGCTCTCGCTACCAGAAATGCTCTTTGGATGCGCATAGCTCTCGCATCCAGAAATGCTGTTTGGATGCGCATCGCTCTCGCTACCAGAAATGCTCTTTGGAAGCGCATCGCTCTCGCATTCAGAAATGCTCTTTGGATGCTTTTTGGATGACAATAAAAATATTTAAAAAAATTAATTTTTAATTGAAATTTTACGTCTTTCGTCACAAAGACACATCAGACTATTTTTTTTTTTGATGTAATTATAATTATTTTTATTTTACTAAATTAATTCTAATTGAAAAATTGCAAGTTGAAAACTTTTGTGTTAGGTCTGGGCCGGAGTTGAACCGAGGACCTCACGGTTGCTATAACTCTCAATCGCAGTGCCAGTCGCTAGACCATTGCTCTATCATCGCGCTCTTACGAAGACGACTTATTGATTTATTTTGTTTTGTACGTTAATACGTGACCGAAAGCGCTTCGTTCTCGCTACCAGAAATGCTCTTTGGATGCGCATCGCTCTCGTATCCAGAAATGCTCTTTGGATGCGCATCGCTCTCGCTACCATAAATGCTCTTTGGATGCGCATCGCTCTCGCATTCAGAAATGCTCTTTGGATGCGCTTCGCTCTCGCTACCTATAGCGCAGAAAATATGCGCATACAAATCAGCTCTTTAGATACGAGAAGGACGCGCATCGCTATTGCATCTTGTGGATGCGCATCGAAATTTTCTGTTGGGGTATTACATTCCGGCACTCGTATTCTACTTTATTTTTCGTGTAGAGACCTTCAAGTAGCAAGTCAAGTTTTTCTTTGTGTTAGTGTTTGCTTATATTTTTACTTCTTGCAATCAGCTTGTACTTGTTGCTCTCTTATGAAAATAACGTTTTGTGTATATATCAACCTGTTTGACTCAAACACATCTATAAAAAAATTTTACGATAGTGATACAGAGCGAAGCGGTGGTATATGCAGTGAACTTACATAGTGCTGGAATTTTTAAGTTGAAGTAACGAATAACTACTCACGGTTATTTTCTTACTTATTGCTTGTGTGATAGGTTCTATTTTCCGTTTTCCATTCTCGCCGAGTTTTAGAGCAAACATTTATCGTTTTTTGTTTGTTTTCTCAAATGTTCCTTATAACGTCTAGGATATTATGGAACCAACTGTGCCTATGAGCTCTGATATGGAAGATGAGCTGCTGCGTTCGCCGGGCTCTCAAAAGGAAGCAACTAGGTCCGAATATGTGGCCCAAAAGGCACTTCGTAAATACAAGGCAGCCGTGCGCATTGTGGATCGTTTTAAAGATCAGACAGCTGATAAACTTTCGCCTGAAGATGCCGATAGTATGAACTGGGCCAAACAAGTGGTTACAGATGGGCGTCGTCATTTCGAGAAAAATGAAAAACTCAAACCCGGTAACCCACTTTTTGCTAATAAAATTGAGGAGGACGTGGTGACCAAGCAAGCCTTGAAGCGGCAGCGTTCTCTGGAGGATAAATCTCCAGAGGGCCAATTGCTGAAGAGAGGTAAACCTGAATCATCAATGGACCCCCCTATTATTAAGCATACTCTAAGTGCAGTTTGATCGCAATGATCCGCTGGGAAAGCTAACCCTGGAAAAATGGAGACTGGTTGAAGCCAAACTAGTGGAGGCTCTGATATCACGCATGCAGACCCATTTGGACAAACCAATGCCCTCATTTGATGGAGCAGGGTGGTTCAACGGCGTCAAAATAATCGCGTGTAGAGATCAGCTCTCTCTGGAATGGTGTTCCGAGACAGTCAAGTCCCTTAAAGGCCTCTGGGAAGGGGCTGCAATTGAAATTGTAGATAGGAATAAGATTCCATCTACCCCCAAAGCCAAGGTTTCCCTTCCACATAAAATGGAGGCAAATCTGGCCTTAGAGCTTCTACAACGGCAAAATACGGATATACCTTCGAAGGATTGGAGGGTACTCAAGACAATTGAGTCAACAGGACCTGCGACGGGTCAGGTCCTCATCCTTCAAATTAATAAGGAGGCCGCGGATCTGCTCTATCCCAAGTTTGGAAGAATGGCATGGGCAATGGCTTGTGTATACCTCCGACTGAAGAAGCGTAGCCCTAAGGATGAAAATTTAAATACGCTGGAATCTGATGAGGTAGAGAAGGACCTAGGTTTAGAGTCGCTTGCCTCAGCAGCAGCTAGCGTCTCTTTAAATGAAGCAATAGACACTTCGGCGGATAGTTTGAACTCTACCGTCATTGAGGTTGAGCAGAAGAATGGGCCACGTGATGAGATTTCTGCACATAAATCTGCATCACAGTAGTTCAGCTTCAGCTGTGCTGCTTTAAACCCTTGATGAGGGGTCTTTTGACGTGGCGCTCATCCAAGAACCTTGGATTGCACCAAATGGTGACATTAAGGGCTTGGCGTCACTGAACTACAACTTATTTCACTCTCTAAACGAAGGTAAGAGACGTTCGGCTATTCTGGCTAAAAAGAACTACAACATCCTTCTTAAACCTAATTTTAGCACCACGGTCATATCAAAAGATGAAAGAAATAAATCTCTGTTTATTACCTCGGCGTATATGGCCCATGGCGACGACGCCCCATCTGCTGACCAACGGAACCTAATCCAAGCAGCAGAAACTGCAAAACACAACATTGTGATAGGTGCTGATGCAAAAGCACATAACACCCTTTGGGGGAGTAGCGATACCAACAGCAGACGTGAGTCTCTCCTCAACTATTTAAATACTACTAATTTATGTATAGGTAACCGCGGTAATGAACCAACTTTTGTTGGTCCTTTAAGCCAAAACGTATTGGACTTGACCCTTTTCACTGAGAAGAACAACTTTAAGCTTGAAAACTGGCACATCCTCAATAAGGCTTCTTTTTCTGACCACAAATACATCGTTTTTACAACAAATTTTTGTTCAACTTCAAAAATTAAAAAGTTATTCGAAACCCTAATAAAACTGATTGGGCGTTGTACAAAACAATAGTCTACAAGCTCGCTCGTATGAGCACTACTCCAGTTAATACTATACAACAGGCTGAGGAATTAAATGAAACAATTTCGGCTATTTTACTTAAAGCTTTTTATATTACTTGCCCGGTTAAATACTCTTCTAAAAAATCCCAACCACCTTGGTGGAACAAGGAACTCGCTGAAAAGAGAAAGAAAATACAATCTCAGTTCAAAAAAGCTCGCAAGCTAAATACCTACACCGCATGGAGTGAATATAGGCTTGAGCTTAAGAAATTTAAAACTATTCTGCGTAAAGCTAAACGTTTAAGCTGGCAAGAGCAGTGTACTAAAGTGGAAAGTACCACTGAAGCTGCCAGGCTACGCAAAATACTATCCAAAAAAGAAATTTCACATCCATTAATCCAAAAAGACAACGGGGAGTGGGTTGCAGATGAGCGAGAAACGGTGGAGGTTCTTTTGAACACTCATTTTCCTGGCTGTCTGCCAAATCCGACACCTGTTAGGACCTTTGAAAATAGTCCCTTAATGGACTATCCTTTTATATTTACAAAAGACAGTGGTGGGCAATTAAATCATTCAGCCCTTATAAATCGCCAGGCCCTGATGGTCTGTTTCCAGCCATGCTTCAGCATGCTGGAAAATGTTTTACGGCAATCCTTATTATTCTCTTTGAAGGATGTATAAGGCTTAATATGGTACCAAAGTCGTGGCGAGAAGCGAGAATGGTTTTCATACCTTAAAGTGGAAAATCCAGTCACGTCAAAGCCAAAGATTTTCGACCTATCAGCCTAACTTCCTTCATTTTAAAAACTTTTGAAAGAATTCTTGACGCTTACATTAGAGATAAGTTGCCCATAAATGCTATCTCAAGCTGTCAGCATGCTTACCAAAAAGGAAAATCCGTGGACACAGCCCTTCACTCAGTTATTCAAACTATAGAGAGTGCTCTACATTTTCAAGAAATCGCTCTGGCTGCTTTTTTGGACATAGAGGGCGCCTTCAATAATGTGAGCACCAATGCAATCTTGGAAGCTTTAACTAAAGCAGACGTCAACCTTCCGATTCGAGAATGGATTGAAACACTTTTAAGTAGTCGTATGATTAAAGTGGAATGGGGGCAGAGTGTCTGCCTAAAGTATGCAACTAGAGGTACTCCACAAGGGGGTGTTTTGTCACCACTTCTGTGGATAATTGCTATCAACCCCATCTTGCATACACTTAATAAAAAGGGTGTCGTAGTCGTAGCCTACGCTGATGACATTGTTATTCTAGTCAAAGGTAAATTTCTAGACACAATGACTGAACTTCTAGAAAGTGCTCTCGCAATAATAAGCAAATGGGCTTTAAGAAATGGACTTAACGTTAACCCTTCAAAAACAGAACTGGTTTTGTTCACAAGGAAACACAAAGTTCCCGTTTTTAGGAATATTTGTCTAGATAATATCAAAATACCTCTATCCAATGAAGCAAAATTCTTGGGAAGTCTTAGACCGCAAACTAAACTGGAAACCTAATATAGAAAATCGCATAAAAAAGGCATACGGTGCTTTCTTTGCATGTAAAAAATTCTACGGAATCACTTGGGGCTTTGACCCTAAAATCACCATCTGGATCTACACTGCAATAGTGAGGCCCATCTTATTGTATGCAATACATGTTTGGTGGACCGCGCTAAACACAGCATATATACAAAAGAAACTAGAACGATTACAACGTCTTTTAAGCATCGGCATCACTGGTACCCTGTGGTCTACCTCTTCAGAATCCTTAAACGCTATACTTTTTTTGTTACCTATTGATCTCTTTGCCAAGGGAGTTGCTTACTATACTTAGGCTTAAATAATCGGGGGGCCTTAAGCTAAGGCCTTACGGACACAGTAACGTAGGTAACATTGAGAGTATTACTACTGACTACATGATTCCTAAGCTTTCTATGGAGAAAAAATTCTTGGTCACATTCCCGTCCTGAGAATTCTGGAACTCACGAGGTGAAGATCCAACCGAAGTAATAAACGTATACACAGATGGCGCTAAATCAGATAATGGGGTTGGAGCAGGTTTCTATGTATCCAACTCAAACGTAGAACACTCATTTAAATTGCCAGATGAGTGCAGCATTTTCCAAGCGGAAATTTTCGCGATTAACAAAGCGGTCGATTACCTTAAAGAAAGTGTAAGCGAGAAGAAAATTGCTCTATACGTCGATAGTCAAGCTGCTTTAAAAGCTTTAAAATCAAACTTTATTAAATCAAAGACAGTTTTTGAATGTTTTACCGCTTTAACTTTCCTTAGTGAAAACAACCAGGTATCCCTTCAGTGGGTGCCGTCGCAATGCGAAATTTTAGGAAATGAAAAGGCAGATCTATCAGCAAAAACGGGAGCTCTTTTAGAAGATCAACACATTAAAATTCCAGCACCGCTTCAACATTTCTTCTCTTTAAAGAACGCTCAAATGTTCTCAATAGCGAATAGACGCTGGGAACAATCCCCAACCAGTGCTATAACAAAGTATTTTTGGCCTTGCTTTCACAAAGCAGATTTTTCCAAATATTTACTATCTATGACGAGGAGTGAGTGCAGCCAGCTGACTAGAGTTGTGACTGATCATTGTCTAATTGGTCATCATGCCTTTAGACTGGGCATAGTCTCCAACAACTGGTGCAGAAACTGTCACGAGCCTGAGGAAGAGGAAACAATTGAACACCTTTTATGTCTTTGTCCTGCTCTTGCAAGAACTAGACTGAAATGCTTTGGTCAGCCATTTTTTAATTCCCTAAAAGAACTCACTAAAATTCACCTAAGTGACATTAAAAGATTCGCTGTGCTTACAGGATCCTTCAGTTTGGACAAACACCATATTGAAAGGACCAGACCTAACCTAACCTAACCTACGGACTTATTGAATGAACTGTTAGTTTTCAACGGTTTCAAATAAGCCAACCCGACAATCGGGAATGACTGGCAAGTATATTTGCCTTTGGGCGATAAGGAAACTGTATGATACGAATAGGATAAATAGAAGGAGATCCGCTGAAGAAATTACTACCCTCATCGGCTTTCCTGATGAAATATTTTTTTATGTATTGTTGTAATCGGCTTTTTTGTTTTAAACTTTAAGCAAAATGCTGAGCTGCAGCCGTATCAATAAAAACAAAATGTTATATGTTTTTATGTTTTTTATTTTGCGATATTTCGACATAAATTTTAAGTCATCGTCAGGCACTGAATAGTATAAAGAATGACAAAAAGGCAAAAATAAATAAACACAGAAAAATTAATTACAAAAAATTAAATTTACATGGTTGAGATTTGTCGATCGACAGATGCTAATCGATGTCCGTATAACTAACATTACAAGAAAAACGAAAATTAACAACTTATTCTGCGACAGCACCACGCGTATACGGACTGCCAAAAACGCATAAGGACGGTATACCTTTGAGGCCCATCTGCTCGTCGATAAATTCGCCTTCATATGGCCTTTGCCAATACATTGGTAACATATTGAAAAATATAACCAATGACTCTAAGTACAACATTAAAGACGCGGTAGAGTTTAAAAACAAAATAAACAATTCGTATATATACGATGACGAACAAATGATTTCATTTGATGTAGTTTCATTGTTCCCAAGCATACCAGTGGAGCTCACTTTAAAAATTGTAAATAAAAAATGGGATACAATATCAAAATATACCAAAATTCCAAAACCACTTTTCATCGAGATTTTAAAATTCTGCATTTGTGAAAACAAATACTTCAAGTACAACGATTTAACTTATAACCAACTTAAAGGTATGCCCATGGGGTCACCGATTTCTCCAATTATAGCCGATATAGTCATGGAAGAAATACTAGACATGTTTATGGAAAAATGCGATACTAAGCCCCGATGTCTCACAAAATACGTTGACGATATTTTCGCCATAGTGAAAAAAGATAGGATCGACGATACATTAAACATGCTCAATGTATGCCACAAAAGCATCAAATTCACAAAAGAAGAAGAAGATGAAGGAAGACTACCATATTTAGATGCATTAGTTATGAGGAAAAATAATATTATAAAATTGGATTGGTACCAAAAACCTAAAGCCTCAGGTAGACTGATTAATTTCCATTCTAAACATCCGAAGAAAATGATTTTTAACACGGCAAAGAATTTTATAAGCAGAGTTTTGAACATAAGTGACGTCATTTTCCACAAAATAAATAAAAATCGCATTAGAAAAATACTAACCATGAACGATTTCCCACTCCAAACGGTTAATCGATTAATAAAAGAAACCATCATCTATAATAAAAATCCAAGAGTAAGAAACCCGGAACCGAAGATTTACAAAGGCGTAACATACCTTCAAGGTTTTACTGAAAAACTGGGAAAAACGTACATATATGACAAAAACAAATACTGCCTAGCACCAAAATCGTACAATACTCTCAAAAATATATATACTAATACGAAAAGTAAAATAGATGATATGGACAAATCAAACCTGATATACAGAATATCATGCAACGGAGACGGGACCAACATATGCGATCAAGTATATGTTGGTACGACAAAATCTAAACTGAAGACTAGAATTTCGTCTCACAAATCAGATTTAAAATCCGAAAATCTGAATAAAACTGCACTGGCACAACATTGTATACAGCAGAGACACACACCTGCATTTGAAAATACAAAAATTTTGCAACAAGAGACAAATTACTTTAGACGATACACGATAGAAATGTTGCACATCATTAATACGCCGACGAACAAACGATTGAACTACAAGACAGACACCGACAACTGTGCACATATTTACAAACAGTTAATAAAACATAAAATCAGTCGATAGTTATACGGACATCGGTTAGCATCTGTCGATCGACAAATCTCAACCATGTAAATTTAATTTTTTGTAATTAATTTTTCTATGTTTATTTATTTTTGCCTTTTTGTCTTTCTTTATACTATTCAGTGCTTGATGATGACTTAAAATTTAAGTCGAAATATCGCAAAATAAAAAACATATAACTTTTTGTTTTTATTGATACGGCTGCAGCTCAGCAATTTGCTTAAAATATATTTTTTTTATGCAATAAAATATAGAGATAAACAAAACTTGACTTGATTGGCATTCCATATCCTGGCAAGGATATTTTTAAATAAATATTATTAAGTCACATGTTTGACCCAAACTACCCTTATTTTCTTCCTTAATAAATTTGGTGGCAATCGAAAGCAAAAATCATATAGAAAATGCCGCTGTTTGATTGGCATCCTTTATCCTGGCAAAGATACTTGCCAATCAGGTCTAAACATTACTGTGTGTGTGTGTCTGAAGCATTATAACTTGGAAACTGTTCAGCCAATGGAGTTGAAAATTCGGCAGTGAGTGTAATTCAGGTACGGGAAGGTTTTTGTGTTATACACTAAGGTTGCCGAAGGTCACCCGTAGGCTTTACAGTCAAAACGAAGGGTATATATGTATACTAAAGTAAAAACATCTGTAGAGCACTCTTAACAAACTTTAATGGATAGTTTTCTTGGACACCCGGAGATTTCCGAAGATCACCCGAAAGCTTCACAGTTAAAATGAAGGATATATATGCATACTAGAATAAATATATCTCTGTCGGACTATCAACAAGCCGCAATGGATAGTTTTCTGGGACACCCGAAGATTCCCGAAGGTCACCCGAAGGCTTCACAGTTAAACCGAAAGATACATATGTGTACTATAGTATAAACATTTATGGCGGACTATCAACTAGCCTTAATAGATAGTTTTATGGGACACCCAAAGTTTTTCCGAAGGTCACACGAAGGCTTCACAGTTAGAACGAAGGATGTATATATATACTAGAGTAGTGCTGCGACATCGACATCGATGTTGATGAAACATCGATGTCTTGCAAGAACATCGACTGTTTTTAACATCGATGTTTAAAGTTCGATTTTTTTGCAAAATCGATTTTTTGCCTCGATGTTTTTATTCGATGTTTTCGCAAATTCTGTCTTCACAAATTTCGTTTGCACCAATTTTGTTTTCACAAGTTTTGTTTGCACAAATTTTGCTTAGACAATTCGCATTCAAAATTGGAACTACTTACTATTAAGGGTGTGCAAAGAGCTGTTCGAACCTTTTCGAGAATTCCGTCGTTTGTTTGCTCGTTTGTTCGAATGTTCGTAGCTTGCAACTTGTTTGCCAACTGCTTCGCTCTGGTTGCAAGTTGTTGCACAGGCTACTGTGATTTATGGTGGAATTAGCCAAGAAGTAGCGTTTCGTAACGTGACGTCTGTCAAAATCTATCAAATGGCAGAATTGTGTAAGCGATTAGTGAAAACGTAAAGTAGCTGTACGCAACGTTGAGACCTGTTGAAATTAGATTTTCATTGTCGCGCTACGTTGACAATTCATTTGTTAGATAAAATAAATTAAATTTGGATGTTAAAAATGGAATTATAAATGGAATGAACAAATTAATTAAAAGAGGAATGACAATGGATACTTGTTTACAAAAACTGGAATTTTTCAAGTAATTTTTAAGTTGTAAGGTGACATTTCGAACGTTGCCTACCATTTTCACTAATCAATGCTACGTTAGCAAGCAACCGTGACATTACGTTACGAAACGCTACTTCTTGGCTAATCCCAACTTTAAGCTTATTGTTGGCTTTGGTTAGATAAAATGTTTAAGTAATTTTTGTGTAAACGATGTTTCTGTTGAATATTTTATCACATTCTTTGGCGCGTTTCCTTTTGTCTATGGAAAAGTGATTGGGAAACGATTCCATGCATCTATGGAAACGTTTTTTTTAAAAATCTAACAGATATTTTTAGGCTTTTAAGGTTATTTTCTGAAATTTTTTAAAATCATACTTTGTGTGACTACATTCAATTTTTTAGTTTAGAAAATGTTCAGTTAAAATTTTTTGAAACTTTCAGGGTTGCCAACTATTTTTTTTGTAAATTTTCCTTAATAAAATAATATGTATGTAAAAAAAATATAATTTTAGTCTTAAAACGCTGAGATTAACTTTTTAAAAATCCTACATATATTTTTATGGTTATTTTCTGAAATTTTGTTAAAATCACGCTTTTTTGTGACTAAATTGAATTTTGAATAAGAAACGAAAAATTTAGGGTTGCCATATTTGGGTTGCCAGACTTTTTTCGCAAAATTTCTTTTCTTGTTAAGTTTCTTTATTAAAAAGTTATATTTTCGACCCAAAAACCCATAATAGTTTTTTAGGTCTGCCACCTAGTTTTTTAATAAAATCTATATTTTCTTTCAATACAATAAAACGCTAAGATCATCATTTTTTCTCTATAATTGACATCTTGGGTCCAAAAACAACGAAACACAAATTTAGAGTTGCCATATTATGGTTGCCAGACGTTTTTTCGCAAAATTGCGTTTCTTGTAAGGGTTTTTTTGTTTGAATAGTTATATTTTCGACCCTGGTTTTTTTAATAAAATCAATATTTTCTTTCAATAAATTGCTGAGACCATAATTTTCTCTCTACAAATTGACATCTTGGGTCCAAAAACAATGAAACACAAATTTAGGGTTCCCATATGAGAGTTGCCAGACGTTTTTTCGTTATCTGTACAATCTGTAGCTATCTGACCGTTCCTGAAACCAAGAATTTCAATTTAGTTACAAAAAGTATGATTTTAACAATTTTTCAGAAACTAATCAGGTGGCAACCCTAAAAATATATACTGGATTTTTAAAAGTTTGTATAAGCGTTTTGAGACTAAAATTAAATTTTGTATTTTTTTAAATATATGGCTTAGGAAAAATTTACAAAAAAAACCCTTAAGTTCTTGTACAGTTTTTAAAGAGTTTATCTGAGCGTTACCTTAAATATATATGATAGGTTTTTTAAAAAAACGTTTCTCAAAAAATTTTTTCACTTGCACTGAAATTTGTGAATTCTGTTTATAGAGCATAAATTTTCAACAAAAAAGTTCTTTATAGTTTATATCGTAGGATTTACTGTTTTCATCAAAAATCTTTCGAAACAAAAAATAATTGAAATCTCATTGTTCACAAATCGTTACCATATGTTTAAGATGATATCGTAGTGTTAGTACTGAAACAAGACATTCATATATCATGTTTTGAGAAAAAACTGTTTTAAGTTTTTTGGATTTCGTTTTTGTATTGGATTCTGAAATTTTCTGCTTTTTTTTTCATGAAGTACATTTCAAAATTTTTCTTTCATGTGTGCTTAAATCAAAATATCAAAAATGTAGATGTCCAGTTCTAGTATTTACCCTACAATATTGAAAACTATGTTAATAAATCAACTTTACTTATATGTATTTATACATTTATCTATGTTTACTAAGAAGGCACGGTGGTTTTTAAAAAATTTTAACTTTTTGAAATACCACCCGCGATTTTTTTCGGGATAATGTTGGGGGACCCTTCTAGTATCTAAATCTGCAAACCGCGAAATCGAACGTCCAGCCGTTTTTTTTTTTCGACCTTTTAGTTTTTTTAACGATTTTTGAGTATATCTCGGTGTGTATATACATATTATGTACACATATATATGTATATACGTACATATATATACTTTTGTATGTATATATGTGTAATATATATATGTGGATATATATATACATACATACATACATATAAAAGGTATCGTTTCCGCACCATTTATTTTTTAAAAAAATCGGTTTTTTCGTATTTAAGAAAAACACAAACAAAAACCAGAAACAAAAGTAGTCATTCCAGATGTGATTTTTGATGCTTAATTCGATTCCGGTGTTAGAATTGCGCTATTACGTCTGGACTTTGAGATATCCTTACATATATGTTTAAAGGACACCATTTTTTTTCCCTATTTTTGAAGTTATATAACAAGATAAGGTAATATTATGCCGTAAAATCAGGTATGACAGTTAATAGCCCTAGTTTTTTTTCTTGAAAACTAAATCAAACCGATAACGATATCTTTTTTTTTGTCGGAGATATCTTTACCTAAAAAGTTAAAAAAGTGCAAAAACACGATTTTTGGCTATATTGGATGTTATATGCAGGACACACAAAATTTTTTTGGGAATTTCTATTACCAGAAACATTTGGTACTTTCTTTTGGCTTTAAATTGAGCTATCAAATGTTTATCTGCAATATTTCTCTGCAAAGTTATGTTAACTTTAAAATCACACCATGAAACTTAAAGCGAAAAATCTCGGTTTTCGGCTATATTTGAGGTTGTATACAGTACGGACAAAATTCGTCTGCTTTTTTTTACTAACCGAAGCATTTAAAACCATTCTTTATCTTCAAAATAAGCTATCAAGAGATCTCTTGTGATTGTTTTCCACAAAGTTAGCCAAAAATCGTGTTTTTGCACTTTTTTAACTTTTTAGGTAAAGATATCTCCGACAAAAAAAAAGATATCGTTATCGGTTTGATTTAATTTTCAAGAAAAAAACTAGGGCTATTAACTGTCATACCTGATTTTACGGCATAATATTACCTTATCTTGTTATATAACTTCAAAAATAGGGAAAAAAATGGTGTCCTTTAAACATATATGTAAGGATATCTCAAAGTCCAGACGTAATAGAGCAATTCTAATACCGGAATCGAATTAAGCATCAAAAATCACATCTGGAATGACTACTTTTGTTTCTGGTTTTTGTTTGTGTTTTTCTTAAATACGAAAAAACCGATTTTTTTTTAAAATAAATGGTGCGGAAACGATACCTTTTATATGTATGTATGTATATATATATCCATATATATATATTACACATATATACATACACACATACGTATATACATATATATGTGTACATAATATGTATATACACACCGAGATATACTCAAAAATCGTTAAAAAAACTAAAAGGTCGAAAAAAAAAACGGCTGGACGTTCGATTTCGCGGTTTGCGGATTTAGATACTAGAAGGGTCCCCAAACATTATCCCCGAAAAAAATCGCGGGTGGTATTTCAAAAAGTTAAAATTTTTTAAAAACCACCGTGAAGGAACTTATCTATTTAAAATTATACTGCAAAAGACGTCAATAAATCAGTATTTTCATTATCTGAAGCTGGTTGTATTTCATAAAGTAGGATTTATGTGCAAGTAACATATTTATGTACTATAGAACTTGTATTGCATTAAATGCAAAAGATTATTATATATTATCTCAGGACAACAAGAAACTGATACGATTTTAGATTTCTAAAATGCGCGAGTCCCCAAAACTTTAATATTTCAAATCAACTGTGTATTGCAAAATTCAAAAAGGATATCAGAGACAAAAATTAAGGCTTTTTAGCCATAAAATTATCAAATTAAAAATTTTTAAAATATTGTTAAACACATGCAAGAAAAAAAATTGAAAAGTTTTCAATAAGGAAAAAATTATAAAAAGTATATAAGTGACCTGGTCTATGAAAAGGGTGCTTACGTGTCAAAAAAAAAAAAAAAATTTAGAACTTTTGCCGATTCGCATAGAATTGACCTTTGATAGTTGTTTACCAGCTGATTTCTCTAAAACTTATTTTCGCACGTAAGCCCCCCTTTTCATAGACCAGGTCACATATACTTAAAGTTTTCGTTAAAATAATGACTTTTTTTAGCTACATATTTGTAAGGATATTCAAAAAGTTATGGCTTCTATAATTTAAAATAAAAGTGAAATATTTAAATTAATACAAAAATATGCAATATTTTCCATTTATGTATATATGTATTTAATTTTACTGTTCCATGTTCTAAACAAAATTTGAGAGAAATTTGATTCGTTTTGTCAGAGTGTTCAACGTATTAAAAAAGTAATCGATGTTGCCAAAAATCGATCTTTTTTTGGCGATGTTTTCTAGACATCGATGTTTAATTCAGAAAACATCTATCAACAAGCTTTAATGGATAGTTTTCTGGGACATCCAAAGATTCCCGAAGGCTTCACAGCTTAAACCGCCGGTGCTTACGAAGACTATCTCTTTTTTAAATGCGGACAAGAAAATCCTTTTTTTCAATCTGCGGCGAAAAATATCTTTTTTTGCGAATTCGGACAAGAAAATCACTTTTTACAAAATGCGGAGAAGAAAATAACTTATTACAAAATGCGGAGAAGAAAATAACTTATTACAAAATGCGGAGAAGAAAATAACTTATTACAAAATGCGGCGAAGAAAATCACTTTTTACAAAATGCGGCGAAGAAAATCTCTGTTTTAAAAATGCAGCGTAAAAAATCACTCTTTCGATTAGTAATGCAAATTTTTTCGCAAAAAGGAATAGGAAAAATTTCTCTGAAAAAATTATTTTTTCAAAATAATTTCATAATAATTATTTATATGGGCACGGCCACGTAAGACGAAGCTATACAACTTTTTTTTTTTTTTTTTAAATCTCCCACTCATTTGCCCATATTTCATAAGTTTACATCTAGTGCTGTCCAAAAATACCATTTTCCAGTATATAAGTTGATTTAAGGGGTGCTTTTTTCATAAAAACTTACTCTTGCTTGTGAAAAGAAAAAAAAAAAATGCCAAAAAAACAAGTCCCGAAAAGAAGGTAAAAATTTGCTTTATTTTTATTGTATCAATGCAATTTTGATTTCCGCAGAAAGAAAATGTTTGAAATTATGGATTAACATTGATATTTTGAAGGAAAACCAGTTGCTTATGCATATTTGTTGGCGATGAATTCTACCGCAAAAAAAAACATAACGTTCCCAACGAAATATTTTAAGAAGTTTCTTGTAGCGGAAGTTAGTGGGTAAAATATTAAAATGCAATCACCCTTTTCGAGTATTTTCAGTCTTATTTCTGAATCCATTTTAAAATTACTTAAATAAAGTACCTACCATGGTGAACATAGCCACTAAATATGTGTAACGTTCCCAACATTTTTTGATCAAAAATCATAAGTTATATTTTTCTACTAAAATTTCTTCTGAATCCACGCGATGAGCTGTGTTGAAAGGGATAGAAATTCCTTACAATAATTTAAATCAACCAATAAGAACTGTTGGATTGAAGAGGAAGTTATGGACATAAATCACGTTAATTGTTATTTTGAGATCTATCCAAGTGCATAGGATATCACAAATATTTCGTTCTTTACAGGCTTTTTGAAGCTTTCGAAACAACCTAGTAATATTCTTGTTACATGTACCAAATTTCATGCATCTAGCTTAATCCGTTCGGCCACCTGTCAGGGCTCAACATAAAGATCTGAAAAAAAAAAACAAAAAAATGTATTTTCGATTTCATTTTTTTTGTTGAACCCAGACTGGCGGCCATACGAATTTAGCTAGATGTATGAAATTTAGTACAGATAACGCCAATATTACTAAGCTGCCTGAGGCTAAAATTGGACGTGATCGGTTAATCTCCACGCCTACTTCCCATACAATGTTTTAACTAGCATAAATGGGAGGTAGGCGTGAACATTAACTGATCACGCTCAATTTTAATCCTGATCAGAAAATGGCTCTCAGTATTATCTGCACCAAGTTTCATGTAGATAGCTTTATCCTTTTGGGAGAAATCGTAATTTCAAAAAAAAATATGTACCGAGGTCTTGGAGCAAAAAATTTGTAATGTAGTGTAAATCGGAACCTTCCAAGGAATGAAATATTCACATATTTTCATCTTTATGGATGTTTGGACTGTTTGGCTGTATTTGCCCTCAATTTATTTATGGAAATTCGTACGCATAACGTTCCCAACGCTTTTGCGTGACGTAACCAACGTTGCTTTAATTTCTGTAAGTCCACCAATAATATTTTTTTCACCACAATTACCATTCCAATCTTAGCTTTGATCCTACGTTCCCAACGGCACTTAAACTCTTATAACTTCTAAGCCATAAGCGATAGACAAAAACTTTGTTCCTACGAAATATTGGCCTTAGAGAGCCTTATTACATGCACTTAAGATGTCATGATGTTTGATTATTTTTCAAAGGGATATGGGCAAAAATGTGCGTGCGAACGTAACGTTCCCAACGGTGGCCGTGCCCATATATATAATTTCAGATTTTCTTCGCCGCATTTTGTAAAAAGTGATTTTCTTCGCCGCATTTTGTAAAAAGTGATTTTCTTCGTCGAATTTTGTAAAAAGTGATTTTCTTCTCCGCATTTTATAAAAAGTGATTTTCTTGTCCGCATATTACAAAAAAGATTTTTTTCGCCGCAATTTCAAAAAAAAAGACTTTCTTCGCCGCAACTTTCGGTTGGAAAATTTTCTTCGTAAGCACCGGCGAAACGAAGGATATGTATGTGTACTACAGTAAAAATTTCTACGGCGGACTATTAACAAGCTTTAATGGATTATTTTCTGGGACACCCGAAGGTTTCACAGTCAAAACGAAGAATAGCTTGGTACATTAGAGGAAATCATCTACGACCGACTATCAACAAGCCTTAATGAATAGTTTTTTGGAACACATATGTATACTTCTTCTTCATATATAGCCTTCGAGAACCTTCGGATGTCCCAGAAAACTATCCATTAAGGCTAGTTGATAGTTCGTCATAAATGTTTATACTATAGAACACATATATAACCTTCGGTTTAACTGTGAAGCCTTCGGGTGACCTTCGGGAATCTTCGGGTGTCCAAGAAAACTATCCATTAAGGCTAGTTGATAGTTCGCCATAAATGTTTATACTATAGTACACATATATAACCTTCGGTTTAACTGTGAAGCCTTCAGGTGACCTTCGGGAATCTTCGGGTGTCCAAGAAAATAATCCATTAAGGCTAGTTGATAGTTCGCCATAAATGTTTATACTATAGTACACATATATGAGGAGTGATTTTTCAAAAAGGCTTATAACCAAAACGAGGCAAAAGTAATGTCATAATATTAATTGCCTGAGTCTTTGTTATAAATTAATAAAGTTGGATTCTGTTTTCACGAAAAGCTTACCTGATAGCTTGGAATTAATAACATTAAGTTGAAAAAATCATATTTATCCAATAACCGATTATTACGCAAATAATGTGTATGACATTACTTTTGCCTCGTTTTGGTTATAAGCCCTTTTGAAAAATTACTCCTCATATATCCTTCGTTTTAACGGTGAAGTCTTCGGGTGATCTTCGGAAATCTTCGGGTTTCCAAGAAAACTATATATGAAACTTTGAAAAATGATACGTATTAGCATATACTAAAGAACGAAATAGACTTTGACTAAGTATGTACTAGTGAAGAGGCGTGGCACCCCCCCCAAACTTTTAATTTGATTTGGTCATATCTTTTGAACCATATAAAATTTTTGGAAAAATTGGGCGAAATCGGAAAAGTGCCACGCTCACTTTTTAACCATTGAAAATATTGATATTTTGATTTTAATATTACTCGAATACAGATTTTGATAAAAATCAAAATTTTCAATGGCTAAAAAGTGGGCGTGGCACTTTTCCGATTTCGCCCAATTTTCGCCCATTATAAGGCATTGAGAGTCAGTAGATGTGTAATAATTTTCATCAAAATATTTTATATGGTTCAAAAGATATGACCAAATCAAATTAAAAGTTTGGGGCGGTGCCACGCCTCTTTACTAGTTCATACTTGTTCCAAGTCTATTTCATTCTTTAGTATATGCTTATGCGTATCATTTTCCAAAGTTTCATTGAAATCGCTTAAGCCGTTCTTGAGAAAAACATGACAACAGTTTTTATACACACAATTTTAGACCCTATAAAAATAGAAGATATCTCAGAAACTATATAAGATACAGCAATTCTAATGCCAGATTCGGATTAAGAATTGCCAAATACATTTAAAATGATCAGGGCTCGGATTTTGATGCCCTTAAAAACATCGAAAAATTACCGAAAAAAAATGACAAAATGCCCTCAAGAACTCTAATAAATGACCTATAAAAATGAAAAAAAACAGAGCATTATACTCTTGATGATTTACCTGGAAGAGGCCGAAAAAAAGCTAAAATATTATCAAAAATTGACCAAAGAATAATAAGTGTTTTTACAAAAGAAAAAGAAATATCTGTTCGTGATTGCGCTAAAAAATGTGGTACCTCGTCTTCAACTGTCCAACGTGTTAAGGTGAGGAACAACTTTAGAACCTATAAAAAGCAGAAATGTCCAAAAAGAAGCAAAGTTCAAAGTGCAAGAGCAAAACAACGAGCCCGTGAGTTGTATCGCCATATTTTAAACAAAAAATTTGAATGCATTGTAATGGATGATGGAACTTACGTCAAATTAGACTACAAAACACTACCAGGCCCCCAATTTTTTACAGTTAATAAAGAAGAGAAGGTACCTACAGCCGATAAGTCAATTCAATGCGAAAAATTTGGAAAAAAACTCATGGTGTGCAAGCAATTTGTCAGTGCGGTGAGGTTTCTTCTCCTTTCGTCACAAACAACACAATGAACCAAGAAATATACCTCAAGGAGTGTCTTAAGAAGAAACTTTTTCCGCTTATTAAAGAGCACTCTAATAAGCCACTTTTTTGGCCTGACCTTGCTTCCTGTCACTATGCTTCTTCCGTGGTAAATTGGTACGATAGTGAAAATCTTGATTATGTAAAGAAAGAGCTTAACGCACCAAACTGCCCAGAACTTCGTCCAATAGAAAGATTTTGGGCAATTATAAAAAGAGATTTAAAGCAAACATGTAAGCCCGCAGATTCAGTAAAAAAGTTCAAATACAACTGGAACCATGTGGTCAAGAAGCGTGGAGAAAGGTTTGGAAAAAATTTAATGAAGGACGTAAAGAAAAAGGTTAGAAAAATGGGTTCAGGGAAGCAAATTTAATTAAATATCTTAATGAAAGTTGACATAAGAATCTGATGTATCAGAGTATTCGTGTAAATAAAAATTATAATTTATTACTATTAAAATATAATGCATTTTTACTGTACTCATAAATAATGGCACGGTCCTTACAAAGATTATATCTTCTCTTCTTATACGAGATAAAATTGTATGTACTTATGTACCTATGTACTTATGTATGTATGTTTGGAACGGGCAAAACTTTTTCTCGAAAACGACCACAGCGATTTTAATGAAACTTCGGATAATGTTACATATAAAACATACAATGAAGAATGAGTAAGGTTTGAACTTTGCAAATGCTCACCAGGGAGCGTGGCACAGTGAACGGTTGGCTGAAATTTGTGAATAAATCGTAGAACTTTTGAAAGGAGTACGCTAGATACTTCTTATGAACGGTTTTGTAAAGCTTATTTATCAGCCTTTTATGTAAAAATATGCAAATTAGAAAATTATTTTGACATAAGCTCAAAAAAGTTGATCAAACATTGAATTTGTTTCAAAAAATCAACTAAATTAAGCGTCACGGCTAGACCAGTGCTTGCTTTAAGCTCACATTTGGATGGTATATTAATTGGGACATTTTAAAACGTAATTCGTGCCAAAAAAAAAATTGGGTCATTTTGAAAGGTCTTAGATAACTTCAAAGGTGACGGGATTCAATATAATTTTTTTTATTTATTTCATACTAAATTAAAAAAGTGTGGCTAGTTTATTGTTTATCGTGAATCTATTGAAGCTTACCCACGATAATATAGAGCACTTACCCCCAAATAGGCCTATAGCACAAGGGAGAAAGACGAAAAATTTCCCGTTGTACGAAGTAAATTTTTTCACCGGAATAGTCTTTATTTATACATGAAAAATAAAGTGTGCAAAGACCATTGCGAAATCGTATGCGCATAAAAAGTTATTCAATGTCAAAGGTCGGAAAAATCAATTTTTTTAAAATATCTTTCAAACGGTCACTCCCAGAGAAAAATTTTTCAAACGTGTTTTGTAGCTCAAAAAATTACCTATAAAAATATGTCAGATTTTTTTCCCACCTTTTGCAGTTTACGAGATATGTCAATTTTTGTTATCATACTATGAACTATTATAATTTTTTGTTAATATCATTTAAAAAAAAAAAAAATATTATGGAAAAAATGTATGGCAAAAGTAGAGTAAAATTTTTAAGAAGTATCTAGCGTACTCCTTTCAAAAGTTCTACGATTTATTCACAAATTTCAGCCAAACCGTTCACTGTGCGTGGCACCGCCCTAAATTTTAAATTTGATTTGGTCATAACTCGCAAACCATACAAGGAATTTTAATGAAATTTGGGGAGTGGGTACTGCTTATTAATACCTTGAAACAAACGAAAAGTGGGCGGGATCGAATAAGTGCCACGCCCACTTTTTAACCCTTGAAAATTTTGATTCAATATTACTCAAAAACTACTCCAACAATTTTGATGAACATTTAGGAGGTTTTACCTCTACAAACAAAGATTGGTATATGATATGCCGTTATATTGGGAAAACTCGTTAAAGGGCGTGGCACCGCCCACAAAAATATAATAAGGTATAAAAAGAAAACTAATAAGGCAATCATTCTAAAATTAATTGTGGGAAGCCTCCTTGCTATAGGGCATCTCTGATCTGAATCGGATTAAAATATCGCCATTGCGCGTGGAACCTCCCATACAAGCAAAATACGATAAATCCTATTTTTCGCAAATGTTACAAGGTATTTAAATGAAATTTGGTTTGTAGTACAGTCTAATAATACCTTGTAATAAATGAAAAGTGGGCGGGATCGAATAAGTGCCACGCCCACTTTTTAACCCTTGAAAATTTTGATTCAATATTACTCGCAAACGACTTGTATTAAAAAAAAACTCGTGAAGGGCGTGGCATCACACACAAAAATATAAAACGCTTTAAAAAGAAAACTACTAAAGAAATCGTTCTAAATTTATCTGTAGAGGATCTACTTGCTGTTAGGCACCTACGATATAAAAGTGGGCAAAATATCGCCGGTGCGCGTTGAACCTCCCACACAAGTAAAACACATTAAATGCTATTTCTCGCAAATGGTACAGCATATTTTGATTAAATTTGGTATGAGGGTCTGGATCATGAGTATCTAAAGCATAACGAAAAGTGGGCGTTGTTCAATAATTGCCACGCCCACTTTTTACCAAAATAAAAAAATTTAATTAATAACTCAGCCGCAAAAAAAAAATGGAATGAACTCATTATGTCTTATGCACTTTTCGACGCTGAGTCCGTCTTCATCAGCAGAACTGTCATAACTTCAGTATTTTGAAATATCCTTGCTTGAAGTTGAAGAAAACGCTGTGTTCAGTCTTACAGCGTAGCTACAAAAAAAGGTGATATCAAAATATCCTTTTGGATTTTTCCAATAGATCTCTTACTTTCCGATACATAAAACGAAAAATTTTGGGTGCGCGGCATATCCCATTTATTTATTTTAGGTAGAATGCCCCAAAAAAAAAATGTTAAGTTTTTGATACATATTTTCTATACCATTCGATACTTTGCGAGTTTTTTCTCATCGGTTCAATTTGAAAGCATGACCATACGAGTATCATAACAAAAAAAAAGCTATGAATAAAAACATTGACTTAAATAATAAGATCAGATTGTTGACCGAGCAGGGATCGGTCTCCAGGTACTACCTTGTGGTATGGATTAAGAACTAGTTTTGATGTACGCTAATCGACCCTTTATTTTATCTCTGGAAAAATTTGTTGAGCCTCTCTCCAACTGTTTTGGAATCAAAACTTTTTAATGTATCTACGACTTTTTTTACGGTTTCGAAAAACAAAGATGCAACGCTTTTCAATTTAAAACTTATTGTAGAAAAGCAACAAAAATATAATAGGCAGGGAGCCGGTGACAGTAAAACTGCACTTAGGCGGATTTTCAAAATTTTTGCATCAATCGATAGGGTATGGTCATAGGTACAATTTAAGCCTGGTGTGCCAGGAATTATCCTGCACTAGTATTTTTTAGCAATATTTCAAAATTGCATTTGCAGAAGCATTTTGCACTCATTCGGATTTTAATTTAAAAAATGCCATTTTGTTGCAAATTTTTTTTAATTTAAGAAAAGTTTGGTGTGCCAACTGATATCCTGGCAGAAAGGTCTGGCACACCGATTTAAAGAAAATAAATGCAAAGAAAAAAAAAATTTTTTTAATTTCCTCGTTTTTAACTCTACTTTGAAAATACTTCAGTGTGAAAGCTCATAACTTGACCAAAAAACTTTTCATACCAGTTAATAATATAGCTTCAACCCTCAGAAATTATAGGGATGGAGCCACGTCATTTTAAAATTATTATAACTGATTAAAGAAATATCATACAAGACCACTTCGCACTATCTCAATCACCGAACTTCACTAAAAATGCAATCAGAAGCCTATAACAAACGAGATAAAGCTACTTAAGTAGGGATGGATTGGTCATACTTTCCACACAGCGAGTCTGTCGACAGGCCTTTGAGTGGAGTGCACAAGGCAGTAGAGGACGTGGTAGACCGAGAACCACCTGGAAAAAGTCGCTGGATAAGGAAATCCAAGAATAGAGAAAGTCATCGCAAATGATCGTGACAGATGGAGATATTTTAGTTTGGCCATATTCTCATCCTAGGAGTTACAGGAGAATACATACATTTACTGTGGTTATCGTTGGGTACTATAGATTAGTGCTCATCACTGGTCTAGATGTAATTATTATAACTAGTATTTTGGTAAATTCTTGAGCTTTTAAACCGAAATATTTTGAAAGTAGAGCTAAAAACGAGCAAATTAAAAAAAGAAAAAAAAATAAATTTTACATTTATTGTCTTCAAATCGGTGTGCCAGACATTTGTGCCAGGATATCAGTTGACACACCAAACTTTTCTTAAATTAAAAAAAATTTGCAACAAAATGGCATTTTTTAAATTGAAATCCGTATGAGTGCAAAATGCTTCTACAAATGCAAATTTCATAAATTGCTAAAAAATACTAGTGCCAGGAATTATCCTGGCACACCAGGCTTAAATTGTACCAATGACCATACCCTATCGATTGATGCAAAAATTTTTAAAATCCGTGTAGTTGCAGTTTTACTGTCACCGACTCCCGGACTATAAGAATACACTAAAATGCCTTAAAAATGGCGTAAACTATGAAAAATGACCTAAAAACTAAAAATAAACATAAAAATCACAAAAATGCCTCAAAAGAATGCCGTATACTATAGAAAAATGGCAAAAAAATGCCATAAAAACTTTTAGCTTTGAAAACGTCTATGTAAGAGCAGAAAAAAAATGACATTTCATCGAAATCCGAGCCCTGAAAATGACTATTTTGATTTTTGTTTGTTGCATTTTTTTCCATTTTTTTTTTTTTTTATGAAAACATAACTTTTTTAAATATTGTTTAAAAAATTATATAATTCCGACCGCGCTCCAAAATGTTTCTGATTTATAAAAAAAAAAAAACAAAATTTAAAAAAAAAAATCATCAAAATCGGAGCTGTTCTTGAGGAATTCCATCTAAAAGGCTTCATTGACTCCACTAATGGTGTTTATTTATTTATTTCAGTCTACGGATTATATGATCTTACAGTGGTTAATTAAAATAAACTAAGCCTAGTTAAATGAAATGAAAAGATTCAATTTAAATTTATGTTCACTTAAATTAAAATTAATTAAGGGAGAGAAGCTATTAGATAGTTTAATACATACATAATAATATTGGTTCATTGAGAGCATAATTTGATCTATGAAAATCTTCAACAAACAAATGATTGTTTCTCAAATTCCTAGGTGGATCATAAACAGCGAAGAAACCTGTTATTTCAGTACACTTCAATTTTCCAGAGAGTACAGTTGTGCTAAAAAAAATTGTAGTGATACTACCGGTTAGCTTGTTTTTGTCATATCTAACTGATTACTTGAATTTTCGATATTTTTTATTTACCAATTTGTAACGCTATGAAAGCATAATAAGAAGACCCACTACTTTCAATTTTTACGTACTTGGTGTAATTTTTATTTGAAAAATTTGCAGTTGAGCTGGTTTTTGTGTGATCAAAATAATAGTAGTGTGTGTGAAAATTTTGTCAAAAAATTAGAATAAACCGGATATTCCTAGCAAAAAAGGTATTATTATAATCATGTATCAGTTTCTCATCGGCGTGCAACAAAAACTTTTCCAAAAATGGGACGAGGCAAGCATTGCAGTTCTGAGCGGCATGCACTTATAAAAAAATTGATTTCGAAGGGCAAAAGGAAGTGTAAAATTTAGTAGGTTGTTCACCGATGATGGTTCGAAATGCTATCACGTTCACCCCACACCTTGAAAAACGCGGCCGACCACGTTCAATCTCCAAGAAAGAAGAAAATCGTGTGGTGAGATACTCACGACTAAATCCTTTTGCGAGCTCTTCCAAGATAAAGGATGAACTTAAAGTCAATGCCAGTACACAAACAATACGAAAATAAAAAACATGTAGCAGCAAGAATAAAATTCGCTCAAAAACACATCGACTGGCCAGTTCAGAAATGGAGAAATATTTTATGGACTGACGAATCCAAAATTGTGCTTTATGGTGGAAGGGGGTCTCGGCAATACGTAAGACGACCACCAAATACGGAATTCGATCCAAGATTTACCTTAAAAGCAATCAAACGCGGAGGAGCTAGCATAATGATTTGGGCATGCTTTTCGTATAACGGTGTGGGGCCTATATATTGGATCCAAAAAATCATGGATCGGCACCTTTACGTCCATATACTGCAGGAAGTCATGTTGCCAAATGCTAGCGACCAAATGCCACTGAATTGGGTCTTTCAACAGGACAACCACCCCAAGCACACTAAATAAATCGCCAAACAATGGTTTCAGGCCAACGACATAAATGTTCTTGAATGGCCCGCCCAGTCGCCAGACCTGAATCCCATTGAGAACCTATGGTGCGACGTGAAGAATGTTGTCGCCAATGTCGACCGACCAATGTTTCGCAACTTTGGGAAACAGTTAAAGACGCCTGGAAATCCATACCTGTCCAAAGATGCCAAAATCTTGTGGAGTCGATGCCAAAGCGCTGTGCTTGTGTTATTGCGAATAAAGGCCATGCAACTAAATACTAGTGATAACGTTGTGTTTTAAATAACGCATAATTTTAAAAACATGGCTATTTTGCAAAAGTTACACTACTGCAAAGTTACCACTACTATTATTTTGAGCAGACAAATTTTAAGAACTTGTGAAAACTTTAATTTTTTTATCCCAACTGCCTTGAAATCTTGTTAATTACTTTTTTAATTTCTCCTTAGGATACCACTCTTGTAACAAAAATGTATTTTAATTTGATCAAAATAAAAATTCAGATATTTTTAAGGCCGTTTTCAATTTTATAAAAAGCACTACTATTATCTTGGACACAGCTGTACATTGAATACAAACATTCGTGAAAAATAGGTTCTTCAATCTTTTAACGATTGTAAGCCAAGTAACTTACGTCTAGCATCATAAGGTGGACGACTACCAGGCCAATTCATTTTACGAATAGCGTGTCTAGTAAAGTTTTTTGAACTTTTTCAAATCTATTTATATGTTCAGCATAATACGGATTCCAAGTAATACAACAATAATCTAAATGGCTTCTTACTAAAGAAATATAAAGAGCCTTAAGAGTTAGAGGGTCTTTAAAATTTTGTGTATTTCTTTTTATGAACCCAATCATACAATAAGATTTGGATATTACTAAATCAAAATGGCTTCAAAAAGTTAGTTTGGAATCAAAAATTATTCCTAAATCCTTAATCTTTACGTTTCTACATAATTGTAAATCATTTATAGAATAATCAAAATGAAATGTTTCTACATATGTACTTCGTGCACAACTGGCTAGCGAATTAATTAATGATTTTACTTCTAGAACATATCAGGTACCCGAAATATTCATGTCACGAAATCAAAGTTTGGTGAAACCAAAAAATAACCACAATACGGAGAAATGTGATAGTTGGAAGCGTTGCGCCCGCTGCTCCAGCAATAAAAAGTATAACCGCACTAATGTATTTTGCATACAATGCGAAGTATTCCTTTGTTTCACGACTTTTTTATATTTAAATACTTACTTAATGATAATAAAAAAAAACAATCAACTATTTTTCGAGTTTCAATCCAATAAAAAAAAATTTAAAAAAGAACAAAGGTAAAAGAAAATTTCAAAATGTTTCGTTATCACTCTAAGGCAAATATGTTGGCCAGCCCTCCATTGCTTGGGAAAAGTTCTGCTTGAACGCTTTATATCAATTTTGACTAATTTTGGGACGCTGATTACGAATTTCAACTCTATTTTGAAATCCTTAAGCACGTTTCCAGCTGGTCGTTAAAGGGTTAACTCAACTTTGCCAAAAACGGAAAATTCGATTTGAAAAAAAGAAGCGCCTGACGGATTTTCTAAATTTCTTTTTTTTTTTTTAATAAAATTTAAGAATGTATCCTGAACAAGAAAGTATACAAATTCTCAGAGGGATGCAACATGAGGGTTATAAAATGTTTTGACCACCCGTGAAAACGAGACATTGTGCGTCGTACGCAGTCGTTCTTGTTCCTGTCGCGAAAAAAAAAATTAATTTTTGCAGATTTCGTAGAAAAATATTTCTTAGCTTAGTTTTTTCAACCAAATATCTATATTTTAATTTTTTTATAATTTCAGATCAAACTAAATTAGAATATATGCGGAAAAGCACTTCCCAATGTTTAACTGCACAAGAATCATCTACGCAATCAAGTTTAAATCAGCAGTATTCACATCAACCTTCGTTAACACAACAAAAGGATTCCTATGCTTCCGGGTACAATTTGCAACTCTCGAATTACAGCAGTAAACCTCCACAAGTGTGTGTCGATAACGTTCCTTCTAGTGCATACGTAACAAACCCGGAATCACTACCACACACACAATTTTTTGACTCGATGTATGACAACGGGGTATCACCAACATATGATCATTCTAACCGATTTCCTAATTATGCTACAAACGCCCCATATACAAACTTTCAGCAACATTTTCATCCCCATTTGCATAATTTAGGAAATCTACAAAGTAGTTCAATAGGTGCGCATCCTTACTACATGAGGTGGCCACCAATGTCAACAATATCTCATCCACCTAACCAACATAGTCCGATGTATTCATCTCCGTATTCTCAAAATGAGTCGTCTGCGTATCAATGGCATAATCAAAGATAAACAAATATCTTAGAAAAAATTGTAGCTTTTGCGATTTTATTATACATAAACATATTTTGTATTTATGTTCATTAGTCTAACCTGCATATATTTTGTAAGATTCATATATTTTGCTTGAAAAAAGGAAGAAAGTGTCGCTACGATCTAAAACCGACTCGGGTGAGGTTTTTTTTTGCTATATACTTACATACCGTTCAAAAGTTCTGGGCCATAATTGGTGTCAATATATATAGAGCCTAAACTATTTCAAAAACGTATTTTTGACTGACCTTTATTGTTATGAAAAGCTCTGAAATTCATGTTAGTAACAGAACGTACGTAGCAATGGATTAATGCCACAAGTGAAAAAAAGCTTATTATCCCTCCTTTTTTGCATCTGTTAGGTATTTAGTTATTATATTTAAAGTCTGCTTTGGAAACTAAATCCTAGCATAAAAGACCTAAGACTTAAGTCCTAAGTAATAGTTAGTCTAATTTTTTGACTTCTAAAACAAATATCACAATTCTAGCGGAAATGTGGCGGAAATTATAGTCGAAGTAGTGGTACTACATTAAAAATATCTACCATAATTATTTCAATTTTGTTGTTAAAAATTTTTATGTATTTTAAAAAACCAAAAATTATTATTCTGGAATTTGACTACAATACAAACTGAAATATATATATAAAAAGAAATGTGTATTTTTTTGTAGTTTTCGTAGAACTTTTCATTCTCTACAATATTGGTGCTGTTACTTTTTATCGTATGACTCTTCGTTACGGCGACATCCTTCAAAAACCAGTATTTTCGAAACCTTAGGCCATGAGTTGCTCGAAAAAAGAATTAATCGCTGTATAGTGGTAGAAAAAATAATGGAAAAGAAGGCACTTTAACATTTCGAAGGATATTAAGGGTTCTAGCATCGTTCGCGGGTCGGCAAAATTTTGCCGACTCATCAACGAACCGCCTCGACTAAATTTTCCATAGCATGGTTAACGAATGTGTTAATTTGCCTATGTAAAAACGCAAACAGAACCACACTTCAAATGTCAAAATCAAGCGAATGTGAAAACGAAGAAGCATGGCTGCCGAGTTGGCTAAAATTCGTTCGCCGCAAATGCCAAAATCCGACGAATGAAAAATGTATGTGACAACTTAACGAATGCATCAGATTTAGATGAATAACTCAAAAAAACAAGCATAAAATAAAAGAATTTATTAAGAAAACAAAACTACACAAATTTTTTGCAACAAATATGGAAATTCCAATAAAAATTCAAAATTGCACAAGTTATTTTATGCAACTAAAAAGATGCAGAAGCAAATGCAACAGACAGACAGACGTTCTTGTTGAGTAAACTCGTTACTTTTGTTTTGCTTTGACGTAAGACAGATCAGTGCAGTGTTGAAATTTAAAATAAGATTTTAAGGAATTATTTGTTTCAAAAACTAAAATAAATATGAAAAGCAGCGTAGATATATTTTTTGAGGACGATTACCTACGATTTTTTAGAGAACAACATTCAAATATTGCGACGAACTATTAGAGATAAATACATCTAATCCATATATTTATGAAAAATTTCGGGCTAAATGGCCAAGCTAGTTTGCATAAATTAAAACATTTATTTTATTTTTTTTCACCAACGTTTCGTGGGTAGTTCCCCACTTCTTACAAAGCTATACATACTTATGATGTATGTATGTATGTATGTATTCTCCTTTAACTCCTAGGAGGAGCATAGGGCCAATATGAAATCTCTCCATTTGTCACGATCCCTTGCGATGACTTTGATCTCTTGCCACGATTTTCCCGATTCTTGGATTTCCTTTTCCAACGACCTTTTCCAGTTGGTTTTGGGTCTACTACGTCCTCTACTGCCTTGTGGATTCCACTCAAGGGCCTGGCGACAAACTTCGCTGTGTGGTTTCCGGAGAGTGTGACCAATCCATCCCCATTTGCGCAGCTTGATCTCGTTTGCTATAGCCTTCTGTTTGCATTTTTGATGTAGCTCGGCATTTGATATAGTGCGAGGCCACCAAACCTTTAGTATACGCCTTAAGCATTTGTTGACGAATACTTGCAGCTTGTTCGTAAGTTGTTCAGTAGGGGAGGGGGGGGGGGGGGGGCTAGTGTGGACAATTTTTCATATAATTACAAAATTATATATGTAAATATATCATTTTTGTAATAAAGTAATTTTTAGCGATTACTTATACCTCTTGCCTTCATAATTGCATCAATAGTTATGATTTTTTATTTTCATAAATGCTTTATTAATGCATTTTAAAAAGAGCTTACATTTGTCCACACTAGCCCCTTATACGGGGCTAGTGTGGACAACCATTGAGGCTAATGTGGACACCATAAGAAACTTGATAATTCATACAAAAACGTTAAGAAAGAGTTCAAATACATGTTTGTTCAAGAAAGTAATGATGTAATACAAATAATAATAAAAATAAAAAATTAACTGCTATCCCATGTTGTATTTGGAGAAATTTATATCAAACTTCATATAACTTGCTGATCGAGATGTTCCCCGCAGTTGTTGTGCTTGTGGCAGCTTTGCCACTATTTCATTTCGGTGAATTTGGCTGGTATCCGGTATATCGGGATACGTGAATCTGTCGTTCTTTCTTTTTAGTAACGTAATGTCGAAATCTTCAGAACCGTGGATCGTGACAATTTGGCCAATATAAAATACTTTTTGTCCAGGTTGTTTCAAACTTCATATAACTTGCTGATCGCGATGTTTCCGACAGTTGTTGTGGTTGTGGCAGCTTTGCCACTATTTCATTTCGGTAAATTTCGCTGGTATCCGGTAAATCGGGATACGTGAATCTGTCGTTCTTTCTTTTTAGTAACGTACTTTCTTGGAACTGCTTTTAGAAATGGTCTGACGATTTCTGGAGTCATTTCAGCTGCTGTGGACATGTCCACACTAGCCCCATTTCAGTTGTCCACACTAGCCCCTTCATGTCTTTTTAAACAAAAATAGTTTTTTTTTAATCTTACGGTAAAGTTCTTCAAAAATAATTTCAATGGCTTAAATAAACACTATTTTAAGATGTATTATCTATTAGCACTGCAGCAGAAGAATAATTAGTTTAAAAGTATCACTGAAATTACGAAACAACAAAAAAAATACTTTTTGCTGCGTAAAACACGTTCGGTCACGTTATCATGGAAAGCTGAACTGTCAACAAATAAATTTTTTTTCGGTGATGCAGAGTGCAAATACCAACCTGAAAAATATAAAACAGAAACAAAAAATTCAAAACGGAGCGAGAATTCGAATTTGTCCACACTAGCCCCTAGTCCACACTAGCCTCCCCCTCCCCTAACAAGCCATGTTTCGCACCCATATAACAAAACCGATTTCACATTCGAATCAAAAATGCGCACTCTCGTTTTGGTGGATATAACGGATGAAGACCATATTTTGTTCAGTTGAGCAAACGCGCAATTTGCTTTTGCTATTCTTGAGTTGATATCCTTTTTTGCTCCACCATCCATGGAGATAATGCTGCCTAGATACGTGAAGCTATCGACGTTTCCAATGTCATCACTGCCAGCTTTAAACGTGATGTCATTGCTTGCGTTTAGCTTCATGCTTTTAGTCTTGGATACGTTGATTTTTAGGCCGGCCTTTTGTGATTCCAAGACAAGGTCTTCAATTTTGCTTTGCATATCTGAATGTTTGGACGATAAGAGGCAGATGTCGTCAGCGTAGTCGAGATCTTCCAGATGTTCGTTAAAGTTCCATTGAATACCCCTTTTGGCCTTATTAAGATCTTTATCTAGGATATCATCAAGAAAGACGTTGAGTCACGTAGATGTAAATAGTTAAATGGTTTTTAGCCCACATCTGGCTTGAGGGCAAAGGCTTTAGAAGCCGTTGCGAAGCTTTTGAGTGATCAAAGACCAACCTAACAAAGTTCTTCTAGGTTACTAAAAAACATTTATCCAAGTGCTTTCAATCTGCACCTGCCATGCGTCAGACAATGACACAGTAGATGTCCCAAGTCCTCCCCTTTGACCAAATGTTATAAGGCAAATGCCCATTCTGTCAACATGACATGATTACCGATAAAGTTTCCAAAACATTATTTGGTGGAAGTTCGTATCTTACACCAATTTTCCATTTTTGCAGTCAGCGACTCTAAAATCTCTAATTGCGTTCTAAATGTTATCGCACTCGCCTACATAGGAGGGACATACATAAAAACAACGAAAAGGCAGATTGTCTAGCCAAGAGAGACGCGTGCAATACTTTTTTAGGCCAAGAATGCTCCTCCAGAGTGAATAATGGCTTCAACAACAACCTAAGCCTGGAATCGTATAATAATAGCTTGACCAACTTTGTGAAAAACATATTTCCGTTTTTTCATATGGAAATATATTTTAATATGTTCATACAAATTTAAAATATTTATGTACATTTAAATTATAAACAAAAGTCACAATATTTACTTTTGATATTAAAAATGACAACAACCGTCAATGAAAGTCATTAAACATAGCCATTTACGTAAACGAAGACGTAAACTACGTAACGTTTTATGCGCTACCAAATGAGTTTTCGTTCGTCTTGCTTTCGTTAGCTGAAAAACGAACGTTAACGTATTAGATGATAGGGCTGCAAATAAAATTGAAAATAAATTTATTTTACGATTGCCAAATCAAACGACGTACGTCGAAAGTTGGGAGTTGGGCAACTTTTGTACGTTGCGTTAACGTAGACGAACTGATTGGGTCACACTTGATATAAACTTATATTTTTAACTTAGCTGTCAGTTGAAAAAAACGACGTGACGTACTCGACGTACTGAATGGACCGTTGCCTTTAAGCAATTTTTTATTTTTTATATTTTTTTATTCCAATTGTATTCAAAAAATAAAACAAAAACGACAAAGAAAAAAAAAAACAACAAATGAAATTGAAAATAAATTTATTTTACGTACGTCGAAAGTTGAGAGTTGGGCAACTTTTGTACGTTGCGTTGACGGAGACGTACTGATTGGGTCGCACTTGATATAAACTCATATTTTTAACTTAGCTGTCAGTCGAAATAAACGACGTGACGCACTCGACGTACTGAATGGACCGTTCCCTATAGTCTGAAGCGGCTTTCAGATTGAATAAAGAATTTTTTGTTTTTATTCCATTCCTCCGATATTGAAATTAGTTTGTGCTCTACGCTTTTTCGCTGACGGCTCCTATCAAAAAAGTGTTGGAAATGACTTGGGCTTTGCTCAAACAACGGTTTCAGCAGTTTTAAAAGAAATTTTAAAAATATTTGAGATAGTCATTTGCTCCAAGTTCTTTAACATGGAAATGACATAAGGCGAGTAGCAAGAGGCACGAAATTTATTTTTTAGAAAATCTGCATTCCTTGGAGTCATTGGATGTTTTGATGGAACTCATATTGGCATCGTTGCACCGGTTGAGTTGAAGCATCAATATTTAAACAGAAAAGGCTTTTACAGCCTGAATGCAATGATTGTATGTGAAAACTGCAAAAAGTCTGTAAGTATTCTCTAATTTTTTTGTAATGCAGGTTTGTAATCACAATATGGTGATACGATACGTTGATGGTAGATGGTAAATTTTTTAAATGAAAGATTTCCCCAGTTTCCTGCTGGTTATTTCTGAATTTGTGACTTGATAGCCTTGATTCTAGATATTTCATACTTCAAGATTGACATTTTAGCTTCAAATTCTGAATTGTTGGAATTGGCATATTTTCACTAGGTTTCACTTCTATTTTTTATTTGTGTATGCAATATATATGCAAAATGCAATTTTTTTTACATTCGCGTGATTTCAGCTGTGCTACTATTCTTGCCGATTCGTTTCGTTTTTCTGACGAATCTTGCCGAATCGCGATCGCTGCTAAGGCCCTAAAACTTGCTTAAGTAAATAATATAAACGTAGCCCACTGTACAAGATAGCTTGATGACGGTATTTTATGATGCCCTTGCTTTTTGGCAAAAATATCTGCAGCGTATACTTATGTGTGTTGCGCAGGGCTTGTTACTATTAATATTTTTCAAATTTCATGAAATCAAATTCAACTCGTTCGTAAGTACAGGCCCAGCAAATCCTGTAACTGTTACCAACCTTATTATATAACAGCTACACATCTTGTATTATACCAGTTACATTTCTTCTAGCATCGGGAAAAATATAACCACCTTTACCCTATCAATGTGATCGTGCATCCTTGTCTCATCAATACGACTTTCTCATCAATAAAAATAATAGAAAACTATAGCTATCTCTTTCATTTTTTCCAATTCCTTTTGCAGACATTCTTTCAATTTATGTAAACAAATAAAAATCAAAATGAAATTTAAAAAAAATATTTTAATGTCATGAATGAGTTACAATTTTTTTAATGGATGATAGGCTTAGTTTATGAGGCTTCATAATAATTTTGAGCTGCAGCTGTTTGCCAACAAATTTAGCAACATTTGTATCGCATCAGGATGGCGATGGTGGTGCAACCGTTGCACTGCCCCCTGCTGGTATTATCGGCACAGATTTCGGCAACATGCGTAGTGCATTACTGCGATCACGCGCCACTTTTGTACGAAAATCTTCAGCTATTAATTTAATGGTGTCTTCTACGGGCATGTTGCGATGTTCTGCAGGTTGACCAGGAACATCATTGGGAAAAAAGAACATCAACACGTAGCTTCAGATGATCCACAATTGATTCAGCATATTTCCTTCAAATTTTACAAAAATGAGTTAAATTATACAAAGTAACAATACAAACGGAACTTACGTGTTTTTCCGATTAACAACAATAATTGCACAGTCATTGTTTTTTAATGTGCTTCGATTGACAATAAATAACAATTCAATTTTGTTCTCTGTCAACTTGATATTTTTTGAGTAAGGAAGCAAGGTATCTTATCGTTTATATTTTGAAAAATGTATCGTAGTATGTGTTAAATGGGTCAGTCCATAATTCAATATGGTTACGTTGGATTTGCTGGGGGGTTTTCCAATAAGAGTGATATGATTTATTTAAAAAAAAAACACACTAATTGTTAAGGAAATTCAAATGTGAAGTATAATCGATACAATTAAGTTCTGATTAAAACGTCATTCAAATGGCCTCCACGACTTCTTCTGCAGGAATGAATTCGATGAACCCAATTTTTGAACACTTTTTGCACTAAATCAAGTCGTATGTCATGAATAGCGCGTTCAATATTGACTTGTAAAGCTTGAAGAGAGTCTGGTTTATTGCTTAAGACATATAACCTCACAAGAAATAGTCTAAGGGCCAGTTTTTCAGTGCAAGTTTAAACTTCGTTTAAACAAAGTTTTATTAAACTCGTTTAAATTGTTAAACTCGTTTAACTAAGAAATGACTTTTTCAGTGCGAGTTTAACTTCAACTCGTTACTTTGATTTTTAGTAGGCATTACTGAAAAATTACGAGAAAAATGACAAGAAAAATTACGTCGACGTATAAATTTAAATTGGAAGTGAAGTTTGTTTATTAAAATTTCTTATTTTAAATAAAAAAAAAAATATGAAACGGCGAAGAATAAACTTCATGACAAATGAAATAGATTTCCTGCTCCAAATTGTAGACTTATGTTCTTTTATTTTTTTGTATTGCAGTATAAGTTTAAATTCATGTAAATTGTAACAAAACAAATGTTTATTTATTTATTCATTAAAATTTGAAACTAGTGCTAACAAGAATAAATCTTATAAATTAAGCACTAAGGATATAAAGTGTAAAATTGCTAGTAGTATCAAACATCAAAATTATTACTATTTTTTCAATATCTTATTTAAAACTAACTACATACTACTTGCGGAATTATATATTTTTTTATTTTTTTTTTTTTTTTTTTAATTTTAAATTTTGAATTTTTTTAAACCATTCAAGAAAAGTAATTACTTAACAATCTTTTAAATTGACTGACGTTGGATGATTGTTGCATATTATGGGGTAGTGAGTTCCAAACACGAATGGAGTAAATGTACATAGAATTGTCGCTCAGATATTAGGCATGAATGTCTGATTTGAGTCAAACATCTTCTCCTACGCGAACTAGAAAAACTAACTTTACTAAACAAGTACGTTGGTTCCTTAGTTACGACAATTTTATGCAGCAGAATTAGTGATCTAAATTTTAGTAAATTGTTGAAATCCATTTGGAAAATTTTTTTTGAAAAATCAGAGATGCGCTGAAAACGTTTTATGTTAAAGACATATCGTGCAATATTGTTGAATAATACATTTAATTTTAGCCTGCAAATAGAATCACAATTTGCATAGATTTCACATCTGTACAGCAAAGCCGGGATAAGATAAGCCTTCGCTAGTAGCATTCGGATCCTTAAAGGAGTAAAGTGTTGCGTACACCACAAATTTCGAAGCATTCCGCAAACCTTAACGATTGATTGAAAACAATACCTAAATTTTTAACTTTTTGCACGACTTCAATTCTTGAATTATTTAAAAGTAGAACGACGTTATCTGGAACGGATTTTGGCTTTTTATGTATAATAATACATTTGGATTTTTTCGGATTGATGCACAAACCATTACATCTTGCCCAATCATTTATTTTTTTGAGATTTGCGTTTAATCTACCTACACATGCATCCAAATCAGCAACATCACAGCTACAATAAATTTGAACATCATCAGCGTACATTTGCACACTGCAATCGGTCAGAACACTTGGAAGATCATTTATGTACATTGAAAAAAGTAAGGGTCCCAAGATTGAGCCCTGCGGTACACCTTTGGAGACAGAAAGAAAGTCAGAATATTTATTATTAACTGAAACTACCTGTGACCGGTCACTTAAATAAGAATGAATTAATCTTACAGCGGAGTCTGAAAAATTAAATAGTTTTGATAACTTAACACAGAGAATATTGTGATCTACAGTGTCAAACGCCTTGGAGTGGTCCAGCAACACCAAAAGTGAGACCTTGCCAGAATCCAAATCAGCTCTTATTTCTTCTGACACGTTAATCAAAGCAGTTATACAGTTGTGTTTTGGTCAAAAACCTGCCTGCCTTTCCGTAAGAAGCGAATTCTGTGTTAAATAGTCAGTAAGTTGCTGATGCAATATTTTTCCAAAAACCTTCGACAAATACGGCAGAATCGCTATTGGCCGAAAATCATTTTCAGATTTCGGAATCGGTATGATTTTTGCCCTTTTCCAACTGACAGGATACGATGAGTTCGTTAAAATTGTATTGAATAAATGCGTAAGGAATGGAAGTAATTTTGGCAATATTGCTTTTAAAAAAGTAGGGTTCATTTCGTCTATCCCAGTTGCATTCGATTTAATTGACAACAAACTTTTTAAAACAATTTCTTGGCTGACACAGCAGAAACTGAGTTTATTATTATTATTGAAAACAAGGCTAGTGCTATATTCATCAAAATTTGTGTTAAGAACTGGCAAGGATACATCTATGAATTTTTTGTTGAGTTCATTGAGATTTGCCACATCACATGAGCTTACGTTTTTCTTTACAAGACCAATTTGTTTAATATACTTCCATGTTTGCTTACCATCAACAGCATTACTAAATTTATTTTCATAAAAATTAGATTTTGAAACACGCACAGCTTGCACAACGTTTTTTCTTAAGCTTTTAAAATTCGTATATAGCACAGGTATCTTAAATCTTTTCCAGCGATTGTAACCTTTATTTCGTTGACAAATTAAAGTTTTAATACTTTCAGTAAGCCAGGGCGGTTCGCTGCTTTTAATTACTTTAGTTTTGACTGTGAATGACAGTTGATGATCTGGCGAGATCATGTTATAAATTTAACCCCAGTCAATAGTATTTATTTCCTCAGTTAAAAGTGCGTAGTTAACATTTTTAAAATTCCGATACTGAACGATTTTCTCATTAACCACTAATTGGAAATTAAAAGAAAGAAAAATTAGATCATGTCTTGAGAACATTGGTACCGATAATTGATCATAAAGCGTGAAATGTGTTGGTGTTATGGAGTTAACCGCAAATAAGCCAAGAGATTGCATTCCTTCTAAAAGTGTATTTTCTAAAATCAAGTTGCTGTTAAAGTCGCCTGAAATAATTATTTCATCATATGGCAAAGTCATCGTTTCAATTTTAAGTAATAAATTTGAAAAATCAATATTACGGTTAGGTCTATAAACGGAGCCAATAAATAACCTTTTTGATTCAAAAACCACTTCGAGAACAATATACTCGATGCTATCTTCAGCACCAGATTTGCAAAGCAAATTACACACTATTCCCTCTCTTATATAAACTGCCACACCACCAGCATGAGACAGCCTATCAGTCCGGATAATTTTGTATCCATTAGCCTCGCAAATTGCGTCATGGGTAGTTGATCGAAACCATGTTTCTGAAACACAAACAATGTCAATCTTTGAATCTTCAAAAATAAACCGAAATTCATCTATTTTATTATTGAGGCTTTGTGCATTGATATGACAAATTTTAATTCCATCTTTCTGCTTGCCTAAAATTCGAACCAAATTATAAACATTATCTTTGGAACCACCCCAATTATTATCTTGGTAGCTCATAATTTGAAAGTTTTTTTGCAACGCAGTGATTAATAATTAATTTTCTTTTATGGTTACCCGCATATTGATAAAAGATGAAAAAATTTAATAATATAAATTTAAATAATACGTATATAAATAAAAAAATTTTAAAATGCAAGAACGTAGCTCCTATCATTTTCATCAGTGTTGGTGTTAACGTTTGCCTCATTACGAAATGTATGTTTGATACCAAGTGTCTCATGAAGATGCTCAACGCTATCGATTTGTTTTCCTTTAGTATCATTTTCCTTGTATTTGACAAAAACGCGGCCGCTTAGTGTAAATACTGCAAAAAGTTTTTTATCTTTTCGAAGTTTATTTGCCTCATAAAAAATGTTCATATTAGTTTTAGTCAAATTTTCATAAACATAAAACGGTAGGAAGAATCAAATCCAATATTGGTTAACACTAAAGGCCCTTCATTTTCGCGTTTTAACTTCGAAATTGACTTCAATATAAGTTTCTTTTCATTCGGTGAATTGAGTTTTACTAAAACTGTAGCGCTAGGCGTGGTGCGATTATTATTTTTGTTTTTTAGTCTAAATATTTTTTTGATAGCCGGGGGTTCTATGTTTATAGACTCGCATAACTTGAAAAAAATGTCTTGAAGATTTTCATTTTCAAAGTATGGAACACCATTTAGGCGTAACTCACACGCCACCGCTAAATTTTCTTGCCGCGATAGTTGCATTTTCAAAGAAGTAATTTCAGTTTTTATGTCATACATTTCAGCCACTACTGTTTCTAGTTTATCGACTCTTTTTATAAGAGCAAACAATTCATCTGTTATTGCACTCGTTTTTGCCGCGAACTCATCAAGAATTTTCTTTTCACTTGCTCTGAGCTTTTCAGCAATGAAGTCATTATGCTCAGAAAGTTGTTTCTTTATTTTTTGGTTTTGAGTAGCAAGTTGTTTTTGCATAACTTCGCTATGTGCAGAGAGCCGCTGATCGACTAACTGCAGCAGCAATGACTCATCACAGCTGGTGTTCAGAGTTTCAGAAAGTGATTTCTGAACGTTTTGTTTCGCCCGTTTTTCAGATTTGCTTTTATTTGCACTTGCCATTGGTTTTATTTTTATTTTTACTTCTTCGGTTGACGGGTTGACGAATCGATCAGGTCAATCGTATTATGACGATAAACAAACAAGAACAAAGGTTACACTGGAATTGTCTTTTTTTTTAATAAATAGATGAAATGACTTTTATGTTAATTGTTATTAAATGTTTGAATTTATCATTCAATTGCGAACTTAATTTGGGCGTGTGCCAAATCGAAACTTTTTCCTTAAGCAAATAGGGGTGAAAAAAAATTTCACTCTGGTGACTAATTTTTTGTATTTTTGTTGTGCCAAATAGATTACAAATTCTGACTGATTCAATTTTTGACAACAAATCGAAGTTTTTCCGAAAAACTTTTTAGTACGATTTTCTTCAATTGCAGAAAATAAAAGTAAAAAATATATGATGAATGAGCTGGGACGCAGTTTTGGAGTTAATTTTTAATGAAAAAGTATGACCCAAGTGTCCCAAAAGATAGTTTATATTTACTTAAATAATTAAAAATAAAAAAAATAAGCCATTTATCGAAAATGTTTTTTATTTATTAAAGAACACCATTTTTGGAGTTCATTTCTTAAAAATAATATTGGCCGAATGTAAGATTAGCGGTCACGGCACTCATTTATTCAACAGCCCACAATTACTTATCGCCATGATATTTGACTTGATTTCTTTTTACCCTAATCAGTGCTATCGGACCTCTTATCGTAATAGAATCTGTTGTTTTAGATTGAGCTAACTTTGTGCTTGCAATAACTTCAGGTTCCTGAAGGATAATTTTATTATGCGGTGCCACAATTGGCGCAGCATTTGTCGTTACTTGTAATGCTGTTGCATTTATGCTTTCAACAGCTAAAACTTGTGGGCGTTTGGTTGAATGCGAATTTGTTAGCAATCCAACACTAACCGCACTGCCACCAGATGTAAAGCCAAGGGAGCCAGTAAAACATCATATAACACCACTTAAACTGAACCACTACTAGCTGCTTGATATTCACGAATAACTGTTTTCCTTATTTGTAATGCTGATATTTTTTTTTATATTTGAAAAAATTTTATGTTTCATTTTAAATTTTTTGTTGACATTTTTTAATTTGTTTGCTGCCCCACATTTTCTATTTCGATTGTCACAATTTTTAGTAGCCCCTGGGGCTAGTACAAATTTTGACACAACAATTTCACCTCATATGCTTCAAAAATTGTATTTGGGACGTCAGAATTTGTATAGGTGAGTGAAATACTTTCGATTGGCACAGGCCCTTTGTAGAAAATACTTTGTTAATTAAAATGTGCAAAGAGTTTTTTAACAATATTTAATAATAAATTGCTTTTTTCTAAATTAACTGGGAGAACTTTTTTTGCACGTCTTACTTGTTCGCACGATTCGTTTGTAACAAATATAATAAAATAAACAAATCTTAAAATAAAGAAATTTAATTATTGAGTCCATTTACTTTGGTTTTCTGTCACGACCACAGCCGCCACAGGCTCTAGCCATTTTGCTTTGGCGTGTTGGCACTTTTATTCAAATGACGTAAAAGCATACAAGACTCAATATTTAATGCATCCATATCTTCTGTTGCTGCGGTAAACACCTTTTCGGCCTTTACTAAATCTGCACACCGAGCCTCGGTTTCATGTGGCGCCTCCACATAAGGTACACCCATAAGACACAGCAGCTCTTTTGCCTCATCTGCATGTTCTGTTACCCGAAATATTCGATTCAATTTTTCCACACATGCCTAATCTCCTGCTTCTTTAATTTTCTCAAGCACTTTCTGAGCTTCTTCCAGTCTTCAGCACTTTTTTCATTTTTTAAATTTATTTGTTTTGTGTTTATGACAGCGATTTTTAAATTAATTTATTTTTTATTTATGACAGCAGCAATCAAAATAAACTAGTAGGTTAAACGAAATTTAAACGGCAAATATCTTTCAGTTAAACTTCGTTTAAACTACGTTTAACATTCACTGAAAAACTCATTCCTGACTTTAAACTTACTTTAAACCAGGAAATAAGATAAACTTGCACTGAAAAACTGGCCCTAATGCTGTTAAATCAAAACTTCTTGGAGGCCATTCAATGTCATAATTTCTTGAAAACATCGAATCTCCAAAATTTTTCTCGAAATAATTCAATTGATGTAGTTGCTGTGTGGCACGTAGCCCCGTCTTTGCTTCAGTTCTTGAGTGAGAGTAATTTTATACGGATGCAAGCCCAAATCCTTTCTCAAGATCCGCCAGGTTGTAGTTTGAGAAAGTGCCAATTCTTGAAAACGCCTTGGAATCGACAAATTGCGGTCGTCAGCAACACTTGCCTGAACAGCAGCAATATTTTCATTACTTCGAGCGGTTCCTCGTCTTATTGGAACTTGAACATTATGTAAAGAAAATGTACTCTCGAAATTTTCAACAATTCGACGAATAGCGAGCACACTTGGATGATTATTACGACGTTAAAATGGCAAAAGCGCACGAAAAGTTGCAATTGAAGAACGATTTTTTTGATGATAAAACTGATTAATATATAAACGTTGTTCTCCATGATGAAATTGTAAACATTACTGAATACAATGAAAAAAAAAAAAAAAATGGCAGATCATGACATCCCAAGAGGGCACTTCAGGTTGTCCCCATAGAAATTTAGAAGAACTATCACAATGATTTTTTATAAGGCTGCAGTAAGAACAACGTGAGTTCGAACCCAGCACGGGAGATTTTTTTTTTTACTTTTTTTACTTTTTTTGCTTTATTTTTTTTTTTTATTAAAATATTTTTTATTCAACATCTTTTATTTCACTTTTCTATTTTCCTTTCTCTAATTAATTTACTTTTGTTTAACTGAATTGAAATTGATTACACAATGATTCCATATAAGGCTGCAGTAAGAACAAAGTGAGTTCGAACCCAGACCGGGTGATTTTTTTGTTTTTCCTTTTTTTATTTGTTTTTGCTTTATTTTTTATTAAAACATTTTTTATTCAACCTTTTTTTTTTCACTTTTCTATTTTCCTTTCTCTTTTTTATTTACTTTTGCTTACTTGAATTGAAACTGATTGCACAATGATTCTATGTAATGCTGCAGGAGCATTTGTGTGTCAAATTCTGTTTGGACAACATTTGCTTAATATACAAATTTCATACCTCTTCATATCATCGGGCATTGGTGTAGCAGTCTAAAGAGTTGGTAAATGTAAGAAAAAATATCTAGCACGCGAATGGTCGTGGATTCAAATCCTGGCGCGGCCAGTTTTTTTTTTTTTTTTAAATTTTATTGAAAAAACGCTTACCGCAGCATTACAAATAAGCGCTTTAAAAACCCTTTTTGGTAAAGCTGCGGTAAGCTTTTGCTCACTTACATCCTATGACATGCAATGTTAAAAATAAAGTATTGTTCTTACGGAGCAGAAGCGCTTATTGGTGAAAAGGATGCACTTCAGAAGGGTTTTTGAAACACTTCTTTTCCCCTTGGGATATTACAAATGGACGAAACGTCGCTTGAAAATCATATCATCCCTATTATATATCCCGGCTAGGATTTGGTTCGTGCTTCGCCCTATTTTCATTGCCTATGCGTAAGCATAAAAAATTGGAAAATTTATAAAAATCCGTTCTCATGTAACCTACATTTTAACGCTGCTACGTCCTGCTTTTAATCCCCCTTTCCGATATTCCCCCAATTAAATAAAATTAGCCGAGCATTTCAGTGCTGCATATTAAGATTCATTTACTGAGGAGCTCTTATGCCTTATAAATTACAATAACGATTTTTTTATGTAATACAATTCAAAAATATAAATATTAAAACAAATGAGCGAGATAAAAATTATAGTTTCGTATAAAAACCGCTCACAAATAAGAGCAAGGTAACAGCCGGCTGGATCCGAAAGTAGTGGTTACAAACAAGGTTGTTCAAATAGTACCGGAACAAAGCATTATTGAAACATACAATTTAAAAGAATACTCGCAAGAGTTTTCTTAAATTGCTCTTCTAAACTCTTTGCCCAGGAGCTATGGGACGGCAGAGAATGGTGCTCGCAAACCACCTTAGCGCTAGAAGGACGCTATACATAGCAACCACTATCTCGACGAAAGCGCAGGAATGAAATTAGTGGATAATGTAACGATGCATGTCATAATAATAATGATAAAAAACTTAGATAATAGATGTTTATTTATGTTAGCTTACATAAAGTAAATTTTGACTTCGTCTCTTTCTAAGTGTCGATTGTGTATTCTGTGTTGCTAAATTTAGTGCATGTTTTTCCATTTTATTATTATTGTAAAACAATGTTTGCCATTAGATAAATAGAATTACAGTGGTCTTTAGTTCTTTACTAAAATATTTAATGCTAGCTAGTGTCCAAATTTTTATTTGTTTTATTATATTCCAGTGTATTTAAATAGCAAATTAACAAACAGAAATACATTTTTTTTTTTTGTATACAAACTTACATGAAGTGTTATTGCATTAGTTTTCGATTCTTCTTTCTGCTTTGTACGCTAACAAAGCTAGACTCTATACTGCTTGCACTATTTTGTTGTTGCTCGCTTACGGGTATTTTTTGCAATTGAATTAACCCTTCTTCCACTACGTTGACTAGTTAGTCACATAATTTTTACATTTTAAATTTTTTTTCTGTCTTTCAAAAATGGATTATTTTTCTTCGGATAATCTGCTTGCTTGCTCTCTTGGTTAGTGTTGCAAATGCCAAAATACTTTCAATGCAATGTTTTCTTGCTCTGGTCCATGTGAACAGATGTTTCATGCACAGTGTGCTAATTTGACTTAATCTGTTACGGATCTCTTATGTTCTGAGCGATCAGGTTTGCAATGGTATTTCCAATCTTGAAGGGCCCTCTCTCCGTCGAGTTTTTTTGACAAAATTAAAAAATTTGGGGAAAACTGAATATTGAGTTCAGAGATATTTTAAATAATTTCAGTGATTTTTCTCCTCAAATTGAAAAAAGTCTTAATGACACTATTATTGAAGAGACCATACTTCACAATAATACCATTACCGCGTCTTCTGTGGTTATTGCATCCACTCCGTCGATGCCAACTCATACCAAGAAAGCTAAATCCCTTAAAAAGAAAAGACAACCGAGACGAAAGCTTACTAAAAGTTTAGTCAAGACTGGCGCCGCAGCCAATTCATCTTCTTCTCATCCTGCAACTTCGTCGAATATGCCGAATAGTGTCCACCCAACCCCGTCATCATCAACCAATACCCAAGTTGTTGATACGGTTGTTATCCCTGTCTCCTTGCGTGCATTGCCAAAATCGTAATCAATTTTTGTTTCGCATCTGACATTGAACTAATATGAGTAGAAGTCACTATTCGCAAGTCAAGTTTATATATTCTTAACACCTATATTCCTCCTAATAGTAGCATAGAAGTCTACGATAGTCTTGCAGAGGCCGTTGAATACATAACTCAAAAACTTGACGTTAATGACATTTTATTGTTAGGTGATTTCAATTTGCCTGACCTAAAATGGACTATGTCTGAGGATGACACATATTATTATGCATCATGTCTTAAAACCCGACAACAACAAATTTTTGTTGACGAAATTTTAACTGATTTACAACAAGTTAGTTATATAACGAATTGTCACGGACGACAACTTGACTTAGTTTTGGCTACAGATAGTAGTAAGGTTGTTGTAAATAACGCCTTCAATGCCCTTAGTGTGGTTGATACTTATCATCCACCTTTGAATATATTGTACCAATCAGATCAAAATAATTTAAATAATAAATGCTCTTCTATAAAAATTTATGAATTCAATTTCAAAAAAGCTGACTTTTTGAAGTTGAATAACATTTTGGGGAACAATGTTACAATAATAATTTTTTAAACTCCTTTGAAAATAATTCTTTGGATAATAACATTAAATTTTTCTATAAAGAACTTTTTAAAGCTATAGCTTTGGCAGTGCCATATACATTTAAATACGTTAATAACTCTTCATACCCTTGGTTTACAAGAGGCTTAAAGAAAATTTGTAATAGTTGTTACAGGGTTTGGAAAAAATATACCTGTAGTCAAAACTTAAACGATTTAGAAGATTATAAGAAATTGTTTGATGAATTTAAATTGAAATCAGCTTCTGTTTATCCTCTGTATTTGAATAAAATGAAGTTGAACATTCTCCAAGACCCCAAGAATTTTTGGGGATTTATTAATTCAAAAAGAAAGTCAGACGGTTTTCCTGAGTTCAAGACAGATGATGGGCTTAACAGCAACCCCGAAGTAATTGCGGGGTTGTTTGCTAATTTATTTAAAAAATTCTTTTTCATTTGATTTATCTAGCCCTGATATCCCCTATTTTGAATTCATGGAAACTGACCCGAAAGTTTCATTTAATGCAATATCTTTCTCGCCTGAACTCGTGGAGAAATATATTGCATCTATTAATGACGATGTTGGAAGTGGACCTGATGGTATTCCGGCAACATTAATAATTAATTGTAGCTCTATCTTGAGTCATTCACTCAGCTTTTTGTTTAATAAATCTATTAATGATAACTATTTTTCTCAATTTTGGAAGGAATCATTCATAAGTCCGATCTTTAAGAAATGATGTAAAATGATGTTTCAAATTACAGGCCCATAGCCAAGCTATCATCAATACCAACACTTTTTGAAAAAATTGTATATAATCAAGTCAAGGTGTGCTGTGGTGAAGTCATTACATCACGTCAGCATGGTTTTGTTAATGGCAGATCTACAGTATCTAACCTTCTTGATTTCACTTCTTTTACATTAAACTCTTTGGACTCTGGTGGGCAAGTTGACTGTATCTACACAGATTTCAGTAAAAAATTTGACAAACTACCACATAACTTAATTTTTTTTAAATTAAAAAAGCTTGGATTTCCTTTAAATTTTGTCAGTTGGATCGAATCTTATTTGTCTGATAGTTCATATCAAATAAGATTTCGGAAGGTGTTGTCATCTCCATTTACTGAGTCTTCAGGTGTTCCGCAAGGAAGCCACTTGGGACCTCTCCTGTTTATTTTAGCAATAAATGATGTTACTCACATTATTAAAAACTCTCATTTGCTTATATATGCAGATGATATGAAAATATACAGGATGGCGAAGGGAGATGAAGACCGATTCCTACTGTGTTGTAAAAAAGCTTACATCTCAATTCTGATAAATGCCAAACAAAGACTTTTTCTAGAAAAAATAATATTGTAGAGTTTTATGAAAATCGTTTGATGTTGTTACATATGCAGTCTTTGAGTACGCGTAGAAATACAGCCGATATTCTTTATCTGCATCAGCTTATTACAGGGTCTGTTGCCGCACCAGATCTTCTTAAATATTTTTATTTTAATACTAACCGAAGAAGTAATTGTAACTCTAATCAATTATTTTATCAACCGGTTAGTGGAACTAATTATATGGCTTCATCCCCTTTTAATCGCATGACAACTCTTATTAATCATTGCGAAGTATATAGCATTAGCTTGTCAAAAGATCTACTCAATATTAGATTGAATAACACAGTGCAACATTTTTCAAGTCATTGACGGTGAACTAAAATCCGTTATAAGGCGTCGAAAGTACTCGCCAAAACAAGTAATTCTGCCAGAGCGTTTTGCAAAGTTGACTCATATAAGGATTTTATGGTCATTTTTGCGATTTTAAGGCAAAAATGCCGAACAAACTTAACCGAAAAAAATTCATCTAGTGCCTTAAAATCGCAAAAATTACCATAAAATCCTTATATGAGTCAACTTTGCAAAACGCTCTGGCAGAATTACTTGTTTCGGCGAGTACTTCGACGCCTTTTTCATGTGTCGCACTGTGTAATTATTATAATTAAATTTGATATTCTCGTCCTTAGTTTGGATTTTGTCGTACCAACATATACTTGTCCGCATACGTTACTTCCGTCTGCATTGCATAGTATTTTGTATACCAAATTCCATATCGTCCATATCGTCAACCTTACTTTTCGTGTTCGTGTATATACTTTTGAGCGTATTATACGATTTTGTTGCCAAACAATATTTGTTTTTGTCATAAATGTCCGTTTTATTAAGTTTTTCTGTGAAACCTTGAACATATGTTACACTTTTGTAGATCTTAGGTTCCGTGTACCTTGGTGTTGCATTTTTATTTTGTATTGTAGCTTCTCTTGTTAGTTTATTTATTGTTTTTTGCGGGAAATCATTCATAGCAAGTATACCCTTTACACGTTTTTTGTTAATTTTATGGCAGACTATATCGCTAATACTCAAAACTCTATTTATAAAATTTTTCGCGGTGTTCAGAATCGTCTTTTAAGGATGTTCCGAGTGAAAATTGATCAGTCTACCCGAAGCCGTGGGTTTTTGATACCAGTCAATCTTTATTTTGTTATTGCTTCTAATTACACTAGTCTACAAATGATTAAAAAATTTTTCCCCAATGAATGCCATTATTCGTTTTATATGTAAAATGGGCTGCTGATTCCGAAAATCACATTTTTTTTTTATTTATTTCGTGTCGTTTTCGAGATATCGGTCATTTTCGGTTTTCGGACCAAAAAATAAAGATAGTTCTATTTAAATACAAATATCTCAAGTACTGATGTCTCTATCATTCAAACGTATTATATGTCTTATTAAAGGTAATTAAATTACCTACAAATGATATTCACATCACTTTTTGGTTGGTTTGTTAGTTTCGGCGACATAAATTGATTTCTAAAAAAAACATTTTATTTTCGAAAAAATTAACAAAAAATCAAAATCAACTGCAGATTTATACAAGAAGAAATAACTTTTTTATAATTTTTTTTTTTTTGTATCATAGACTATATATTTGTGAAGAAAATAAGATACTACTTAAAAAAATCGATGGAAAAATGCAAAAGTTGTATACAATTAAATGCGTTTTTCCCTATTTTTTTCGTTTTTTTTGTAATAAACTGTTCGATAATTAAAACTTTTTGTAAAACACATGAGAAAATCCAAAAAATTCTTAAAGTAGGCCTTACAAAAAAATACCCGTGTCTCGTCGTTTTTCTCCAGCACGTCAGATTTTTTTTAATCGATTTTTGAAGTTTTTTAATCCACTGTACATGAAAAATACAAAAATAACGCATTCTTGTGTTAAATCGACGAATTTAACTATATGATCCTTACATTTGAGGTGTATTATGTGTTCAGTAAACTTATGCAGGATATTACGAGGAATATTTTTGTAGAAAATTTTAACCCTCTAAGACCCTTACTAGTGGGTCATTTTGACCCCCCACATTTAGGTCAAAATGACCCACATGGTGGGGTTTTAGAGGGTTAAAATTGTCTACAAAAATATTCCTCGTAATATCCACACAAGAATGCGCTATTTTTGTATTTTTTATGTACAGTGGATTAAAAAACTCCAAAAATCGATTAAAAAAAAATCTGACGTGCTGGAGAAAAACGACGAGACACGGGTATTTTTTTTTTAACGCCTACTTTAAGAATTTTTAGGATTTTCTCATGTGTTTTACAAAAAGTTTTAGTTATCGAACAGTTTATTATAAAAAAACGAAAAAAATAGGGAAAAACGCATTTTGGTAACTTTTCAATGAATTGTATACAACTTTTGCATTTTTCCATCGATTTTTTTAGTGGTATCTTATTTTCTTCACAAAATTGTATATAGTCTTTTATAATTTTTTTTTTTTTTGTATCATAAAGTTATTTCTTCTTGTATAAATCTGCAGTTGATTTTGATTTTTTGTTAATTTTTTCGAAAAAAAAAACGTTTTTTTTAGAAATCAATTTATTTCGCCGAAACTAACAAACTAACAAACCAACCAAAAAGTAATAGGAATATCATTTGTAGGTAATTTAATTACCTTTAATATGGCATATAATACGTTTGAATACAAATATTGGTTCTTGAGATATTTGTATTTAAATGGAACTATTTTTTTTTTTGGTTCGAAAACCAAAAATTACCGATATCTCGAAAACGACACGACAAAAAAAAAATGCGATTTTCGGAATCAGCAGCCCATTTTACATATAAAATGGAGAGTGGCATTCACTGGGAATTTTGGCTGTAGACTAGTGTTATCAGCGCATCTAAATATGGCAATGTTCCTCTTTCTTCTTCTTCCTTCGTAAATTTTATACTTTTGTGGCATGAAATTGGGGACCCCATTGACTATAAATCTTATCATTGTATTTAAAATAATTGTTTTCACAAATACAAAACTTTAATATTTCAATAAAAAGTGGTTTTGAAATATTTGTATATTTGGTTATCGAATCCCATTTTTTACTAATAACCTTTATCGCGAAATCCACAGGTATATATGTAAGAATTATTTAATTTGTTTTTGAATTTCACCGCGTCCTTTATGTTGTACTCTGAGTCAACAGTAATATTTTTCAAAATATTCCCTATGTATCTGCATAGACCGTATGAGGGGGAATTTATAGATGAACAAATGGGTCTCAGAGGCATGTTATCTTTATGTATTTTAGGTAGCCAGTATAAACGTGGTGCCGTCGCGTATGTGTTGTTAATTTATGTTTTTCTTGTTCAGTTAAGATGTTTTTGGTAAACATTTTATCAACAAGGTTATTATTTTTTTGTAGTAAAGTTAAAGTCGGGTCCCTTTAGTATCTGTTTGTAAGTCTATCCATCTCCTAATATTATGCGCATTTTTGTTACATATTCATTTTAATATAACGCCACTGTCTTGTTGCCTTTGTCCGCTTCAACAACAATGATGTCTTTGTGTCCCTTAAAAAATTCTTTGGTTGTATTGACTGTGTTTGTAACGTAATTGTCTCTTTCTGTTGGTCGTTTTTCTCTTAAGTGTCTTTCTATCAACGTACTTAATTATATTCGTGCTGCTTCTTGATCCTCCCTTTCCTTTAATGTTCTTACACAGTCTTCGCCTTCTGCGTTTATATTAAACAGTGGAAAATGTTTTTTTGTTGCTGTTGGCAGCGCGAACTTTGAACCGTGCGCAAGCAGCTGCTCAACTTCGTTAGGAATAACTTTTTCTGTTTTGTTTACAAACCAAGTAGTGTTGTTGTTGTTGTTGTTAATTTTAAGCTGCTGTACTTGATCTTCTTTTAGTTTGTTTAGTTTTTGTTGCTGCCTGTTCGTATTTTGTTGACTTTCATTTGATATCAAAACTTCGTTGTTCGTTCGTATATGTTCAAAGTCTGTCTCGTCAGTTTTTTTGTTTATTGTGTTTTCTATGTCGTTCACTTGCATCTCAACTTCTTTTAACAATTTGTGTTTGAAACTTATTAATTGATTTAATACTTTTTGTTGATAATTTCTATTGTATTTTTGTATTGTTGTTGTTAAACATAAAAACATAAACTTTTGTTTTTATTACCACGGCTGAAGCTCAATATTTTTCACTAAATTTACATAAAAAAGCCGATTACCACAACACATTTATTTTAATATTTTTTTGGTTTATTCGATGTTGATTTTATTTCAGTTGTTTAATTTTTTGACTCTATTCGGTATTTTTCTTTTGGTTTTTTTATTGAAAGCAAATTTTAGTTTGTTTTTTGTAATTTTTAAATTCAATGTTTACGTATTCTAATATGGCTTTAAAGGAATGGTTTTAATGCGTATCGTTCTATTTATTTTAAATCTGTCATATGCACATGAAAATATTAAACTAGATTTTATTTAAAAATTAAATTGTAATTAAGCCAAATGATTAAATCTTGTTTTAATTTACCCGCTTTTATCATGAATTTTAATTTCAATGTATACTAATAAATCTAGGAACTACATATAAAATTATATTGACTTATTTATATTTATTTTAATATTTTTTTGTTTATTCGATGTTGATTTTATTTCCGTTGTTGTTTATTTTTCTTTTGGTTTCTCTAATTTTTTAAATTTATTTTTTTTGTATTTGTCTTTATGTTACACCTCTGGATTTTATAGCAATTTAGCTGTTGCTATTTTGTTTCTAGCAGGTATTGTTTTTTTGTTGTTTTATTATGGTTATTGGCACAATTTTTTTTTCTTGCTTTTGTTGTAACCATTGTAATTTTATTATTTTGATTGTACATTTCATTTTATTTTGTTTTATCCTCTTTTTTATTGTTGGTTTTATGTCAACTGTTCTTTAAATCTTCGTTGGCACTTTTTAGCTGTTATTTCCTTTCGGGTTTTCATTTCGCTTTTGACATTTTGCTTTGAGCGCATTTGTTTCGCAAATCGCCGTGTTTGCCTTTTCACACATCACACAAAAAAAATATTTCTTCTATTTTTTTGTGACACTTCGTAAAATTAGCATCACTTATAAAAAATTCTGGTTTGGTCTTTCTTACATTTTTATGTTGTTTTTTTTACAATTGAGGAGGTTAGAAGCAAAGGGGTACAAGTGGTACGAAAAATTGAGTTCAGTATGAGAATAGGTAGTGGGAGCTTTGCTTTATTTATGAAACAAACATTACCTAAGCTTTTGAGTTCCTACACCTTTATAGAGCCCCATTAAGGTAAGCCAGTTCACAAAATTATAGTTTTGCTTTAAAACAAAATTCAAAAAATGTTTTTTCTAGTAAATAAGAAGCAAAGTTAGCGCAACGTAACATCTAACATAGGTTAAGAAAATATTAAATACCTCAATTTTAAGAATCTTTGAAAAATTCCCTTTTTTAAGTATTTTTTAAAAATTTTCTAGAGGTGCGGTAGGCTTTCAGTAAAATACTAATAACTTTTAAAAGCGGACCTCTATAAAAATTTTAAAAAATACCTTTAACAGAGAACGTTTTAAGGTTTCTTAGAATTATGGTACTTAGTTTTTTCTTTTGCTATGTTAGTTGCAACACGGTGCTAACTTTACTCCATTTTTACTACAAAAAAAATTTGAGTAAAATGGTGTAGGCTTTCACTGAAATACTAATAACTTTTAAAGGGGACTCATAGAAAAAATTTTAAAAAAACATTAGATGGAGCATACTTTAAATGTTATTTGACGCGCAATATTTTATTTTTTAACTCACTCTGCAATTTATGAAGCAACGTTAACTTTTACTATATTTTACTCAAAATTTACTTTTTGTTACTTGTACCCCTTTGCTTCTAACCCCCTCAATTATTCTTTAATGCTTTACATACATATACAATTTGATAGCGAATTGTTAAAAAACAACTCTTAAATTTGCTTCCCTTAAACGACTCTTTACTTCCACATTACTTTATTTATTTTTTTGCACCATAGGTACTATTTGCTTAAGTGCAAATTTCGAAACCTATTTGCGATCGGCTGACGTCTTTTTAACGACTTTATACACGTGGCGCAGATCTTGGCGAGCCCTGTTAAATGGAAATTTGGCGTACAGAAATTTAAATATGGAGGCTTTATTTTTTTTCCAGCACTGGATTACCCTTTTTTTATTCTTTCGAGGATTTTATGGTTTTGCCTGGTTTTGTTTTGAACCAAAAAGTTAACCAATTCCACTTTTGTTTGTTTCCATAATTTTGTTGTATCTTCCGAATGGATTTACACGGGTGTAAGCTCCCTTATTTCACTCGCAAATCTGTTCATTTTTAACTACGAAAGAAATTTATAAAGGGTTTCAACACTGTAGTATCGGGACTATTGCTCTATGCGGCAAGAGTCAGAGGAAGTTGTCAAGAGAAAAAAAATAAAAAAAAAAATTTAACTTTTGAAGAGGCAAACAAACAGAACAGACGTGATTTATTAATCTGTTACATTGGCGACGAGGATGGGATCACCTTGCAACGGATTTTATGGATCCACTACCATCTGGACACCATCTATTCGTCATTGTTGACTATTACAGTCGTTTCATTGAAGTTGATATTATGAAGAAAGTCATTGCTGATGAGGCAATTAAGCGTTTGTGTATCATAATTTCTCGATTTGGCAAACCGATTTCAATAACAGCCGACAACGCTAGACAATTTATAGGAGAAAAGTTTAATGAGTTTTGTGAAAAATTTAATATTCAACTGATTAACACTATTCCATATTGGCCACAGCAAAATGGTGAAGTTGAACGCCATAATAGATCGTTACTTAAGCGGTTGATAATCAGTCGAAATGAAGGCGGAAATTGGATGGATGACTTACAAGACTATTTGCTCATGTATCGAGCCACTCCTCACACAACAACATTGAAATCACCGGCCGAATTAATGTTTAATCGGAAAATTCGCGACATAATTCCTTGTATTGATGAACCAGTTGAGTAAGATGAATCAGTACGTGACAAAGACAAGGAGATGAAAGAAAAAGGAAAAGATTATGGTGATCAACGGTGAAATGCTAAACCAATCGAGATAAAAGAAGGTGATGAAGTGGTAGTAAAGCGAATTGGCTAAACAAAACAAACTCGAATCAAACTTTGAACCAGTTATCTATACAGTTATCAGTCGGAAAGGTGGAGAAGACAGCGTACAATCTTCAGAGGATGGAAAAGTTTATCGACGCAACGCATCACACATGAAACAGATTAACGAGCCATCATCAACGAAGCCAACATCGCCGCACAGTGCGAAATTTGGGAAGTTTAGCGGAACTTTATTCAATTTTTTAAATACATAAAATGCGTAAGATTATTCATTATTTCAGTAGCTTAATATCCCACCTCAAAAATCTCATACTCAGTTTGGTGAAAAACCCCGCCAAACAACTGCAAAATGCACCAGAAACTTGCATTACTTATTCAATCATACTTTTTGCCTATTAAAAGCTTTTCGATTTGTTAAAGTTAATAGAGTGGTACATACAAACGGTAAGTCAGTAGGCCGCGAAATTTTTATCATTTATTTTTTAATAAAATTGTCACTTTTTGGCATTCAAATAATTGCAAAATCTTTTCTTACTCGTATGTGATTTGTTTGTGAAAATTGTGCTTTTTAAGAAGTGGATAAGATTTACATTTTCAACTTCATTGGATACTTTAAAAGGTGTTACCACAAATTGCCATTTTGAAACGTACAAAATTTGAAAGGTAAGTTTATCCTCTACTGGAAACAAAAAACATCTTTTGCGATATTTTGCGATCTTCTTTTTAACTAAACCTTTTCCAGAATGTCTTTGGAAATTTCACACAACACCGAAATTTCATGAAAAACCGACATCGGACGCCATCGTTGGTTATGTTTTGGAAAAAATAAGCTCACCAACACTAACATCTGACACTCTTCATAGTTTAAAGGAAACTATTCGTACGCTAGTTTATAATATACTAAAAAGGTAGGGGGAATCCTCTCGAAATTCAGAAGCATTTCTGAATAAAAATGCAAAAAACAGCATATGGGTGATTCTTAGATAACTGTGCTTTTTCGAGTTGTAAAATTGGCAGATATTTTTTTTGGATTTTTGCAAGTTTCTTCATGCTATCTTATGTAAACACACTCTTAAAACTCACCTTTTAAGTAGATCAACAACATGTGTGAATTTACGGCTTTGAGGTCGAAATTAAGAAATTTTGCTGCCACGTTTGTGACATTTTAGCCACAGTATGGAAAAATTATGGTTTTGAAGCGTTTTGATGAGAGATATATTGCATATAATGGCAAATTTACACTTCAAGACAAATTTTGCAACAGTGTCATGTCTCCAGTGGTCCATTTTTTTTATACCCTACGGCCCTAAAGATCAACTATGATTCCCTGTCCTCTGTTTCAATAGCCGTTTATGATGGATTAGGATCTCCTAATTACGAATCTGATCTTGATTTTTTTCTATTACATCAGTATCCTTAGTTATCATTGCTCAAAAGTGAAAAAATCACAGTTTTGACATCTACTTAACTAAAACAGCAATAAATAAAATTAATTTTTGTCAATGGATTCAGACAGCCGAATTAATTATCAACAAGACAAAGTTTACCGTTTTTCAATTGGATTCCCAGTTTCCGAGTTATAAGCCTTTAAAAAAAGGATACCTCTCAATAACACACAAAGGACCGAAAAATTAACAAAAATGGTAAGTTTTATTATTTTTACTAGAAATATATTTTATCACGAAAATTTTAAGCCCTTGCAGACTAAAATCGGATGAAAAAATAAGGCTCTATTGTAGATTTAGTGAATGAACAGATGAAATTTTGATTCTGTGAATTTGCAAAGTAGTAGTTTAGTAGGGTCATTCACTAAATCTAGAATAGAGCTGTAATTTTTCATGCGATTATGGTCTGCAAAGTCACGAAATTTTTGTAATTAAATATGTTATTGATAATAATAATAAAACTTGATTTTTTGTAACTTTTCGGTCTCGAAAAATCATTTGTATGTTATCGAAAGATGTCCTTAATTTAAACGCTTATAACTCGGAAGCTAAGAATCCAATTGAAAAACGGTAAATTATGTCTTGTTGACAATAAATTTGGCTGTCTGAATCCATTGACAAAAACTTATTTTACTTGTTGTTGTTTTTGTTCTATAGCTTTAAGTAGATGTCAAAACAGTGATTTTTTCACTTTTGAGCAAGGATAACTCAGGATTCTGATGGTGTGGAAAAATTTTTGTATTAAAAACATAATTAATAGCCTTCAACTAAACATCTGTATACTCAAACTTTATATGAAATATGTTTTTTGCAGACTGATAAAAAGTGCCACGTTTGTGACATTTGTGATGCGCCACGTTTGTGACATTTTTGCAGTTTATCGCTCATTGTAAAGCACGCTTTTGAGATCAAGATTTTTCCGAAAGAATTTGGGGTCATGTCTGCAAATCCTACAAAAAAATTGTTTCATGCATAAAATAGAATGTACAACCTGGGAGTGCCGAGTGCCACGTTTGTGACCATAATTTAAAAAAAAAACTGTTTTTGTTTATAAAATGCCCTATAAAACGCAAACAGATTTCTTTTTGGTCGCGTTCGGACATGATGACGTTTGGGTGATGGATAGTGATCAGAATTAATGCATGTGTATTGCAATCTATTGACTGAAACAGTAGTAGCATGCAGTAGTAGCATAATACTTTTAAGAAATTTTTTTTTTCCAAAACTAGGGGACAGTTTTCAATTCGAAATTGTGCCCTCTAAAAATTGTTTAAAACTTCAGATGAGCTCAGAATATTGTAGCCTTAAGTATTTACTTAATATGTGTAGTAACTTGTTTTCTGTTCTATTTCCGTTTTTTGGTCGTTTTTCATCGTTTTGTGTATAAAAAGTAGGGGTAGGACATGCCACGTTTGTGACATTTGGGGTATATTTGCAAACTTTCACAATAGACCAATAATTAGTTGGTGGTAAAATTGATCCGCTCTATTAGAAAAACATAGTTTCTAACTTATAGCGTAATTTTTTGTGAAAAAAAAGCCTACTGTATAGGTGAAATCTCCAGAGGACACAAAAAGTACAGTTATCTGAGAATCACCCATATACCCCTTGTCTTACCCCTTTCATTTTGTATGGTGTTTTGATAAGAAAATGTCTATATCTATCAAGTTTCATAGCGATATCTGGTAGGGGAGCAGAAATACAACGTTTTAAGCATTTCCATATATGGGGAGTATAATAACCCCTTGTCTGATCCCCCTTAATTTTTGCATGGTGTTTTGTCAACTAAATATATATCCAATTATTGAGTTTCATAACTATAACTGCTATATGTGCTGAGATATGAATTAAGTTCCGCTAGACTCTGAAAATTTCGCACTGTGCGCCGTCAAGATAAAACGCAACAATTTATATCGCAGTTAAAGATCGACTCTTATTTATTTCCATAATTTATTTACCGACTCAATAAAAAGATTCACCTCTAACGTGCCACGCTAGAAAACTCACTCCCGACTCGAAAAAAACTGCAAAAACTGACCACTTGCAAAGCGACCGCATTTCACGATAACGGAAAAATTGTTCACATACGCAGCTACCGTTTCTTTTTTCGAAGCTGATCGCATGTGCCGCTAGCAAAAAAAAATGTACATGCCCAGTGGCAGTTTCTTTGTTCTTTTTAGAACGCCGCACAGTGGGGCAGATACTCTCAATACCTGGCGATAATTCAAAAAATTAAATGTTATTTCGGGATATCCTTTTACTTATATTGGTTAAGTACAATATTAACCAACGTACTATTTGGCATTTTTCAAATGACTTGTAACAAACCCATTTCATCACTACAGCTCGCTAATTTTTAATTTTGTAGACTGAAATAATTTTTATAAGTTATTTCCATATTAATCAAAGCAGTTTTTTGCTTAAGTCTATTAACATTTAATGTTATTTGACCATGGAGCCTTCATCTTCAGGTGTGTAACCGTATATAAACATGTTTTTTTCCTTAAAAATGTTTACACATTTAGGTAGGTAAGTTAAATAAAATGGAGAAGAAAAATTTTACGAAATTAAATAAATAATAGATAATTTAATTAGGTTCCAAGCCTTTCCAAGCACTAGTTATGATTCAAAAATATTCCGTTTAGTATTGACTTCTAGAAGCGATAAGAAAATTTTGCTACTTTTTGCTACTTTAAAATTTACATCGAATTTTAGAACATAACCTAAAATAAAATATTTTTTCTTGCATTGCCGACGTTATTCAAAATTTCTAATTTTGTTTTACAAATGGCCTCTAACTAATTATTTGTCACGAGTCAAGAACTTATAAATATTATGTATAGTTCTGGACTGGATAATTTTGAACAGCAATTCGGTTTTTTGTTAAAACAGATGGAAAAGAGGACAGATGGTCATCACGAGCACTTAAGTAAGAAATTATCTCATTTCAAGTCCCAATATTAGTCAAAATACCTGAAAGCGTGTCTCTTATTTTCCTATCAGAGCTGACCTTTACTATTCGTAGCAACTGTACCAAATTTGCTTCGATTATCTCAGACAGCACTCTCAATATAGAGTTTTTAAGATTTTGCTTGTATTTAGTATTTATTTATTTAAGTCTTTGGATATACAATTCCTTACGGACTAGGCAATAATTAAGAAGATAACTAGGCAAAATGAAATTAACAATTAAATTAAATAAAGATTATGTAACAATAGTTAAGATAATAGCTTTGGAAGTGACATATCTGAATTATTAATTGAATTGTTTATTAATGAGTATACTATCTAGAATACAAACTAATCAATTGATTCTTAAATAGATCCCTTGAGATCGAAAAATCTATGTCATGATTTATATTAACTTTATTAAATTCAACAAGAGCCCTTGTTATTGGTGCATCTAATGAATAGTTAGTTCTACACAACTGAATTGAAAACAAATTGCAGTGCTGCAAAGTTCTAGAAGGAACATTAAATGTTACTCGCTCAAGCAAATATGAACAATCAATATGGTTTGTTATAATGTCATAGACAAACATCAAACTGGCTATCAATCTCCTTGATTGCAGTGGCCTAACATCAATTAAAATGCAGCGAGAACTATAGGGTGGCACAAAATCTGAAAACCTAATAGATCTAAGCGCAAATTTCAGAAACTTTTTATGAACCTGCTCTAATCTGTTAGAGTGCACAAGGAAAAATGGATACCAAATAACTGATGCATATTCAAGTTTCGAACGAACATACGCAGTATATAATACTTTTGACGTATGAGGATCACAGAATTCATCACTATGACGCTTAACAAAAGCCAACATTGAATAGCATTAAGGAATGATGTAATTTATGTGGTTTACAAAAGAAAATTTAGAATCGAACAAAATGCCAAGATCTAAAACTTCACTTTTACATTTTAAAGTAGTAGAATTCAATTTATATGACCCGATCAAAAAAACTTGTCAAGTTCTTGTCATTGTATCAGAAATGTATATCAAAATGATATCAAAAATGTATCAGCCGCTGATATCCATTTTTTGTATATCATTTTGATATATTTTTGATATCATTGAATGACATGTCAATTTTGTATCAGAAATGTATATCAAAATGATATCAAAAATTTATCAGCCGCTGATATCCTTTTTTTGTATATCACTTTGATATATTTTTGATATCATTGAAAAACATGTCAATTTTGTATCAGAAATGTATATCAAAATGATATCAAAAATTTATCAGCCGCTGATATCAATTTTGTATCAGAAATGTATATCAAAATGATATCAAAAATTTATCAGCTGCTGATATGTCAAATTTAACGCTTTAGTTTGTGAATTTTATGGAAGACGAACGCGCAGCCAATTTTAGTGAAGAAAAAGTGAAAATATAATTATAATATATATAATACAAATATAATTGAGTGCAAAAAACCCGACACTCCATTCAGTTGCTGCATGCAGCCTGTGGTTGGGAAAACAAAAAGTATGGAAACGGACGAGCAGCCAATTTTAGTAAGAAGTGAATTTTCTAATAAAACTTGTGAAAAAGCACAAAAATATAATTGAGTTAAAAAAACCGACACTTCATTCATTTGCTGCATGCGGGCAATTTCTAAAAACTTGCCGACGATCAAATACAATATTGCAAAATTTGGTTATGTCAATTTTGTATCAGAAATGGATATCAAAATGATATACAAGTTTTGTATATTATTGATATACAATTTTTGTATATCATTTTGATATCTTTTTTTGATATCATTTTGATATCTTTTTTTGATATCATTTTGATATCTTTTTTTGATATCATTTTGATATCTTTTTTTGATATCATTTTGATATCTTTTTTTGATATCATTTTGATATCTTTTTTTGATATCATGGTGATATACAAAAAGCGTTACATTCCGTATATCACTGTGATATCCTTTTTTTATCAAAATTTTGTATGTCACTGACAAATTTTTGATATCATTTTGATATATTTTTGATATACTTTTTTTGATCGGGGACGATGGAAAACATGCTGAAGCTTTGCAGAAAGTTACATGGCAACACTTATCAATATTTAAAAATAATTGATTTCGAGAGCACCAAACAAACAAATTTTTTAAATCATTTTGAAGTGAAATAATATCCAAAAGACTTTTAATTTTTAAAAATAGTTTTAGATCATCAGCATAGAGTAAGAAATTCGCATTCTTTAGACAAAATCCAATATCATTTATAAATAAAATAAAAAAAAGTGGACCCAAAATGCTACCTTGAGGAACTCCCGAGCTTGCTATGAACGATCTAGATTTAACACCGTCAACAATCACAAAATTCAACCGATTACGTAGATAGGAGCTTAACCAATCTAAAACTTTCGAGTGGAATCCAAGTTTTGACAATTTAGAAATAAGAACTTTATGTGAGACTTTGTCAAAAGCCTTTGAAAAATCAGTATAAATTGTATCAACTTGTAAACAGTTTGAGAAAGCCGCAATGCAATAGCCAGAAAAAACAGCCAAATTAGTGACTGTAGAACGACCAGTAAAAAAACCATGTTGCATTGGACTAATCACATTTTTTATAGAAAAAAATATTTTTTCCTTAACAATGCTCTCAAATAATTACGACACAGTGGATAATTTTGAGATGGGCTGTGACGGACACATACGTATCAATATTTTTTTTTGAACAGGAACAGTATTCGAACACACCTATTTCCGATAAAAAGTATTCGAACACACCTTTTGCTAATAATAAGTATGCGAACACACCTATTTCTGACAAAACAGTTAATGAACAGAACTATTTCGAACAAAACAGTACTGCCAACCTTCGCAAGTAAAAGAGCCAGGAAGAAAATGTCTGTGACAATGACAGATGTGAATGGAGATTGCTGATTTCCGTCTTTTTCTTTTTGATAAACCGAGCTGATCTGACGTGCTGGAAATAAAATCTAAAAAAATCGAAATAAAAAGAAAACTAAAAAGAAAGTAAAATTGTAAAAACGATTGATGAAAAGAATCTAAAACATTAAAAGAAAAACTTAAAAGCGAAAGGAGATCGTAAAGTAAAGTTGTGTTAAAATACACTTAAACTGAATTTGTATATATTGGCCTGGAATTTAAAGGCAATACATCTTAAAAATTTTGAAAGCATCAAATTCATCGGCTGAAAGCAACTAAATTTATTAAATTGCCAGCAACCTGAAAGAGTTGGAGGTATTCAGATGGCCAAATTAAGCCATCAACGCTCCAAGTCGACGCAGTCATCGGTGGAATAAGAGTCAGCAGCAGTCTGGGCAGCATTCCCCATTCAGCATCAGTCATCGTCATCATCCTTAACACTCAGTGGACCTGGAAAGAAAAGAGAAAACAGAAAAAACAGGTATATTGTGTGTGTAAAAAAAAAAGATATAAGATTACTTAAAGAAAAGAAAAACCAAGCTAAGCATAAAGAGAAAATAAAATAGAAAATAAGGTGTTAGCTATTAGATTTTGGTAGGCACCTATATGATGTAAATTGTGATAGGTTTTCCTTTTTTACTTAAAAATTTTAACGTTTTCAAAACGGTTCGTCGGTCGATACCTGAAATTTGGCGCCAGGTGGCTAGGTAGGTCAGACTCACAAATTTGAACGGAACCTGTAGAATAGAAAAAGCACATAAGAGCAAAATATTAGATAAATAAAAAAAAAAAGAAAACCTAAAATTAGTACCAGACGAAAGTTTGTATGCAAAAATCAGAGATTCCTGGGTAAACAATTAAAATTTGCAAAAGAAAGAAAAAAAGGCTACACGCAAAGAAAAATTAAATAGAAAGATAAAAAGTAATCTTAAGATAAATTGATAGAATATACCTAAGCAATCATTTTTGGTAATTATAAGATACTTTCGCACATACCTGTTTATATACTTACCTGTTAATACTTACATGTTCATTCACCTGTTATAAAACCCACCTTTATGTTCATGTGTGTGTTGTGAATTTACCTGTTAAAAAAAAAAGAGAAAAAGAAAAAAAAAAAACCTAAAGTAAATTTAAAAAAAAAAGAAAAGAAAAGCAAAAGAAAAAAAGAGATAAAAATTGTAATAAAAAAAAGAAGAAAAACAAGTAAAATTAGTACATAAAAGTATTCTAGATAATACGTTAGATATAATTCTTAAGTGTAGTATCTTAAAAACCTAGATCCACTATACTTACCTATACTTACCCTTAAGAGAATAACTAGCTTTCCTTAACCCTCCGGGGACTTAATTTGATAAAAAATATGCAAGGATTAAAAATGGAAACTAAGAATTAAGTGTAAAATAAAACATAAACGTAAAATAGAAATAAAGAAAAAGAATGTTAATTGGCTAAAACAAAAAGGAAAAAAATATAAAAAAGATTTTAAGATATTAAAGTTTAAATTTTGTCATTAAAGATCACAACTTTAATTCAAGAATATATACTTACATATAGTAATACGTTTTATGTTCGTTTGTAAGACTAATTAGGATAGTTATATTTTGTATGTACATTATCATTGTACTTATAGGATATAATTTATCTTTACATTGTATTAGTTATTTAGTACCTAATAAACAATGTTGTACAATTGTATTTGTTGATTTTGTGTTGTCATTTAATATGGAGTAGATTTTTTTTACAGGAAGTTAAGGTCATGCAGCTGTAAGTAAAGGAACCTTGTTTTTATTAGGGGTATTCAATACATTTTCCTTATAGGCGAGATGGATGCCAACGGTTGGCCAGAAGGTCAAGTAGGTGGGTCGCCAAGTGCCAAACTATCAGGCACCCGTGTTAAGTAGACTTTTACCAAACTGTCAGCTTGGTGGAAATGTCATTTTGAAATAATATGTCTTTCGTGCTGTTTAGTGTTTCATGTTTTTATTCTTTTCTTTTTCGCTTCCGTTTTTTTCTTCTTTCTTTCATTTTCTATACTATTTTTTGTGTATTTGGCACGCAATAATTTTAAATGTGACGGTTTCGGGAGTGAAAACGAACCACCATTTTCCGACGAGTTTCAGCCGTGAGCTTATTTGACAGCGTGCCTCACTCCGCCTATCGTACGTTACAATTTTGGCGCCCAACATTTAGGACATTTGAATGAATGCCTCTTCTTTTTTTCTTTGTCTGACAGTCGCGTCGGGTTTCGAAGGCTGGATTGTCGTATGTCCCGGAAAGCCGATGGCTATGCCTGTGTTGCGACGACAATCTACGCTGGAGAAATTCGGTTCGACTGAAAGACAAATCCAACCTTTTCCACATCCTTCTATCCATCTCTCCGTCTTTCACTCGCGTCAGGCTTTAAAGCCGAGGTCAACGTATGTCCTGGAAAGCCGCTGGCTATGCCTTAGTTGCGACGCTGACCAAAGCTTGAAGAGCCTGATCCGATTGAAAGAAAAACCCTCTTTAACGCTGTATTTTGGTTTTAGTGTTTCATTTTTCTAGTTCTATCATTTCCGAAATGAGTGGCAACACTTCGTCTCTGTCAGTTGGTAAGTCAAGTAGATTGTTGACAATACTATCACTTTCGCGACCACTGTCAGGGGCTTAGATGTTAAAACCCAATTTCCCTATTTTTCTTTCTTCTATAAGACATTTTCCACACAAATCTTTTCAAGCGGGATGGAAATCAAATAAATTATTTCTTTTTATCTAAAGAAAAAGTTTAGTTTGTATGATTTTCGTTTTTTTTTTTCATTCAGGAATTCATTTTTTATCCTAGTTAAATTTAGAATAATAAAGAAATACAATTCACAATGCCAATAAATACGGATAAGTTTACAAATACGTCATAAGTTCCTTGAAATACACTGCAAAAAAAAAAAAAAAAAAAAACCTTAACAACCTTTAATATATCCTAATTACATTAATTTTTGTGTTTTACATTTTTATATTTTTAAAATAATATCGCATAATTATTTAATCTAAAAGTTGCATTATAAATTAGATCTACGTGTAAATACACTCAAAAAAAAATTTTTTTTTTCGAATATATTGCGTTTTCGGTTGGAATAATTTAGAATTTGTTATGAGTTACGACTTGAGGTCGGGTAATAAAGGCAAATCATTGAGTTTTGGTAGAGGAAAATCTTTACAAACGAAAACTAATAAACAGTCTTACAATCGAGACCATTCGGTTTCTAACGTGGCACTTTCAAGACCCGGGTTGAATAATCTAAATAGTCAAATGACATCGACAGCTTCTGCTACTGCTCCTACTTCAACAGGACCAGTTATGTCAATGGCGTCAAATGATGCATTAAATAGCAATGCTCCGAGTGCGAGTGGTTCCAATACCACCAACGCTACTGTTAGGTTAGGTTAGAGTGGCGGTTTAGCGATGCAAGCTAAAACCTAAGTAGCACTAAAAGTGCCATTTTAATACCACAAAAGTGACTCGACAGACTGGTATAAGTGTATGTGAAAATTTTAATCACCTAACTAACGATATCTATATCCAGTTAGTCCTATTAAGGTAATTGAGCAGCGAGCCAATTTCAATGTCGGCAATTTCGCTGAGTGTATTGAAGAAAGGCTTTCCCAGTGATGTAAGTCTTACTCTAGCCAGAGCTGGGCAGTCACAGAGAAAGTGTTCAAGAGATTCTTGCTCGCTTGCAACTAAGCAACTCCGACAAAAGGGGTTGAAAGGGATGCCTAGTTTTTCAGCATTCTTGCCGATGGCCCAGTATCCAGTGCAAACTGCGGTAATTCTTGCTATATTAATACGGTTATTAGCTAGTAAATAAGTAGTTTTTGACCTGCTATATGAAGGCCAGATTGACCTGGATATCCTACATGTAGTCAATGCTTTCCAATTAGTGTTCGCCTCGGTTACGTAAAACGAGAAGATCCTCTTCTTTACTATACCTAGCGGAGTATGTACCCGCACCGCACTGGTGACGTTAAGGGAGGAACCGTGCCTAGCAAGTTCGTCAGCCTTTTCGTTGCCCTCGATGTCCCTATGGCCTGGAACCCAAACGAGAGCAATATCAAACCGACGCCCGAGCCTGACTAACTCCTTCTTGCAGTCCCCCACCAATTTTGACCTTATTATTGCTGAATTCAGTGCTTTGATAACTGCCTGACTGTCTGAGAGAATTGCCACTTTTCCGGAAATGTCATTATTCCCTAAGGATTTGCAGGCTTCGAGGATGGCAAAAACTTCTGCCTGAAAAACGCTGGCTGAATCTGGCAAGCGAAATGATTGAGATAGTTTCAGGTTTTCTGAAAATATTCCCGCGCCAACACCACACTCCATCTTGGAGCCATCGGTGTATATGGCGGTTTCAAAATTTAGGTTGATACTGCCATCTTCCCACTGAGCTCTATCAGGAATCCATACTCGAAAGTTATTATCAAAACTGAGTATGGGGCAGGTGTATTCTGTTGAGCTCTTGAGCTCAGTTTGCAGATTTTCAAGGATGGAGAAGTGACCATACGGCTTTGGTACCCAAAAGCCGGTTTCCCTGAGTCTAACTGCGCTGCTTGAAGCAATTGCTTTAATAAAAAAGGTAGGAGGCAAAAGGTGTAAAATAACGCTTAGAGCTGCGGTAGGGCTACTGTTACATCGCCAAGTTATAGCAGCATAACAGCTGCTGGGGTAAGAGAAGAATTTGCACAAGCTCGCATAACAAATACATCTTTGCAACCACCTATTCAAATGATCACACCCAGCACGGTAGTTAACGAGGAGGGTCTGACTCTTCGGGAGTATGTCAGTGCAAGTTCTGGGATGGTGCAGGCGAGTGTCATGCGCGAAGTTGAAACTTGTATTCTGCGACTAGTTCCCCGCATAGTCACAGAAGCAATGCAAGCGGAAAGGGAGCGTCATCAAGGGAACACGTCATCACCATCTTTGAACTCGTTTCATGACAGAACACAGCAGGGCAATGGTGATCAAAATAGCCAAAACGCTCAAGCACAATCCAATAATATACACCATTTCCATCAAGTGCAAACCAGCAACATATTCCAACTCAAAGTAACTCTAATCCACACAATGACTTTCAGACTTTCAACGCATACCCAAATTATCGCTATTTTCACCAACAATCAAATTTACAAAATCCACAGCTTGTTCAACAGCAAAATCCAACTAATTTGTATGCGCATTATAGCCATTTGCCCAACTCCAGGCATTTTGATTTGAGTAAATGGGGCATCAAGTTTGACGGCACGAAAAATTCGAGTACAGTAGAAGACTTTCTGTTTCAAGTAGAAGTCCTTAGACAAGACTTTGATTGCCCATGGGAAGAATTAGTTAAAAATTTCCATCAATTGTTAGCTAGTGAGGCATCAGAATGGTTTTGGAGCTATAGGAGATCAAATTCAAATATTCAATGGGAGTCAGTGAAGGCAACCATGCAGCGAAAGTTTAGGAGATATGATAGCGATTACAAAATTCAGCGTAGGATTATGGAAAAGCGTCAGCTGTCCCATGAATCAGCTGAGGAATTTTGCAAAGGAATTATAGTTTTAAAAAACCAAATGCGCGATCAAATGCCTGAGTTTGAGCTGGTTAGAATAGTGAAAGATAATTTGAAAGAAGGGCTGTCTCAACTTTTATATCCCATCAATATTAACTCCATGGACAGATTGATAGAAGAGTGCAGGCGTGCAGAGAGAAACATCGCAAAAAGACAAAAAGAGCGTGATAATTTCCGAAACATGGCGCCTAGAAGAGTCCATGAGCTTGATGTTGAAGTTGAGCAAGATGGTTATTTTGATATTGAAGCTTTAAATAACCAACATACGGCTCAAAAATTGAAACCACAGCTAGTCTACTGGAATTGTCGCTTGGTTGGTCATACGTATTTTGAGTGTACTGCAAGTCAAAGAAATATTTTCTGTTAAAAGTTTGGTGCAGAAAACATGTATACAACAAATTGTGTTAGATGTCAGGGAAACGGGCTGAGAAACACGAAACGAGCTGGTGTTTCATGTCAGACTCAAGAGAACCAGCAAATTTAGATCCTAGTTCCGATCAGTCGAAAATTACAATTTTAGAAAATAAAAATAGAAAAGCAATTTTGAAAAACAAAGTTAGTACACTAAGAGAAATTCTACCCTATCATGTAAGATTAGAAAACTATAAAAAAAGGAGAAAACAAATATTTGAGCAAAACAGTTTTGTAGTCAGCAAAAAGATTTTAGAGGCGAGAATAAGGTACGGAAACAGAAAGCATGAAAGAAAAGTTATATCATCGTCAAGTATACCGAGTGTTTTAGATATAAGACCCTATATGGATGTGCGGATCAATGATTTTGAGATAAAAGGCCTAATGGATAGCGGTGCAAGTGTTAGTTGTCTAGGTAAAGGTTGCATTGAACTAGCTGATAAACTAAAGTTACATATTTGGAATTACAAGTCCCTCATAAAAACAGCTGACGGTAAAAGTCAACAGATCATAGGCAAGGTTAGAACTAAGGTTGCTTGTAAAAACAAGATAAAGTACTTAACACTGTACTTAGTCCCATCTCTTTCACAATGCCTTTATTTGGGTTATGACTTTTGGCGCGAGTTCAACATCATTCCTTTTATGATAAATAGTTTGGAAAGTGAACCACTGGTTACCGATGCTGAGCCTCTAAAAATTCATGTTTTAACAAAAGAACAACAGCAACAACTCGAATTAGCAAAGAGTGAATTTAGATGTTACACTAAGTATGGTTTAGGTAAAACAAGCGTTGAAGAGCATAGTATCGATACTGGTGATGCACCTCCCAAAAAGATGAGATATTTCCCACTTTCTCCAGCTGTTCAAAAGTTAACCTATGAGGAACTGGATAGGATGACAAGTCTCAATGTCATTGAACCGGCAAATCAAGCTAGTTGGAACAACAGAACAACGCTAGTTATTAAACCTGGGAAAAACAGACTTTGTTTGGATGCGCGTGAGCTGAATAAAGTAACCGTAAAAGATGCATACCCACTACCAAATATAGACAGCCTCTTGAGTAGAATAGGAGACACGATCTTTATTTCGGCGGTGTATTTAAAAGATGCCTTCTGGCAGATTCCACTGGAAAAATCCAGCCGTCCAAAGACTGCATTCACGGTACAGGGTAGGCCACATTACCAGTTTACGGTAATGCCCTTTGGCTTATGCAATGCCGCACAACGGTTATGCAGGCTTATGGACAAAATTATACCGTCCGAAATCAGGGATCGTGTCCTAGTGTACTTGGACGATTTGTTAATAGTGTCGCCCGATTTTAAAACCCACTGCGATATGCTAAAGATTATAGGCCAGAATTTGACAAAAGCAGGTTTAACCATAAACATGCAAAAGTCAAAATTTTGCTTCACCGAATTGAAGTACTTAGGATATCTTGTTGGAGGGGGTAAGCTCAAAACAGATCCCAGCAAAATTGAAGCTATAGCTCGAATATCCACACCTAAAAATGTTAAACAAGTCAGGCAATTCCTAGGTACTGCAGGTTGGTATCGGCGGTTTATTTTAAATTTCGCTTCACTAACTGCCCCAATCACAGATACCCTAAAAAAATCGCAAAAATTTCTATTTCCACCTGAAGCTCAGCAAGCTTTTGTAAAACTAAAAGAAGCCTTAATATCAAGTCCGGTGTTAGTCAGTCCAAATTTCGAAAGGCATTTCTTTGTCCAATGCGACGCGTCTGACATGGGGATTGGTGCTGTTTTGTTTCAAGAAGACGAAGCAGGGGAAGAGCACCCGATTGAATACTTTTCCCAAAAACTTAACTCGGCTCAAAGAAATTATTCCGTTACGGAAAAAGAATGCTTGGCCGTAGTAGCAGCAATCGCAAAGTTTAGACCTTACATCGAACTCATGCCTTTCACAGTGATCACTGATCACTCCAGCTTAAAATGGCTGATGAAACAAAAAGATCTGAACGGTCGCCTGGCAAGATGGCGTCTGAAACTTCAGGGATTTGATTTTGAAATACAACACAGAAAAGGTACTAAAAATGTAGTTCCAGACATGCTTTCAAGATTCGATATGGAAGAATTAGATTTTAGTAGCCATTTAACAGCGATAGATTTGAACTCCGAGGCATTTAAAAGTGAAAAATACATAAATCTGATACAAACGGTTGAAGAAAATACTGAGAGGCTTCCAGATATCAAAATTCTTGATGGATACGTATATAAGCGCACACATTTTTATGACGGGGATCCTATAAACGAAGACCACTCGTGGAAGTTGTGGATACCTAAAGAACTTACTAAAAACATAGTGGAATATGCGCATACATCAAGAATCGCGATACATGGGGGTATAGCTAAAACTTTAGGTAGGATCCGCGAGTACTTTTATTGGCCAGGTATGTGTTCAGACGTGCGCGAGTTTGTTAGAAATTGTGAAACTTGCAAAGAGTGCAAGCCGACCAATAGGATACTCAGACCAACCATGGGAGGTGAGGTAAACACTATAAGAGCTTTTCAAAAATTGTATGTTGATTTTTTGGGTCCATATACCCGTTCAAAAAGTGGCAACTCTTATATTTTCATCGTCTTAGACCACCAAACAAAATTTGTCTTATTAAAAGCCTTACCGAAAGCTACATCCGAAGCTGCAATAAAATTTTTGACGACTGAAGTTTTCCATAAGTTCGGTGTCCCCGAAATTATCCATTCGGATAATGGACCTCAGTTCGTGGGAAAAGATTTTAAAGAATTATTGGAAACGTTTGGTATATGTCACATGAAAACCGCATTCCATGCCCCCCAGGCTAACGCCAGTGAAAGAGTGAATCAATCGATACTAGCTTCGATACGAGTGTTTTTAGATAACGATCAATCTGATTGGGACATAAATCTCTCAAATATAGAGTGCTCGCTTAGGTCATCTGTCCATGCTTCGATAGGAATGAGCCCATATTTTGCCGTGTTTGGTACGAACATGATCACACATGCTAGTGCATACAAAATCGCTAAGAAATTAAATATGTTAGAAGATAATGAAGCTCATATAATACCTAAGTCTCAGAAGCTTGAGCTTATACGAAGTAGCATAAAAAATCAGTTACATACGAAAACAATGTCAAATACTATAATAAGTAGGGAGATTGTGTTTACACCCGGTCAAGAAGTTTTTAGAAAAAATTTTATACAAAGTGATTTTGTCAAAGGAATCAATTCAAAACTTTGTCGACCATGGCTAAAGTGTCGCGTTAGGAACCGAATCGGTCAAAACATGTATGAAGTTGAGAACTTGCAAGGAAAACGCATTGGAGTCGTACATGCTCAGCACCTGAAACAATGAAGAAAAATACAGCCTAACTGTACCTTAACGTTCAGAACAGATTCAATGCTTAACAAAATTTTGCCTATGCTGCAATAACTTTTTGGTTCTCATCAGTTAAAAAAAAAGACAACTAATATACAAAAAACTCTAACTAGGTGGCACCAACTCAACCTAAGAGATTTCATATTTAGAGACAGTAACGATTGAAGTTCATACTAACAGTAAAAAGTAAGAATAGTTGTGAAATAGAATGTGTATTTGTTATTTAATAAACCATGTGTCCGATATTTGTTTGTTCCCATCCCAACGTCGCTCCTTTGAAGTCACTGCGTGTGGTTGGCTTTGTGACGGACACATACGTATCAATATTTTTTTTTTAACAGGAACAGTATTCGAACACACCTATTTCTGATAAAAAGTATTCGAACACACCTTTTGCTAATAATAAGTATGCGAACACACCTATTTCTGACAAAACAGTTAATGAACAGAACTATTTCGAACAAAACAGTACTGCCAACCTTCGCAAGTAAAATAGCCAGGAAGAAAATGTCTGTGACAATGACAGATGTGAATGGAGATTGCTGATTTCCGTCTTTTTCTTTTTGATAAACCGAGCTGATCTGACGTGCTGGAAATAAAATCTAAAAAAATCGAAATAAAAAGAAAACTAAAAAGAAAGTAAAATTGTAAAAACGATTGATGAGAAGAATCTAAAACATTAAAAGAAAAACTTAAAAGCGAAAGGAGATCGTAAAGTAAAGTTGTGTTAAAATACACTTAAACTGAATTTGTATATATTGGCCTGGAATTTAAAGGCAATACATCTTAAAAATTTTGAAAGCATCAAAGCATCAAATTCATCGGCTGAAAGCAACTAAATTTATTAAATTGCCAGCAACCTGAAAGAGTTGGAGGTATTCAGACGGCCAAATTAAGCCATCAACGCTCCAAGTCGACGCAGTCATCGGTGGAATAAGAGTCAGCAGCAGTCTGGGCAGCATTCCCCATTCAGCATCAGTCATCGTCATCATCCTTAACCCTCAGTGGACCTGGAAAGAAAAGAGAAAACAGAAGAAACAGGTATATTGTGTATGTAAAAAAAAAAAAGATATAAGATTACTTAAAGAAAAGAAAAACCAAGCTAAGCATAAAGAGAAAATAAAATAGAAAATAAGGTGCGAAAGGTTAAAAATATAAGAGATTCGTTTGTAAAAATTTATTTTTGTTAGCTATTAGATTTTGGTAGGCACCTATATGATGTAAATTGTGATAGGTTTTCCTTTTTTACTTAAAAATTTTAACGTTTTCAAAACGGTTCGTCGGTCGATACCTGAAATTTGGCGCCAGGTGGCTAGGTAGGTCAGACTCACAAATTTGAACGGAACCTGTAGAATAGAAAAAGCACATAAGAGCAAAATATTAGATAAATAAAAAAAAAAAGAAAACCTAAAAATAGTACCAGACGAAAGTTTGTATGCAAAAATCAGAGATTCCTGGGTAAACAATTAAAATTTGCAAAAGAAAGAAAAAAAGGCTACACGCAAAGAAAAATTTAATAGAAAGATAAAAAGTAATCTTAAGATAAATTGATAAAGTATACCAAAGCAATCATTTTTGGTAATTATAAGATACTTTCGCACATACCTGTTTATATACTTACTTGTTAATACTTACATGTTTATTCACCTGTTATAAAACCCACCTTTATGTCCATGTGTGTGTTGTGAATTTACCTGTTAAAAAAAAAGAGAAAAAGAAAAAAAAAAACCTAAAGTAAATTTTAAAAAAAAGAAAAGAAAAGCAAAAGAAAAAAAGAGATAAAAATTGTAATAAAAAAAAGAAGAAAAACAAGTAAAATTAGTACATAAAAGTATTCTAGATAATACGTTAGATATAATTCTTAAGTGTAGTATCTTAAAAACCTAGATCCACTATACTTACCTATACTTACCCTTAAGAGAATAACTAGCTTTCCTTAACCCTCCAGGGGCTTAATTTGATAAAAAATATGCAAGGATTAAAAATGGAAACTAAAAATTAAGTGTAAAATAAAACATAAACGTAAAATAGAAATAAAGAAAAAGAATGTTAATTGGCTAAAACAAAAAGGAAAAAAATATAAAAAAAGATTTTAAGATATTAAAGTTTAAATTTTGTCATTAAAGATCACAAATTTAATTCAAGAATATATACTTACATATAGTAATACGTTTTATGTTCGTTTGTAAGACTAATTAGGATAGTTATATTTTGTATGTACATTATCATTGTACTTATAGGATATAATTTATCTTTACATTGTATTAGTTATTTAGTACCTAATAAACAATGTTGTACAATTGTATTTGTTGATTTTGTGTTGTCATTTAATATGGAGTAGATTTTTTTTACAGGAAGTTAAGGTCATGCAGCTGTAAGTAAAGGAACCTTGTTTTTATTAGGGGTATTCAATACATTTTCCTTATAGGCGAGATGGATGCCAACGGTTGGCCAGAAGGTCAAGTAGGTGGGTCGCCAAGTGCCAAACTATCAGGCACCCGTGTTAAGTAGACTTTTACCAAACTGTCAGCTTGGTGGAAATGTCATTTTGAAATAATATGTCTTTCGTGCTGTTTAGTGTTCCATGTTTTTATTCTTTTCTTTTTCGCTTCCGTTTTTTTCTTCTTTCTTTCATTTTCTATACTATTTTTTGTGTATTTGGCACGCAACAATTTTAAATGTGACGGTTTCGGGAGTGAAAACGAACCACCATTTTCCGACGAGTTTCAGCCGTGAGCTTATTTGACAGCGTGCCTCACTCCGCCTATCGTACGTTACAGGGCCTGTAATTTGACACAAGATTCTTATGGCCACACTTGTGGATGGGTTCAATAAAAGCAATTTTCCAGCTATCAATAAAAGTACCCATTGATAACGATTTATTAAATAAAAGCCACAAAGGCTCAGATATTGCTATAGAGCATTTTTTTAAAAGATAAGGAAAATGCCATCAATGTCAGATTTTTGTGAATTTTTCAATCCATTTATTCCCATAATGATATCATCCAATGTCAACTGCAGGGAACCAATATCAATTACAGGGACTATCTGTGCCAAAATTTCAGAATCGTTCCAATAATTGTTTGACTCATAATTTGATTCAAAGAAATCAGCAAAAAGGTTTACAGTTTCATCTACAGAATTTGAACAAACTCCATTATAGGACATATTCAAAGGAACAGAAGAGGATGTTTTTTTAGAACTTATAAAATTCCAAAATGACTTTGGATTAGACTTGATATTCGATTCAAATTTAAGAATATAGAGTAGAACGGGGCAATGTCGTGCACTCAACTATGACATGCTCGTAAAGCCGTACATCTCAAGCGAATGCGACGAGTAAGCATCCGATCGAAAGATAATTTCATTGGTTACATCCATGTGTGACAACATTTGTGTAGCGAGAAATTGTGTTTGTGTAAGTAAAGAACAAAAAAATGTGCACGACAATACCCCCCTCAAAATTTGTGGGGTAATGTCGTGCATTGTTTTCCGAGTATAGTAAAGGTACCAAAATGTGTGAGAAATGATAGGTAGTGGTTCTATTAGAGGAGATTTAGCATTATCATGTATTTATTCATTATTATACAAGTTTGAAGTACATAATATGTTGTGTAGAGTAGAACGGGGCAATGTCGTGCACTCAACTTTGACATGCTCGTAAAGCCGTACATCTCAAGTGAATGCAACGAGTAAGCATCCGACCGAAAGATAATTTCATTGGTTACATCCATGTGTAACATTTGTGTAGCGAGAAATTGTGTTTGTGTAAGTGAATGTGCACGACATTACCCCAATGGTCGTTTTAAAGGTCAACTTCGATAACGCGGTGAAGCCCAACATTTTTTTCGAAAACCAAATACTTCTTTTCTTTGGCAGGATATTTCGTTTCAGAAAACACTTACCTGGTATATTTTCCCGCAGGGAAAATTATTCTTCTGACTCGATGAAAAAACACTTTTATCGTCCCGAAAGCGTGCGTTTTGAAAAAAAGGTTACACTGTAGAGGCGAACTGGTGAAAATTGCTAGTATTATATGCATAAGCTCAGTAGGTCAACAGGTCCCTACCTTACGAATTGTTGGTAAATCATTCAATTCCTTGGGCTAAAACAGCCAGTGCACGACATTACCCCCTGCACGACATTACCCCGTTCTACTCTACTGTTTATACAGAAATTTATTAAGAAAATTAAATTCCCTCGAATAATGCACATATTTCACTCTATCGCTCTCATCATTCGTTGCTTTGAATAGTTTATGAAATTTATTTCTAAGATTCTTTAGCTTAAGGCCTTTCGTGTACCATGGCAATTTGTGAACTCTTCGTGAAACAAGTGGAATATTATTATTGCAAATAGACGAAAGATTTATTTTAAAGTTTTCATAGCATAGTTTCTAGATTCTAAACCAAAAGTAACATCAGCAAACTAGTAATACTCTAAGGTTATACTTAGAGGATTATGATGCATATCAGTATTAGATATCGGAAAAGGACATTCCTCTAAAAGATACTTAACATTACTGCTTGTAAAAACAAGATCCAAAATTTTATTCAATTTGTTAACAACATGATTAATTTGTTTCAAATCTATACTAAAAAATCCATCAATAACATAGATCGCATGGGGATGATTAACATTGTTAGGAATGAGATAACACTCATCTGTATTAACAAAAGACCATGCAATACTACTCAGATTAAAATCTCCTAAAACAATAAGATAATTACCATAATTTTCAACAGAGAGATGCAATAAATTATCAATATGAGCAGCATACAAATCATAAGAGCTGTTTGGTGGAATATAAGAAGCACAGATATATATCAAATTATTTTTAGTTTTTATAGCAATGCAAATCTGATCAAGCAATGAATCAGAATTAGTAAGTTGTACAAAATTAGAGCACAGCGTCCTTTTAACGGCAATTAAAGCGCCACCACCTCTCAAACAGCCAGTTTTTAAAGGATCTCTATCTTTGCGGAATACATTATACTCTTTCAAATCAAAAATCTCAGAATCATAAAAATCACTATTTAACCAAGTTTCAACCAAAACATAGACATCATAACCATTTTGAAGAACAGCAGCGCAAACAGCATTGATTTTAGTCCGCATTCCAGAAATATTTTGAAAATAAATTTTCAGCAATTGCGGATTTTCAAAAGAAGAAAAAGCTGGAACTACTTCTTTTCTTTTTGGTTGAACCCTTTCAGAAAAAACTGAAAATCTCTAACCCTTACACCGAGCGGCCAAATATCAGGATTTATGATTTCATTATAGAAGGACGACGGTACAGCAAGTTTGAAATTCACATACCTAAGTGAATCCTGTTGGGCATCTTTTTTAATCAATTTGCTGCAAGTGATATGGCTACTTGCTATGGTAGTACGTTTCGCTACATATTGAATCAAATCAATTTCAGACACCGTAGGTTTAATCGAGGTGACATGAACCCATTTCAAACGATCAGCAAACTCCAGCTCAGCATTCACATTTTGACCAACAACAAATGACCGCTTCTTTCGTATTTTACTAAAAATTTCATTACCCTGAGTGTCAGCATTCCCTTCAGCAATCAAAATATCAGGCTCAACAGGTTCACCATCATTAAGGGCATTTACATTTGTATTCTCAAAATTTGAGAGAGGGTCTAAGCATGTATTGACATCAAAAGAATTTGCAGAACTATCACCAAAGTTGTGCTTATCAGCAAGTATAGGAATATTAGCAGAAAATTCAGTAGACGCATCCAAAGTCTTGGAAGCAGGAAAACCAGCAGACGAAGACAGAGAATTACGAGCGCAAGCAGCATAACTATCAGCACTGATAACTGAGATGACTGCATTCCCTCCTGGGGTTCTAAAATCTTCATGGAAGAGACATCAGTAGAGCCAACCCCAGTAGCAGAGATAGCGGCATTCATACAAGACAAAGACTGTGAGACATCAACACTTGCACTAGCAGTGCGAGTGCAAACCTTATTCTCAGCAGGCAAATTCTTAGAAACAGTTTTGGAATTTTTTGTTTTTGTTTTGTTTTTTAAGTCACTTTTTTTGTCATTGTTTTTCAAAATTAAATCAGCAAGTTGATTTTTAACTTCACTGATTTCACTCGTAGAGCTATATGTTCTCTCCAACATAATTCACGCACTTGCTTGTGCAATTATCATATATTAAAACATGTGACATAGCGCCTAATCCACGAGTATTTATGTTTGATAGTACCGACTATATTCAACCGATAGTTTGACGAATGCGCGTACACCTTTAACGAACTGAACACTGCTTATCGCTTCAAATAGTTGGCAATGCTACTGTTGTTGAAAACAGGTGGTTTTGACAGTTGCGTTTTCGCGCTGTTGTGTTTGTCAGTATTTGTTAGAAAATTTTTTTTTTATTTGTAAAACCAGCGTTTAAAAAGTTGACATTTCTTTCACAGTTTCTGCTGTTGCTTAAACTTCTGCTTGCGACAATTAAACAAGTCGAAGTCAAAGCAAACGCAAAAATCCGCAGTTGACAAAATACGAAGCACTTATTTTTCAACAACTTCGGCAGTTGTCGTTTTGCTGCGACTGAAACTTTTGAAAAATTTGCAGGTCGAAGCAGCAGCAGCTCGTCAACTTATTAAGTCGAAAAACAGTTGCATTCGCAGTCGACTGTTTTTGACTTATTCAGTTGCTTAAGATTTTTTTTTCAACTTTAAATATGAATGTGGACAAATATTATGAAAAGGGTAAAAAGATTGTCAGTATCAATACTATTCAAACTGCATTTTTGCTAAATGCGAGTGATTATAGGTAGAACAATTTTTTTAGTACAGATGCATAAATTTAAAAAGGCGTAAAAAAATAAATATGATCCACGCGACACTTCGGCGTCTAAAGACTGACCTGTACATTTCATGAGCAATTACTTATTCGGTAACCCTTTTCATAGGTAGCGTAATACATTTTTGCAAATTGGGTGTAACCATGTACGCGCATTTTAACTTTGTCTATGTCTTTTGAGGTAGTTTACACTACGAAATTTTTCGAGCAAAAAACAAAGTTTCCCTCCGCCTGCCTACATGCTCAAAGAATTTGTTCGAAAAATTTCGAAATGTAAACTGCCAGTTTTTAAAAACAAGTGTTTCTTAGGATCATTTTTTGTTCTTTTGATTTCTGAATTTGCTTTGCTCCTTGCACTTACATATGATTTAATATTTTGTTTCTCGCTCTAGTATGCATGCAAGTGTACAAAATATATTTTCGGTTATATTTTTTTAGTCTTTAAATCATTACCAAGTGAAGTGTTTGTTCGTACAATGGCGCCAAGTAACAGTGAAATCTGGAAATTTTTTGAAAACAATGAAAACGACGGTTTAGCGTCATGTAAAACTTGCAAAAAAAACTTAAAAACAATAGATTATAATCTATAATTATTATAATTTGAAGGCAGCCAAAGATATATTGATTAAAATTGAATCAGTAAAAAATAAAAGTGCGGATGAAAATTTTGAAATCGACGATTCATTTTGGGAGTTTATTGATAACTATAGCACTGTTTTCAACCCCTTGCAAAAAAGCATAAAAAAATGTCAGGAAGAACAATTGCATTTTGGTAATTTTTATGCACAGTGGTTAAAGTGTAAAATTTGTACAGAAAAAATTGTACAAGATTCGACCCAAATTTCTACTCTTCAAATTGGAAATTTGATTTTGCAAAGTTTCAAAAAAAGAACAGCAAGGGTACTCTCCAATAAAGGCTTAGTCGCATCAGATTCTATAAATTTTTTAAAACAAATGTGGGATAGAATTAAGGAACTGGATTCTAGCAACACTGAGTGTTCAACACCACATTGCAGTACAGAACAGAAAAACACGTTTTCTGATGTAGAGGATGAATATTTAAACGAATTTCTAGCGAATGGTATTCAAGAGAACGAAGGCAACACAATTGACGTCCACACAAAAATTGAGAACCTTCAACTTCCATTTCTAAGGAGCGATACAGATGTGTTAACGTTTTGGAAGGAGAAGGAGTACACTGATCCAGAGTTGTATGCATTGCGTAATGTTTGCTTTGCAATGGCTCCAATGCAGGTAATTATTGCATTATATTAAACATATTTATACACATAATAATCAGTCACTTTGCATGCTTCAGAGCTATGAGTTAACTTGAAATTTTTACAACTTTATACCTTCAGGTTACAATTGAACACGCCTTTTCAACGCTAAAATTAGTTCTTTCAGATTCTCGAAATCGTTTAAGCCAGGAAACACTAGAAAATATATTGCACGTAAAGCTGAACCCGAAATTCCTCGAAGCAGCTATTGATTCTTTGCCGCTGTTTGAAGATGATGACGATGATGAATAATAAATTAATCCAATAAAGATGTGATATCGTTTGTATATCGTTATATAAAACAGTACTGAAATGTTATAATACTACTAAGTACAAATTTAAAAATTTTTTATTACCATTCTTGTTTTGTTGTTTAAAGTTTAACATGCATAAGTTTAAGAGTTTTGAAAAATAAATGAATTTAAAATAAAGAAAATTTAAAGTACACTTATATGCTTATAGTATTTAAAACGCATTAACAGAACAAAACATAAAAATGCGCGTACCTACGTGGTTAAGCCCAATAAGCAAAAATATATTACGCTACCTACAAAAAGGGTTACACCAAATAAGTAATTTTGCTCATGAAATGTACAGGTCAGTCTTTAGACGCCGAAATGTCGCGTGGATCATATTTGTTTTTTGTCTGTACTAAAAAATTGGTTCAGCAAATTTTTTCTACCTATAATCACTCGCATTTAGCAAAAATGCAGTTTGAATAGTATTGATACTGACAATCTTTTTACCCTTTTCATAATTTTTGTCCACATTCATATTTAAAGTTGAAAAAAAAAATCTTAAGCAACTGAATAAGTCAAAAACAGTCGACTGCGAATGCAACTGTTTTTCGACTTAATAAGTTGACGAGCTGCTGCTTCTCCGACTTAATAAGTTGACGAGCTGCTACTGCTTCGACTTGCAAATTTTTCAAAAGTTTCAATCGCAGCAAAACGACAACTGCCGAAGTTGTTGAAAAATAAGTGCTTCGTATTTTGTCAACTGCGGATTTTTGCGTTTGCTTTGACTTCGACTTGTTTAATTGTCGCAAGCAGAAGTTTAAGCAACAGTTTATTTTGAAATCGTGCAAATAGCTGCTGCTTAAATAGCAAAAATTTGCGACTTTTGCTAGTTTGACTGCAGCAATTTAAACACTGTGTAAAACTCTCTTAAATTTTGTTTTAAATTATATTGTTCCAGTTACTAAATGGTTCCAGTGTAAGTAATTTCCACTAAACACAAAATTAACAGTCAATCTTTAATTGAAATTTTAAACCATTTTTAGATTTTAGTAACAAGTCTTATTGTCAATCCGGTAAAAGTTTTCGGGACGATTTCTCAAACGCGTGTGTTCTTTTACGATTCATGACTTTTTTTTAGCACCACTCTACACAAAAACCAATATTACGAGCCAAGTCAGTTTGCCGTAATGCGTGCAGATTTTCCTTCTGGGTAGTGACTATTCGGCAAGTCTAAAAATATGCAACGTTTTTTTATTTTTAGCTTAGAGTTGGCAATACTTTCCCAGTATTTTGGATAACACGATCAGCTGTATGATCTTGTTTGTTTTGACAGCACTCAAAAAAAAAAATTTGTTTTTGAAGAATTTAGTTGTCTTTTTCTAAGCTCAGATGTATTGGTGTGAGAAACTTAAATCTTCTTTTTAATTTTGTTGTTTTTGTATTCGGAGTTTAGTATTTTATCAAAATTTTAGATTATTTAATGATAAAACTCCGCGACCTCGACAAAGCCAGGATGCCACAATCACCATCAAGGGGCTCACCACAGCAGCAGCAATCCAAAACACCTTTCAAACAGGTCCAAGTTTAGTTAATTCAAGTTTATTTTGATATAAAAGAAGAGCGCTAAATAAACACAACCGAACACTTTGACTTTCTCACTCATTTGAGGTACCTCGCCCTCTTGTCCGAATCAGCTAATTTTCCTACCAGAGTTTACCTAAACTATTGGTAGCAAGTGTACGAAATTGGGTTTGATTATATCAGATAGTACCCTCAGTATAGTTTGTAAGGCTTTGTTTGTATGGGTGGTACCACGCCCTCTTATCCGAATTCGCAAATTTTCCTACCAGAGTTTACCTATACTATTGGTAGTAAGTGTGCGAAATTTGGTTTGATTATCTCAGATAGTACCATCAGTATAGAGTTTTTAAATCACTTTTGTTCTTATCGGCCTTATGTAGAATTATTGATTTTTGTTTTGGGCTTTGACCGAGAAAAATAAAAACACAAATCTTAGTTTTTTGTATTTTATTTTTAAAATTTAAAATCCGATATTTCGGCTAAAATTGCTAGCCATCATCAGGGACTGAAAACATATTAATAATATAGAAAAACGACAGCTTAAAAATTTTATATCACAATTTTTAACAGAATTATAAACACAAACACTAAATTTTTACTATATACAATAAAATTTAAGAAATTACCGTAAAACTTAAAATATTTTTTCTAAAATTAAAATTTAAACAAAACAACGTTGTTCACGTCTAGCAGTGTCATCGTCAACTAAATTTATGTCTAAGAAGATGTTTGTAAATATGCGCGCAACCATCGGTGTCGGATTTGAAGTTTAACCTTTTATGTGTTGGTGTATTGATGATATGTAGCATCTCTTTCGTGTATTTTCGGTAGTAATTATTTTCTTGTTGAAGTATTTTGGTTTCGTCGAGGTTCGGTAAATGTTTGTTAAATGTGCAGTGAGCCGCAAGTGCAGTTTTGTTCTTGTTATTTGATTTTATGTCCGATTTATGTCCCGAGATTCTTGTTTTTAATTTACATTTCGTTGTGCCAACATATGTTTTTCCACATATATCTGTTTCATTACCTTTGCATGTTATTTGGTAAACGATATTCAAAAAACGAAAATTTTACATCAAAGCAAACTACAGAGACTGAGACATGAACAAGTCAAACTTTTAAATATTAACAACAATAACGCCGTCTGCTTCGTAAACAAAACCGAAAAAACAATACCTGCCGAAGTCCAATGGCTTTTGACGCACGGACCAAAGTTCACACTACCACTAACAAAAGATCGTTTTCCGATGTTCAGCATCATCGCAGAAGGCGAAGATTGCATACAAACATTTGTAGAAAAAGACGAACAAGAAACAGGTAGAACAAAACTGACAACGATGATACACACTGCGACGGCACCACGCATATATGGTCTTCCCAAGATTCATAAATAAAATATGCCTTTAAGACCCATATGCTCTTCAATAAATTCGCCGGCCTACGGAACATGCAAATATCTTGCAAACATTTTGATACATTTAACTGCAGAATCAAAATACAATGTCAAAAATGGCACTGAGTTCAAAAACAAAATAAATAATACTTATATATTCGATGACGAATCCACAGTTTCTTTTGATGTGATATCTCTCTTTCCTAATATACCGGTTGAATTTGCAATAAAGACTTTAGCAAGTAAATGGAATATTATAGAAAAATACACCAAAATACCCAAAACCTTTTTTATGGAAATTCTCAAATTTTGTATGAAGGAGAATAACTTTTTTAAATATGAAGATACTATTTATAGCCAGCTCAAAGAAATGCCTATGGGATCTCCAATTTCCCCAATCATTGCAGATATCGTGTTGGAAGAAGTGCTCGACAAATTTTTAGAAAATGTTGAACCAAAACCAAGACTGCTAACGAAATACGTAGATGATATCTTCGCAATAGTAAGAACAAATTCGATCGAAGGTAGTTTGAAAATATTAAACGCGTGTAACAGAAATATAAAATTAACCAAGGAAGAAGAGTACGAGAAACGATTACCATACTTAGACACAATCGTGATGAGAGCTTACAACGTTTTAAAAAGAGATTGGTATCAAAAACCAACTGCATCAGACAGATTAATAAATTTCTTTTCCAAACACCCTAAGAAAACGATTATCAACACCGCCAAACATTTTATTCAAAAAGTACTCAATATAAGTAATGCGGTTTTTCATTAAGCAAATAAAATTAAAATTAAAAACATTCTTCACATGAATGATTTTCCTGAGGCCACTATTAGACACCTAATACGACAGGTTGAGCAGCAAACGACCAACAGCAACAATATTATCAGTAACTCTGAACCAAAAATTTACAAAAGTGTGACGTATGTACACGGTTACACGGAAAAATTAAAAAAAGTCCAACATTTATAACCAAAGCAATTTTCAGTTAGCTCCAAAACCCTACAATACCCTTAGAAGTGTCTATAGCAACACAAAAAGCAAAATAAATAAAATGGAAAAGTCAAATCTGATTTACCAAATAACATGCAAAGGTAATGAAACAGATATATGTGGAAAAACATATGTGGGCACAACCAAATGTAAATTAAAAACAAGAATCTCGGGACATAAATCGGACATAAAATCAAATAACAAGAACAAAACTGCACTTGCGGCTCACTGCACATTTAACAAACATTTACCGAACCTCGACGAAACCAAAATACTTCACCAAGAAAATACACGAAAGAGATGCTACATATCATCAATACACTTACACATAAAAGGTTAAACTTCAAATCCGACACCGATGGTTGCGCGCATATTTACAAACATCTTCTTAGACATAAATTTAGTTGACAATGACACTGGTAGACGTGAACAACGTTGTTTTGTTTAAATTTTAATTTTAGAAAAAATATTTTAAGTTTTACGGTAATTTCTTAAATTTTATTGTATATAGTAAAAATTTAGTGTTTGTGTTTATAATTCTGTTAAAAATTGTGATATAAATTTTTTAAACTGTCGTTTTTCTATATTATTAATATGTTTTCAGTCCCTGATGATGGCTACAAAAATTGTATATTAGCGGCAGATACATTTTTGATATCATTTTGATATACATTTTTGATACAATGACAAGAACTTGATCGGGTCTCTGTCAAAAAATGTGTCTGCGCATATCACAAATGACTTTTTATTACTATAATTGCATCTTCTGTTTTGGTCTGCAATTTTCTAATTTTCTGTTGTGGGTGTTGTTGCAATTTAACAAGAAGTACCACTACTCAACTTGTTTACCTTTTTTTTTAGTAAGCGTATGTATGTACCCAGCAAATCCTACGTAACCATATTGAATCATGGACTGACCCATTTAACACATACTACGATACATTTTTCAAAATTTACTACCTCAAAGAAATTAAAACAGGGAAAGATATAAACGAAAAGATGTCTTGCTCCCTTACTCAAAAAATATCAAGTTGACAGAGAAAAAAATTGAATTGTTATTTATTGTCAATCGAAGCACATTAACAAACAATGACTGTGAAATTATTGCTGTTAATCGGAAAAACACGTAACTTCCGTTTGTATTGTTATTTTGTATAATTAAACTCATTTTTGTAAAATTTTAAGGAAATATGCTGAATCAATTGTGGATCGTCTGAAGCTACATGTTGATGTTCTTTTTCCCAACGAAGATGTTCCCTGTCAACCTGCAGAACATCGCAACATGCCCGTAGAAGACGCCATTCAATTAATAGCTGAAGTTTTTCGTGCAAAAGTGGAACTTGATCGCAGTAATGCACCACGCATGTTGCCGAAATCTGTGCCGATAATACGAGCAGGGGGCAGTGCGTCGGTTGCACCAGATCGCCATCCTGATACGATACAAATGTAACTAAATTTGTTGGCAAACAGCTCAAAATTATGACGAAGCCTCATAAACTAAACCCATCATCCATTTAAAAATTGTAACTCTTTCATGACATTAAAATATTTTTTTTAAAATTTCTATTTGATTTTTATTTGTTTACATAAATCGAAAGAATGTCTACAAAAGGAATTGGAAAAAATTAAAGAGAGAGCTATAGTTTTCTATTATTTTTATTGATGAGATAGTCGTATTGATAAGACAAGGATGCACGATCACACTGAAAGGGAAAAGGTTGTTACTTTTTTCCCGATGCTCGAAGAAATGTAACTGGTATAATATGAGATTTGTAACTCTTATATAATAAGGTTGGTAACGGTTACAGGATTTGCTGGGTATGTACAACCAAGTTTTATTGCTTTGTTTACAATAGAAACGCAAATGCTTTACATTGATTTTAGGCAATTTTGTTTTAAGAATAATTTCTGATCTTTTGCAATTATGTTTGTACATACGTACATACATACATATGCATAAACCTATTTTAAGTACATCGTATCATTGCAACAACAACAACAACAAAAGAGATAACGCATATGAAAGCTTTGGATAAGCTCGAAAAGATATTTTACGGTGCATTATATTTTAGATGTGCAATGCATATTCGAACATGGATCGTATGGATTCAAAAATGAGAATTTTTCGAAATTCGACCTAATACCCTATTCTCACTTCTCTTGTTAACCAGATGAATGCTGATTAAGCACTAGCCCGGATAGTTTTCCATATAAAAAGCATTTCGATGTGTATGAAAAAGATTACCTAGTTTTTAAATAATTAGATCATTGTACCTAAAAAATCGGCAGGTGGCATCTTCAAATTCAAAAAATCCCAGGGAAATTAGGAAATTTCCTTTTCTTTTGACAAATGCAAAATGTAAACAAATAAAACATTTTTAATAAAAAGCAAATTAAAGCTAAAATCAAAAATGTGTTCGTCTCGATTGTTTTAAAAAAAATTTAAATAACAAAATATCTGAAAAAAATGAAAATAGTGTCGTGATTTGGTAAACGCCAAAAAAGTGTCATTGAAATGATAGATCCAGGTAAAAGGTGTGAACGTGGTTCTGTGGTTATCAAGATTTTATGATTTTAGGCTGGTTAACCAGGCAACTGAGAATAAGGTATAAGATACACACGCTACAAAATATTAAAAACAACAATGCCCCCAGGACAGAGCCGTGAGGGACAGGGCAACCAACCAATTTGAAATCACTATTTTCATTCGAGAATGAAAAACAAACTGTGTAATGAAAGTCAATGGCCGGTAAAGAAATTTAATGAATAAAAGTTATGATGGTTTTTACTGATTTTATCAGTAAGTTTTATCTGCTGCTAAGGGGCTGTCCATAAACTCCGTGGCGGTAAAATTCGCTATATTGAACACCCCTATGTGACGGTTGCTTCATATAAAAAATAAATAAAATACACCAAGCGTGACGCTTGCTCGAACCCCACCCTAGGAGAGTCACGGAGTTTATGGACAGCCCCTAATATGTATTTCGTGCTGATAATCAGCTGATTGCTGATGCTCAGCTGATATCAGCACCAACACTACGAAAATGTACCAAAAAATACAATTATATTGAATTTGCTCACACTGCCTCAATTTATTTACCAAGTTGTTATTTATTAATGCAAAGTGGCAACACTAATAAGTTGCTTATGTAATTTCTTAATTGCGTAAAATAAAGTTTTTATTGCAGTTGTAATATCATTTATATTCAGTTGTTCATTGTAAGAAAATCTGTTGAATCATGCATTGCCCGTTTTTAAACCGTTTAAGTGCTAATTACATTAAAAATTATTCTGAGCCTATACTGCAAAATTATTTATTTTGCTGTCCAATCATGAGTAAAAACTTTTCATCGAATATCTTAAATACGCAAGAAAGGGAAAAGTTGTTAAAAACTTATGACTCACCAAAGCTAAATTTCTTGTTGAAAAAAGGCAGAGATTTCAAAAGCTTTTCGAGTAAAATTGGGTCAGTTAAAAATTTGGATATATTTTCTGAAAAAAACAAATGTGCCAAAAAATCTGAAGTTTTTCTTTATGAACGTTTCTTCAAAGAACAAATTTTGAAGAAGAAACTGGATCATTCATATCGGGTTTTTAAGAAGGTCAACCGTCTAGGTCAATCTGGAATGTTTCCTCACGCGATTGAATATACAGAAAAGGAAAAACCTATAACAGTTTGGTGCTCTAATGATTACCTTGGAGTATCATGTCATCCTGACGTTAAAAAAGCTGTGGCTCATGCATTGGAATATCATGGAGCTAGTGCCGGAGGGACACGTAATATATCTGGCAATTCAATATACCATGAGCGACTTGAAAAAATAATTGCTGAATTGCATCAAAAAGACGCTGCTTTACTTTTTACTTCTTGTTTTGTTGCTAACGACTCCACGCTTTTTACGTTGGCAAAACTACTTCCTAATTGTCATATATTTTCGGATTCTGGAAACCATGCATCAATGATTCAAGGTATTCGTAACAGTGGCGCTCCAAAACACATTTTCAGACACAATGATGTGGATCATTTGAGAAGTTTGTTGCAACAGGTGGATAAGGATATCCCTAAAATAGTGGCATTTGAAACTGTGCATTCTATGTCTGGAGCTATTGCTCCGCTAAAAGAAATGCTGGAGGTTTCTCAAGAGTATGGTGCAATAACTTTTGTAGATGAAGTTCATGCTGTTGGATTATACGGTTGGCATGGTGCGGGAATTGGGGAGATGGAGAATGAATTAAAAAATATGGACATTATTTCTGGCACTTTAGGCAAGGCTTTTGGGAACGTTGGTGGCTATATCGCGGGATCAGCTAATCTAATTGACATGATAAGATCATACGCTGCTGGTTTTATATTTACAACGTCACTTCCACCCACCGTGCTGTGCGGAGCTATGGAAGCTATCAAAATTTTAAGCTCTGAAGAAGGTCGTGAGTTGCGTAGTCGTCATCAAGATAATGTGAAATATTTAAAATACTTGCTGCAACGAGAAGGTATGTATCGCAATAATTTTTTCTTGGAACAACTCCAGTTTACGGATAATTGCCCAATTTTTTTTTTTTTGAATGGCTTGTCATGTGTGACGAACGAAACGAGTGAATGATTTTCAACTACTTACATCCTTCTAGTGGCTTTCAAACATTATTTGTTTAACTAAAATGAACGCTTAGGTCATAGGTCATAGTAATTTCTTAATAAAATGTTAAAGTCAGTGGATATTAATCAGGTCTGTTCCGTTATTCGCGTGGTTTCAATTACTTTTCTCTTGGGAGGCTTTTTCATGAAAATGGTGAGTCACACGATAAAAAGTATTGGAATCTTTTTTGTTGAGAATTACAGGTTCTAATAATATTGATTTCTATTAAAGAAAAAGTGACTGTTTCGGAAATATTCGATAAAGTCGAGATTTTCGACTTTTTGCGGTTTTTTAATCGGCTTCGTCTTCGGCCACCTTCGGCAAAAATAAGCCGAAGTTTTGGCCGAAGCCGAATGTTTGTAACTTCAAGCATAAAGCGACTTGATGATTTAAAAAAATTAAATTTAAACAAAATGATAGCCATTTATAGTTGATTGAGACTTTCTAATTACGAAACTGAACTTTGTTTTTTTCTTTTATGTCAGAATCCTGATTTACCCTTACTCAAAAGTGCAAAAATCATTGTTTTAGAGATCTACTTAAATCTATGCAACTAAAACAGTAAAAAGCAAAATTTAATTTTGTTAATGTATTCGGATAGGTGAGATCACCCTAAACGCTCTACTTTTTCAATTCGATTCCTACTTTCCGAGTTAAAAGCCATTAACATAAGAGTTTCTTTCAATAACATACAAAGAATTTTTCCGGACCGAAAAATTAAAGAGATCATAATTTATTATTTTTTACCAGTAACTTATTTCATTAAAAAAATGTCGAGCCCTTGGAGAACAAAGTCGGATGATAAATGGCCGCTCAATTTTAGAGAGGTAGTGCTTTCGAGAGATATCGGATATAAAAGGTCCAGAAAATCAGTTTTTTGGTCTTCCAATAGTAGGTATGAACTTTTGTTCTAGTCAAACCGTGAGAAGTTGTGCCTTCGTGAGAAATCGGGTTCTAAAGATCGAGAAAATACCTTTAAATAAAATATAAATTGTACGAACTTTGCAACTTTTCTTTATGAAATTTTCTGAGCTACAAAATCGTGGATCAAATTAGGGAAAAAATTTTGCAAAAAACTGATTTTCTCGACCTTTTGCACCCGAGATCTCACTTCTGAAGATATGTCAGTTAGGGCTTATCTGAACAATGCAAAATCGGCACTAAGTGTTATATCTTTGGCCTGAACAAAACTTAATATGTAGCCTATAGTGCTACAAACTGAATATACCATCAGAGTAGGGTACAAAAATTTAAAATTAATGAACCTTCGGCTTCGGCTACGGCCGAAGGTTATAAAAAAACCGGACACTACATTTTCGTTAATGTAAGTCAATGTTATGTTATTTGTGGATCCTGTGTGTGCCTATCTGTACGGAAAGTGTTATAGTTGGAGATTTCGTATTTATCAGTAGTATTCAAGAAAGTTTCCGACAGACATGCTATATCTATATCATTGTCCTTCAGAAACTGAGTTAGTTGGGGTTTTTTGCACTAGTTAGATTGATTTGCATGAGTTTCATAATTTTGAGTACGTATGGTATAGTGTGATGCAATATGCGAATTATGATCGTTGAGTACATTATAGCACTGGTTTACTTGAACGGATTGTTGAAATATTTGAAACGGATCGATTGATACTTGTGAATTATTTATTTCTTGAATTTCTGTGCATGTCCATAGGAACTGGTGCTGTATCTTTCTTGGAAAGATTGTCGTGTTCTTGCAAATTCATAAGAACTGGTGTTTGGTTTATATGAGAAAGATTGTCTTGTTCTTGCAAGTTCATAAGAACTGGTGTTGCATTTGGTTTTTTCTGCTGATCTTTTAGTGTTTTTTGTGTGAACATGTTGAATGTTATCGTGTTGGATGGAGTCTTTTTGAATTGAAGCGTTTGGTTGTACATTGCTTTTACGTTTTATGGTTTTCATGTTGGTTAACGCCACCAACTTTTGGTTTTTGTTTGGTATAGCTGGGAAATCACTTTCAGTTAAGGAGAGTGCATTTGTCGAGATTTTGTTTTTATTTTAAATTTTCTCGGGTCTTTTTCTTCTGCTTCTTTTTTGGCTATTCCACAAAGTTTTATTTTAACGTCGCAGGAATTGGACTTAGAGTCATGAAATTTTTTACAGTTGATCCAAGTAGGCAATGAAGTGCAGTCATCTGTATGCGATAAACCACATTTTGAGCATAAGGTCTTGGAAAAGCGGCAAGCTTTCGGTGAATGCCCAAATTTCCAGCATTTTTTGCACTAAATAATGCTTTTTATGAAAGGTTTTGGTTTGGAATATCAAATTGTCAAGCTCAACATGTGACGGAAGCATGTCACCTGTAAATGAAATCGTTACATCAATATTTTTTCCTGATTCAGGATTTTCCGGGTTTGGTTTGGTGAAGCGAGTAACCTCGGAAATTTGAATATGGTTGTGAAGAAATAACGCCAGAATTTTGTATGCCGATTTTTCTGGCGTTATATCCAAACAATTTTCTGGCGTTATTTCCTATGGCGTTATTTAATTTTTCTAAACTATATTATTTTTGGAAATAACGCCATAATTTTTGGAAATAACGCAAGAAAAGTTTTTGGCTTTATTACCAAAACAAAATGGAAACAACGCCAGAGTTTAGTATGAAGATTTTTTTGGCGTTATTTCCAAAAATTTTCTGGCGTTATTTCAGGGAACCGTAAAAAGCTTCTATAAAAATGAACTCTGCGCTGATATAACTTATCCAATTTCAATCGGACCTTAATTACTGGTACATTTGTTGGAAGCGTTATGGGTTTTTCTGTAAAACAGTATAAAATTAACATTGAAATATTCTATTATCTCAAGAAGGGCCCTAGGAAAAAAACATAAATGCGATTTTCGGACTCAGCGACCTCAAATTAATTTAAAAAACATGTTTTGCAAAATGTTACAATTACAATTAAATTATTTGTAATGTACTGTAATCACTGAAAAAAAAAAACACAAAATTTTGTTCAATATCGTGCATATAAGAGTGAATTGAGGAAAAAAGTTGAGATTTTTTGGTGCTTATATCCGAGAAATGCATATAAGCGTGTGCATATAAAGGAGAAAAATGTTAACAAATCTAAATGGCAAAATGAAATTGCACAAGTTTTGATGCATATAAGCGAGAAATGCTTATAAACGGCGTGCATATAAGTGGGGATTACTGTAAATTCAGCCCAAAAACTTTTTTATATGCAAAGTACGTTTATTTATCAGTAATTCCAAATATATGAATAATAATGAGTGAATTTTGAACATTTTTTCCTTTTTAAGAGCATATTTAGTTACATATTTTACCAATTTTCAGAGCTTTTTAAGGCGGTTGTGACGATCATAGTATAAAAATTAAAATTTGTTTGTTTTTGTGTTCGTGTTTTGTAGAGTCGAAAACCACTTGACCCTTTTTGATGAGATTTTCAAAGTTAGTATAGATCGGGAAAAATTTATGTGGTAGAAAAATCAATTAAATAAATATTAAAACTTAATTAGAATGTAGTCTTTTCCCTGGATTTCACACGGTTGGCTTGATCGAAAAAAGGCGTTCCCTGATTCCGCCAAAAACTAAGTACGTACTTCGACTCTTTAGACCATGTATAATCAGAATATAACATTGACAAAATCGCACCACATTCTCCCATCGTTTTTCTACACTTTTTATTATCTCCATATAAAAAAATACCACAAGCAAAAATAAAAATAGTAATTTTCGAATCTGGAATCAGAATTGCTCTATATCGTACGGTTTTTGAGATATATTCGAGGTTATATAACAAGACAAGGTAATTTCTTTGCATTAAACTTGATATAGTAGTTAAAAGCATTAGTCCTTTTCTTTAAAACATAATTTGAATTATTTCAATATCTTAATTTTATCGTAAACTGAAATATTGGAAAAACGTGTTTTTTGCACTTCTTTAGCTGAGGATAAAGTTTTTTTTTATATGGAGATGCTGCTACATAAAAGATATAGAAAAACGCTAGGAGAATGTGGTGCGATTTTGCCAATGTTATATTCTGATTAAACACGGTCTAAAGAGTCGGAAGTCAATACTTAGTTTTTGGCGGAATCGGGAAACGCCTTTTTTTCGTTCAAGCCAACCTTGGTCAGTTTACAACGATCGCATTTTTGGGTTAAGGAGTAATTTTTTCCAAAATATGCAATAATTACCAAATTTCAATAATTAATTTTTTTTTTTCGACGAATAATTTATATTTAATCAATCGATTTTTCGCCAAATGTCGGCTTCCACTGAACTGTGCGAAGTGTTTAGCTCAAAATAGTCACTCAAAATTATCTCTAACTTTGTATCGCATCACAAAACTAAAACTTCCAGATACTTAAATAGCAAATCTCGTATTTAATTTCCCTTAGAATACACATACATAGTTGTTATCGCCACATTTCAGTATACATTTTTTTTTTTTTTTTCATTTAAGGTTTTCCAGTGGAACAAACAGAAAGTCATATAATTCCCATTGTAATTGGAGATCCGGCTAAAACAACTCAAGCTTCCGATGTTTTACTTCAAAAGTTTGGTCATTACATCCAAGCAATCAACTACCCTACGGTTCCCCGTGGCAAAGAAAAACTACGACTAGCTCCTACACCATTCCACACTTACGACATGATTAATACATTGGTTTCTGATATGAACAAAGTTTGGGATATGTTAAAACTACCGAAGGAAGGGCCAATCAGCAGTGATCAATGTTCTTTTTGTTGCAAGAGAGATGTAATGACAATAAATGATGAATGCTTTAAAAATGCAGCTTCAGTTTTGCAGTGTGCAATTCCGGACTGTCCAAGGCTGGTGTCTGTTATTTGAAGCTTAAATATAGATAAAGGTTACTAATGTTTATAATGTATTCAAAAATATTTCAGCGATATTTTGATAGTAAAATATTACTTTGTATTTGGTTTAAAAAATTTTTTTAACAATGAGCAGGATATTAATAAAGACATTTTTAAAATGTAGCACATATTATACAATGGAGGCAAAAAAATAGTTTCGTTTTTCTTTTTTATTCTTTTTAAGTTTCTTAAAATTTTAAATGGAATGTTAAAAAGAAAAAATTTATATGAGCTCCGTTCCAGAAGGAAACAAAAGTTAACAAAGCTGCTCATTTCCCCTCCAAACAAAAATAACCAAAAGAAAGTCTTTAGGCAAAATTTGTTAAGTTTCAAAAAAGTCACAATTGACAAAAAAGTTTATATGTACGGTGGGTGCGGACAAAACATAAAAAAATTAAATTAAACGTCATAAAAATACATAAAAAAAAAACAAAGAGGCAAATGAAATCTGAATAGAAAGAATAAGAAATAATAATAAGAAAGTTCAGTGCAGTGTTAATTTATAAAATAAGATTTTGAGGAATTTTGTTTCAAAAACCAACATTCAAAGATTGCGACGAACTATTAGAGACACATCTATTCCACTTGAACTTCCAAATCAACTGTAAGTAAATCAATTTTCCACAACATTAATAGTATACGTACAACAATGCTATAAATTTTTTCAGATTTGTATCTTATTTTATGTCGTTTTCTTTTCTCAAAAAAATGTTACACTTTTTCTGCCCCGTGCGAAGGCTGTCAAAATATTGGGGGTTATCGTGAATTAAGATTCCCGGGGAATTTTCTCAGACTGCAGTGCATTCTCTATTGCAGTTTAAAAAAATTCCCGGGGAATCTTGATTCACGATAACCCCCATTATGTTTTCTAAAATTTTCCAAAAATTTTTGCCCTCTGAGCAAGCAAAAGTGTAACATTTTTACACTTTTTTCAATCGACGGGGTGAGAATTTTGAATTTTTATTTTTCACAAACAGATGATATTAAAAGTTTTTATTTGCTTTTTTATTTACAAACATTCGATTGAATTCAAATTTATGAAAATAAATAAAAACAAATGTCACAATTGTGAGAGAAAATTTATTTTGTGATTTGTATAGAATTTTTTGTTCTATTCTTATTTAAAAAAATGTAACATTTTATCAGGGTAGAGGGCAAAATTAAAAAAAATGTTACACTTCAAACAGGTGTAATGCATCATTATATTCTTTAACTTTATTATTGTATTTTATAAACTAATTTAATAACCACACGTACATTTACATTAGCTATCACTTTTAATGGAAAACTAATGTTATTCACTTGTACTAAATTTTATCCGTTTCTTTTAAGCCACAAATTATTCACTAATTTTCTTTGATCTTAATTTTGTTAGAATACCGTTATTTAAGTATAAATAAATAACAAGTCTATTTATTCTAAAGGATATGTTTTATCCAAAGAAATTATATTCTAGTATTGTTAAAACTAATAACTATCTTTCGTAGTTGTAATAGCTTATAAGCTACAGTGGCTCACAGCAGTAATTCTTTTTTAACTTTAAAACACTGCATCTTTAAAACTAATACAAATATTATCAAATTTTAAATGCAGGCTTAGACGGGCATGTCTATTGTTAATAATGAGTAAAAGAAAATCCACATAATTTGATTCCGAGACGCTTAAGGCGGAAAAAACCGACCAAGCAGGAGAAATTGAAGTCACAGCTTATTTCGTGCAGATGCTTATTTTCCCTTTGGAGCCAGCGTTTCACGTTATTTAATGAGAATTTCTTTTTTTATGTTCTCTGTGGGGTATTCTCAACCAGATGCAGCCAATTTTTAGTTTGATCATGTACATGTGAGGTTAAAGAAGTGCATTTTGCAGAAATGGCTCGTCCAGCAACGAAAATCGGTGATAACTCATTTTAAGAACGTCCAATCTATGCGCTAATCTTAATATGATAGTTTGAGTCCCACCTACAATGCAAAGCACAATTGAAAGCTTCGTTCATGCAGATCGGGTCCAAAATTAGGGTAAAAGTGCGTCAAACAACAATTTTAATCCCGCTGACGATTCATTAATGGTCCACAAAATCTACTACTAACCCACATTATTGGCTCCAAAAACTGTCTGGGATATACATCAAGAACTAAGTAACTCGTACAGTGCAAAAGCTGGCGGCTGCGTGTCCCGAGACCACAGCTTCAAAGCCCAAGTAGTCCTTCATAAGCAAAAAAAATTCAAAAAAGTCTACTTGGTTTTGCGATTCGGCTCAATATTACGTGTCTGCCATAAGTATGTCATGTCATCAGGTTCAAATATGTTAAATTTAGACTCGTCCATGATTATGACGTTGCTTTAAAAGTCCTAACCTTTGTGGGCGTGCTAATACTGAGCTCGATATCATAAATAATGAAGGCTATTATGGCTTTTTTTGTTTATGAAGGGCTACTTATGCTTAAAATTGTGGTCTCGGGACATGCAGCCGCCAGTTTTCGCACTGTACGAGTTACTTAGTTCTTGATGTATATCCCAGACGGTTTTTGGAGCCAATAATGAGGGTTAATATTGATTTTGTGGACCATAAATGAATCGTCAGCGTGATTAAAATTGTTGTTTGACGCACTTTTACCCTAATTTTGGACCCGATTTGCATGAACGAAGCTTTCAATTGTGCTTTGCATTGTAGGTGGGACTAAACTAACATATTAAGAAGATTAGCGCATAGATTGGACGTTGTTAAAATGAGTTATCACCGATTTTCGTTGCTGGACGAGCCATTTCTGCAAAATGCACTTCTTTACCCCTCACATGTACATGATCAAACTAAAAATTGGCTGCATCTGGTTGAGAATACTCCACAGAGAACATAGAAAAAGAAATTCTCATTAAATAACGTGAAACGCTGGCTCCAAATGGAAAATAAGCATCTGCACGAAATAAGCTGTGACTTCAATTTCTCCTGCTCGGTCGGTTTTTTCCGCCTTAAGCGTCTCGGAATCAAATTATGTGGATTTTCTTTTACTTATTATTAACAATAGACATGCCCGTCTAAGCCTGCATTTAAAATTTGATAATATTTGTATTAGTTTTAAAGATACAGTGTTTTAAAGTTAAAAAAAAAAATACTGCACGAAAAAAGCTGTGAGCCACTGTAAGTCTCTAAATTGATAAATTATGAATTTTAATTCAAACGAAACATGATTAAAGATAATTTTGGAATTGGAAATTGGAATTGGCTTGCATTTTGGAAAATAAATCAATCAAGTTTTGAGCTGATTCAGTTTAGCTTTTCATTTATAAATCAAGCTGATTAAGTTCGGCTGAAGAAATAAAAGCCTTTAAGCAATTAAGTACTGTAGGCTTTTTTTTTTATAAGCGTACCCATGGCGTTTTTAAGCGCCGGTATAACCACTAGGCAGGTCCTAATAGTTAAATGAAAGGAAGGTCCGCTAATCACTACACAGGTAACATTTTTTTAGAAAAGAAAATGCTGTTAGATTGAATAAAGAAGCTTTTGTTTTCATACTGGACAAAATAAAAAGCTTATTTGTTTCATATCGAAGTCCATCCATTCCTCCGATATTAAAATTAGCTTGTGCTCTACGCTTTTTAGCTGATAATAGGTAAGCAATTTTAAAAAAAACAAAAAATGCAAAACTTTTTTTTTTTTGTTAAGGTGACTCTGGATATCCCTTGCGTCCCTATTTGATGACTCCATTCCGTAATTCAAATGGTGGCATCAGAAAGTCAACTTCCAATAAAAAACATGTTAAGGCTAGAAATATTGTAGAGAAAGCTATTGGTGTTTTAAAAACTCGCTTTCGATGTCTTTTAAGTGAAAGAAAATTGCATTATTCTCCACAAAAAGCTACGCAAATACTCAACGCTTGTTGTGCTCTGCATAATTTATGTTCTAGTTTCAATGTCCTGAATCCAGAAGAATCTGAAAAACTGTAGAAATTGAAATTCCAAATGAATCATTAATAACAGTTTTGAATAGTTCTCAAGGTGAACGCCGGAGGAATGAAATCCTTATGACATAATTTTATTAGTATTTATATATCTTTTAGTGCCTTAAGACAAAAATTAGATGAAAAAAAAATTTAAAAATTTGTCTTTAATTACCACGTTGTTTAGAAATTTGTATGAAAAGCGAGTAATTTAATTCTTTAAAGTTGTTCTCAATTGTTTTTTTTTTTGGATTGCAAAGAAAATGAATGAATATGCAATTTCGAAATGGTCACTTTCCGAAATTTTAAAGTTTCAGGATATGAAAAAAAAATTGATTTTTTCTGAAGTATTATAATATTTATTACATTTATTTTTGAGTAACATTTTAGGACCAATCGAAAATTACAGTAAAACTGTGCGTGACCAAAAGATATGTATTTGGATGTGCCACAATAAATACATTTTATCGCATTTCTAGGACTTTTCTGAATATCGTTAAAGATTAAATTGCTTTCCTTTTTTGCTCATGGATACGGATACAAAAACCTTCCTTGGGCTAGTTACATATATTATTTTACATATGGTCGTATGTAACTATGTTTAATAATTATATTTATTTTTTACAACTGTAGCTACTGCTCGAAAAAGAAAATACTAAATAGCACTTGTAATATCATTAATCTGAAAATATGTGTGCAGTGACACTGCCGATGATACATATGTTAATCCTTTATTTTAAAAATTTGTGGGTTGAAAAATAAGATACTAATAAATTTAAGAGTCTGTCTATACGGGGCGTTCCGCGTACGCGAAAACTCCTCTCTCTCTCTCAATTTACTCAATTAGCGTACGCGAAATCCAGTGAAGTTTTTTCCCCCGGGACGCATCTTCGTTACAACAGTAATTTTACATAAAAGTAGGGGTAAGTGGGCGGCCTGCGGCCGCAGCTCAGGATTTAAACCCGTCAGACATCCAACACCGGCTTCGCGGCGGCCTTTGGCCGCGGATCAGTACATAAATTAATCAAGTGCCCCGGGGGAAAAAACTTCACTGGATTTCGCGTACGCTAATTGAGTTTCGCGTACGCTAATTGAGTAAATTGAGAGAGAGAGAGGAGTTTTCGCGTACGCGGAACGCCCCGTATAGACATTTCCTAAATTTAATTGCCTTTGAATCTCTGTGAAAGGAATTTGTCTTTGTCGATTATACATTTACTTTTCTATTAAAGGATTGTTACTTAAAAATATATCTGACTAATATTTTAACCTATGCACACGTTTCGTAGAATATGTCATATATTCGCAGGTACCTGTAACTCATTTTCCATTGAAAAATTCTCGCAAAGTAATAAAAGTTTGTAATGGTCAATTTCACCGTCACAAGTATCGATACTTTGATCATATATTTTTTATAAATATTTTTTTATACCGCCCCTGAGTCACTTGTAGCAGTGTACTAAATATTTATATACCTATGTACATTTGTACACAAAGAAGAATTACAAAACCCTTTTACTTATGTTAGAAGTCTACGGTACTTTGATCTGTTTAATCTACCAGTGTATTGTTTGTGTAATTCTGCGAAACAATCCTCGTTACCACTTATGCTGGAATTAGCCAAGAAGTAGCGTTTCGTAACGTAACGTCACGGTTGCTTGTCAACGTAGTATCGATTAGTGAAAACGGTAGGCAACGTTCGAAATGTCACCTCACAACTTCAAAATTACTTGAAAAATTCCAGTTTTTGTAAACAAGCATCCATTGTCATACTTATTTTAATTAATTTGTTCAAAAAATTTAATTTATAACATCCAAATTTAATTTATTTTGTCTAACGACGTAGTGCGACGTTTGAAAATCTGAAAATTCATAGCGATGTTACTTCTAAACTTAGAGACAAAAATTGTACAATCGGATGTTCTATTGATGTTGAAAAAGCTTTTGACAGTGTGTGGTGGAATGGTCTCCTTTTCAAATTAATTCAAAACAATTTTCCACTGCTTATTTTTAAAATCATCGATAGCTTTTTATCAAACCGTTTTTTTTTCACTCAAATTCAGCAAGCTCAATCAGAACTTAAACAAATAGGTCGTGGAGTTCCCCAAGGTTCAATCTTAGGCCCTCTACTATTCAATATTTTTAGGAGCGATTTTCCACACATGCATCCTAATGGATCTACTGCACTATTATATGCTGATGATACTTTTGTTTATGCACATAGTAGAAACCCTGTAGAAGCTTTATCAAAAGTTAGTTTACATATTCAAGATATCCATAAATTTTATAAGACTTGGGGCATTAAGATTAATTTTTCGAAAACAGAATGCATTTGCTTTAGGAATGCTGCTGGTAAAGGTCCTTCTGGAATTGCGAAGGCCAGCAAATCGTTGATTCTTGAAATTGATGGAGCTAGAATTCATTTTAATCAGCACATTAAATACCTTGGTGTAAATTTTAACTGTCTATTTAAGTTTAACTCACATGCGAGATTAGCCTTAGGTAAAGCCAAGAGAGCTGCCTGTCCCTTATACCACTATCTTAGGAAAAATAGCCTTTCAGTTGACACAAAGCTTCTCTTTTATAAAACCTTAATAAGACCGATTATTACTTATGCCTTCTGCTGGTTTTCTATTTCTCCTACTGTAGCTAAAGAGTTAGAGATTTTTGAAAGAAACTTGCTGAGACAATGCATTAATAAGAAATATTCTAATGCTTTTATCTATAACAAGTCAAGAATAGAACCATTAATGAGATATTCTCTTACTTTAATGAAAAAAATTACTTCTAAGTTGTGTGTAGATAATGATTTAATTAAAAATATTGTTGACTCTTTAAGTAATTCGCCTTGGGACAATCAATATTACTTATCACCACTAAGTATCAACTCTATTTCTCTAGATGAGGTGTTGGCAGGTTATCCTACCTCACCTGTGGTTCCAACTTTTTACCAAAAGGTACTTACTAGTAATAACCGCGGTTAACGTTCATGAATTTTACATCACATTGAGATTAAATTATATGTCATTGGTAACTTTTTCTTAATTTTTGTGAAAAGAAATTTGAATGAGTAACTGTTTCTAGCAATTTTCTCGAGCTAAGTTTTAGATGATCTATTACTTAAAAAATAAGCTCGATTTTGTGTTATTAGTTTTAAGTTTAAAATGTTTTCTTCATTAATTTTAAGTAACTTTTTATAAGCTCCGGGAGCAAGAGCTTAATTTTAAATCTTAATTCCTGCAATCAATTTGCATTTTGCAAATATATTTAATTTTTGCATTGTAGCATGTTTCATATAATTTTATCGAAGGCCATACCTCTTACAGCCCTGAATATATCATTTATTGTTATTGTTCCATATTTGTATATATGAGTTAAATGTTTAAGTACCTTTTGTCTCAATAAATCATTTGAACTTGAACTTGAAAAAAATTTGAACTTCGAGTATATATATTAAAAAATAAACGTTTATTAATATTGGAAAAAAAGCGATTTAATTAATGTTTCATATGAGACTATAGAATGGTTTGCAAAAGTTGATTGATCTTGATTCTTTTTTTACAACTTCGTGCATCCTGTTCAGATTGGGCTACCAAAATTGCCACCATCTAAAGTGATACTGATGCTATAATTTCAGCATCTCGTGACGAGACACATATTGTTTGGAAGTAGATGCGCGATGAAGTAACCTTTTACGATTTCTGTATGGACATTTACGCTTCATCAGTGATTTTTTCTGTTCATTAGATAGCAACTACGTATCGCCTGTTTTCTGGGATAAACTTTGGATTTAGCTGCTGAAAAGACTAAACGTCATATTGAAGATCACATCGTGGATGTTATTTTGTTCTGTCTCACGCGACAAGACCACAAAATTATGTTATACATTAGACGAATGTAAATTATTATTCCATATGATGCTCACACCGATTGGTGGCAAAGACCCCGGCAAGCTTTTAGACTTTGGAACAGAATGGCATTGTTTGCTTTTCACCAAAACGTATTAGTTTGTGCCACCTTTGGCCAACAATTTTTCAAAGGAATAAGAAACAAGATCAAATGCTGATAATACTTGAGGGATGAGCATTACCTAAAGGTGACATACATGTAAATTTCATACTAACATCAATAAAAATGAAGAGATGTATATATGTATTAAGTTATATATTTTTATTAGCTGAAGTCTCTACAGTTTTTAGTTTATACATATCATTCAAATATTGGAGTACATACTTTTTATCACTTCTCTTCTTTGCTTCTAATTGAAATCACTCGGATTACAAATCAGGACTGATATAAACGACAATGTATTTAAGCATGCTGCATATGCTGCGTCTCCACCACCACTATACTTAAGTTGATTAAAACGAGTAGACCATTACGTTAGTTGTTGTTGGTCCACGGTTATGAAGATGATGTTGTCCATGAATATGCTGTGTATTCGATTTAATTCTTTCCAAATTTTATTTTTGTAAAAGTAAACAAACTAATGACATAAATGTCAACAAAACTTCAAATTATCAAAGTTTAAAGGTGCCACATGCATAAAAATAACAAAAAAAGGTAGCCCTGCCGAGATATATGAGGAGATATAAATTAAATCACGTTGGAAGTAGATATATTTTTGTATGGTAAATCACGTGATATATGGCAAGTCTCAAAAAAGCCGAAAATCGCGTCATAAATCTTTGGTGTAAACATAATATTTTAATAGGATTTAATTTAAATAAACATCAATTTTTTATATGAAAGATTTCCCCAGTTTCCTGTTGGTAATTTCTGAATTTGTGACTTGGTAGCCTTGATTCTAGATATTTCAATTTCGAGATTGACATTTTAGCTTCAAATTCTGAATTAGTAGCCTTGGTGTTTGGCGAATCGAATATTCGTGAACCATCTTACGGAAATGCAGCCGACTGCAAATCAGTAGAGTCAGCAAGCTTAAGAAAATTAAAATGGTTATAATGACTTATAACTTAAAGCAATTTATCCAAATCGGCATATTTTCACTAGGTTCACTTCTAATTTTTATTTGTGTATGCAATTTAATCGATTAAACATTTTAAAAATGCAATTTTTTTTTTTGAATTCGCGAGATTTCATCTATGCTACAAATCTTGCCGATTCGTTTTGTTTTTCTAACGAAACTAGCCGACTCGCGATCGCTGCTAAGGCCCTAAGTCGGCATACATATCTTCTGCTTATTTTGGATATTTCGGTTTTAACAAAAGGATTTTTAAGTCCTTATGTATTTGTTTGCTTGTTACAAACCAGGGTGCATCAACGATGCTCCTTATTGTCTTGGATTGATAACGTTGTATTAACTTAATGGCCAAGGTCGAGATAGGTTTTAATATGGCCTTGTACAGTCTTATCTTGTTCTCTAAACTGAGCTGAGATTTCGGACTAAGAAGCCAATACATTTTTTTGGTTTTTATTTTAAGTTGCTGTAGTTTCGCCTTGTTATGGTTTTTCCATGTCATCCTACGATCGAAGTGAACTCCAAGGTAGTTAATATGGTTACTTTGTGGTATTTGTAAGCCATTTAAAGAGACGGGCGGGCAATCAGCTTTTCTTAGCGCAAAAGTAACTTCCAGTGAAATTTTGCCCTGTTTGTTGGCCAAAAGTCGAATTTTAAACACTTAAAAAATTAAATTTTGGATATGCTGTTCAAATGTGAATACTTTCGAGAGAAAATCCCCATACTTTGTTTTTTCTTAAAGTTATTATCCTTCAGCTACACAATTGTCAAAGTTACTACTTCTGAAAAAATGAAAATTTTGTTGTTCTCGCTCAAAAAATTTGCACTAGAAGTCATAAATTAATTAAGTTGCGTTGAAAAAAATAAGGAAGATAGTTTAAGCAAACTAATAGAAAATGAAGATGAAGCAGAAATTAATGATATTTGTACGTTAATAGATGCAAAATTCAAGAATATGTTTGAAAATTTCGAGCTTGTAATATGTATTTTACTCATGAATTTATAATGTTTTCTTATGTTTTTAAATTAGCTGAGTTTATGTAATGTTTGAAAAAGTTAGTTTTTAATATATGTAGTATGATTTTATATATCTGCAATTTTACTGTTATTGTTAATATATGTACATTTGTGTGTATGTATATTAGAGTGGATCAAATTGTTCGAAACTAAATTTTTTGACCTGGTAACATCCAGTTTCGGATTCTACGTCAAATTTCATGTAAAAAACTCCTAGGGACCATATATGTGCGGTGAATTTCGAGGCGCCTTAAAATCGTTTGAAGTTTTGAGTGTTTTTTTCTACTGCGAGATTGTCTTTGAAAATTTAGATCTTCCGAACGATTTATTGTAGTACAATAATCTTGACTTCTTTGGAAAGGTGTTGCTGCGTTTTATCAGTTTATGGCTAATTTTTTGAAAAACGTCATCGGGTTCTAAAGTTATGACCTTCTGAATGAAGATATATGAAAAATTTATACTAAACGTATTAGAAATCACATCTTCTTCGAATAAAAAATTTTGACTTTTAAATTCTTTTATAGTGCATAAAAATACATTTCTTACGAGGGTCTATTCATCAAGATACGACTAACCATTCCAAAGCTATGGCACTTCTGAATGAAGTCAGTTGAGAACTTCATAAAAAGTGTATTAAAAATCACATCTTCTTCGAAAAAAAAAAATTGTAACTATAAAATTTTTTTATAGCGCATTAAAATACCTTTTCAACGCAGGTCTGCTTTTCAAGATACGGCTAGTCATTCTAAAGTTATGATATTTTCAATGAAAGCAGATTTTTTTTGTATCTTGTCAGGATCCTGAGTTATTCCCTCCCAAAAGTGAAGAAAACACTTTTTTGAGACCTACTTAAAGCTTAATAACTAAAACAGCATAAAGTAAAATTATTTGTTGTCATTTGATACGGATAGCTAAAACTACCACCAAAAGTCCGTACTTTAATCATTTTCACATTTAGTCCCTTCTCTCCAAGTTATAAGCCTTTAATGAAAGGATATCTCTCAATATTATACAGAACCTATTTCCGGGCTGAAAAATTTAGAAAGTAAAAATTTTATTATTTTTATCAATAACGCAGTTTATTACAAAAATTTTGAGCCCTCGCGGTCCAAGATCGGATGAAAAATGACCACTCTATTTCGGATTTAGTGAATAAACCTACTAAATTACTTGCTTCTAAATTAGCAGAACAAATATTTCGTTTGTTCATACACTAAATTCAGAATTAGTGCAGGCAAATTAGGTAAAAACAGGTATTCATTTCTAATTTTGTTGAACATGCACCGATTTTGATCCGACAAGGCTCATTTTGTTTGTAATAAAATTTAGAACAAAACCAACACATTAGTTTTTTCCGGCCTTTCCCCAAAATTTCTTTAGTCCCCCTGGAACCCTCAAAATCGGATAAATTCAATAAAACCGTTCTAAAATGCTTAAAAATGGAAAGTTATGCTATACACGGGTTGCTGAATCCAAATATGATGTTGGAAAATGAAAAAACTCAAACTGGCGCACGGAAAACTGCGTACATACCCATTTTAAGCACCAAAAATGGGAAAAAATTGTTACAGGGGGTTTTAGCCTAGAAGTCTTGTTACATTGAATGAATTTATACGGTCGGTGTGGGATATTGTTTTCTGTGCTATAAAAAGTAAAGTTTACCAAAAATTTTTTTGTGTTTTCGATTTGTTTACTATTTAAGCAGTAACTATAAAAAGTTAATACAACTCAAAATTAAAAATATTTGTAACATTTTGCAAACCATTTTTTCTAGACTAATTTGAGGTCGCTGAACATGAAAAACCCAATTATTTTTTTCCTTGCGGCCGTTCCCGAGTTATTCGTTAATTTATATTTTCGAGGTTATAGCTTCATATACATCAATATATTTCTATGACGCCAAGTCCGATCAATTTTATTTTTCCACGTTTGCAAAGAGTGATTAATGGCGCCAACTAGTATACCAATGATTATGCTTTGAATAAAATTGACTGAGTTATAGCAGGAAAAATTTTGAAATTTCACAAATTTTTGAAATTTTTCACATCAACTTCAAATGAAACATTTGGTTTTCGGCTTATAATTTCTTTTAATACTTGTTTTTTAGTAATTTTATTAAATGGCGCATATAATTGCAAACATTTTAAATTTATGTTGAGCAAAATCGAATGAAATTTCCAAAAGATATTAGGGTTTTAGTGCAATAGTGAAATTTCGATTTCTTTCAAAAATTAATATTTTTGATACAATTCGCAATGTTCTTCTACAGTGAATGATTAGAAGTTACTTAAAACATCTTTAAAGTGTTCAATAAGTGTAGGGTGTCCTATCTGGAGGCTGAAAAATTGGATCTGTTGACTCAGGCCGAACATTTCGAAAATTCTCACATCTTCCTTATTGCACTAAAACCTTAATATCTTTTGGAAATTTCATTTGATTTTGCTCAACATAGACTTAAAATGTTTGCAATTATATGCGCCATTTAATAAAATTTCTAAAAAAAAATTATTTAAAAAAATTATATGCCAAAAACCAAATGTTTCATTCGAAGTTGATGTGAAAAATTTCAAAAATTTGTGAAATTTCAAAATTTTTTCTGCTATAACTCAGTCAATTTTGTTTGGAGCATAATCATTGGTATACTTGTTAGAAGCGCCATTAATCACTCTTTGTCAACGTGGAAAAATAAAATTTATCGGACTTGGCGTCATAGAAATATATGTAGGTCAGAAACAGCTCAGAAGCGGACGGGAACATTAGCTTTGAACAATACCACAGTCAGGCAACACTCACAATACGAACAGACAATCAGACAACATTTAAAACTAAAACTAAACGAAAGAAAACATGACGGACATAACGAAGCGTGGCTAGGAATAAAAAGCGGAAGCGAACGGACAGACAGTTGGAAATAGACGGTTGAATAAGACGGACGTAAACAAGTAGAGCGCGAACAAATGTGAAGTCTAAAATAAGTTAAACCTAAAATGTAAAAACTTAACAATAACTAACGGAAATGTAAAATAAAATAATATTAAAAAAACTAAAATCTAAACTCTAATAAACAAAACTAAATTAAAACTAAAAACTCACTAAAGTTTTATTAAAGGAAAGTAATTCCACAAATTGGGGGCTCAAGCCGAGATGCCCGGTGCGTTTTAGTGAAAAAAAAAAAGTGAAAAAATACAGTTCAAGTTAAAATTAAAAGAAAAGAATTTGAAAAAACATAAAAAGAAAGAAATACTCACATAAAGAAAAACTAAAGTGTGAAAGTTTTAGAAAAAAGCTAAAAGCTACAGAGAAAAAGATGCTTCTAGAATTAAAGTACAGTAGCCAAAAATACATACATACATAAATATACATACAGACATGCAGTAACGCCGCAAAAAAAAAAAGCAACATAAAAAAAAAACAGCGACGGCGCAACTTGAACAGCAGCGACAACGACGACGATAGCGTAACAGCAACGATCGCCAACAAACGAAAAGAAGACGAAGAAGAAAATAAAAAAAAAACAACCCTTGGTGAGCGTATCATTTTTATTTAAACAACACAGCAGCAAGAGATCGTGCATGATATTCTTATATACAAATTATAAAATAACTTGTAATTATTACTATATACTATTAATAGTAAAAATTAATTAGATAAAAAAAAAAAAAAAGAAATTAAAATATTTTAAAGAATATTTGTAAAATTAAATTAGTAGAAAGTTGAAAAAGTTGTATAAAAGGAGAAAAGTAGAAGTTGTATAAACTTAAAGAAGCAAAGTTGAAAACAAAAGTAGAAAGGAGAAAAGTTGAAGCTGTGTTAGAAGCGCAGTTGAAAAGGAGAAAACTTGAAGTTGTAAAGACGAAAATTTTAAAAGAAGGAGAAAAGTTGATATAAGCTTAAAGAAGCGAAGTTGAAAAGGAGAAAAGTTGAAAGACGGAAAGTTGAAAATTCGAAAGAAGTAAAGTAGAAAAGCTGTAAAGATTGAAAGTTGAATTAAAGGTGAAAAGAAGATATTGAAAATAAAGACGAGAGTTGTAAAGTTTGCAGAAATATTTTAAAATATTGTAAAGTAAACGAAAGTTAAGAAAGTTGTTTTTAAGAAAATCTTAAGTAGAGACGAAATTTATAAAGAAAATTCTAAATTAAAGAAGAAGCTGTAAGAAGAATTAATTTTAAGAATTTTGAAATAAGCGAAAGTTGTACGAAAGAAATTTGGTTTTTAAAAATTCCAAATTGAAAAGAAAACAATAAAAGTAAAAATAACAAATATTGAAATTTTATAAGAAGTCAAGTTGTACAACAAAAATAAGTGTACAGTAAAACAATTTTAAGTTAATTAAATTAAAATTAATTTGTTTTTATATTGTATTCATTCATAAAATCATACGCGCTGAATTCATATATATGTACTATAATTAGCTATTTTATCTATCCATTTTCATATTTAATCTTAAAAATATTTAATATTTTTTGAATATCAAAGACGTAAAAATGGACGCTGAGACAATTTTAAAGATGACAGTTAGTGAGTTGAAGGCTATGCTTAGGGAGTTGGGGTTACAGATTAGTGGACGTAAGCATGAGCTTAGGGACCGACTGCTCCAACATTTCGGTTTAGTTGACAACGAAGACGAAGATGAAGAGCCAGATACTTTTGATGATGCCGCAAGTCGCGTGGGAGAAACTTCGTATCAGCAGTCTATTTCAGGTGATCCGCCAGTGCGTACCCAACAACATTTCACATTAAAGGACATTGAGGAAAGCCTCACAACGTTTGATGGCTCCGATACCGCAGATGTTTTCAAATGGATTGAGCATTTTGAAGAGAGTGCTAGGACGGTGCACTGGAACGAGATATACAAATTTATATACTCAAAGCAGCTGCTGAAAGGTGCAGCCAAAAGCTTCGTGCGTAGTCAAGATGGACTATGCGATTGGATTTCTTTGAAGTCAGCTCTCACTAAGGAGTTTGGGACAAAGATGTCATCGGCGGACGTGCATAGGATGTTGAAAACTCGGCGTAAGATGCAGTCGGAGTCATTTCGCGAATATCTGTATGCACTTATGGAGATCGGTAAAATGATTAAACTCGACGACGAAAGTTTGCTTCATTACTACATTGATGGCATACCAGATTCAAGGCCCAATAAGGCAGTCCTCTACCAAGCCAGAAATATTGAAGAGCTGAAAGAGCAGCTAAAGATTTACGAGAAGATCCAGTCCAAGCCGAAAATAAATAGTTTTGGTAGACCTGCACCGAACATCGAAATTAAGAAGGAAGACAATAATAAAGTTGTTAAATCATCAGCTGGAAAGAATTGTTTTAAATGTGGTGATCCATCTCATATAGCAAGAGATTGCCCCAGTAGGGATATTAAGTGTTTCAAATGCAACCAGTTGGGTCATCGATCATTTGAATGTCAGAAAAAAACAGAAGTGGCAACCAAGCGAGGAAATGTTAATATGATTGACGGTGATGTAAATCTGGGCCTAAAATTTAAAAACATTAAGTTGGGCATAAACGAAATTTCGGGTCTCATCGACACAGGATGCTGCTTGTGCCTTATAAGATGCGACGTTTTTAACAAGCTGAGACAAGCCATTAAGCTAGATCCAGATAAACGCAACTTATTTGGAATAGGTGAAAGCCGAATAGTCACGATGGGCAGTTTTAAGACTGAGATAGAAATCGATGGTGTAAACATGGACGTTGTTTTCCATGTCGTCAAGAAGGAAGATATCGGCTATGATGCTATCATCGGCAATTCAGTGCTTAAGTATGCAGATATTGAAATCAAAGAAGGAGGTGTCCAGTTTAAACGTAAGATTGAAACCCAAGATGATGAGAACAAGTTATTTTGCAATGGAGAATTCGCTGATATTTGCTTAAATTTCAATGAGCAAACAGATTTCGAGTTGACACATCTCAACAAAAATATGTCTAACTCAGTTAAATCAATGATCCAGAACTATCACCCAGAGAAAGATGAGAATCCTTCAGTGAAGATGAAAATTATCCTTACTGATGAAATGCCTATTTATCAGCGGCCAAGAAGAATGGCATATGAAGACCAGCAGACCATCGACGAGTTAGTAGCTGAGTGGCTAAGAGAAGGAATCATTAGACCGAGTTCTTCTGATTTTGCTTCTCCAGTAGTTTTGGTATCAAAAATGGACGGAACCAAACGCCTTTGCTGTGACTACTGGAAGCTGAATGAGAAAATTATGCGAGATAATTTTCCAATGGTTTTAATAGATGATGCACTCGAGAGGCTGCAAGGAGCTAACGTATTTACAACACTGGACTTAGCAAACGGGTTTTTCCATGTTCCAGTGGATGAGAATTCACGAAAATACACTTCATTCGTGACGCATAATGGTCAATTTGAATTCATGTACGTGCCTTTTGGCATATCGAATTCTCCAGCTGTATTCTGCAGATACATTCATGCCGTATTCAAAGACCTTATAACTGAAGGGACAATAGTGGCTTACATGGACGATCTAATTATACCATCAAAGGACGAACAGGAGGGAATTGAGAAATTAGAAAAGGTGTTGAAGTTAGCAGCAACAAAAGGGTTAAAGATTAAGTGGAGCAAGTGTCAATTTTTGATGCGAAAAGTGAATTTTCTTGGATATATTGTTGAAAACCAAACCATTCGTCCAAGCAAAGATAAAACCAAAGCAGTAGAAACTTTCCCGTTGCCCAAGAATAAGAAGGCACTGCAACGATTTTTAGGATTAATGTCCTATTTTCGTTGATTCATTAAGGACTATGCTTTAGTCGCGAAACCTCTTTCAGACCTGTTGAGGAAAGATTCAGATTTTAAGCTAAACGACGAACAGTTGATTTCTTTTCAAAATCTTAAAGCAGCGTTGATCCAAGCTCCAGTTTTGAAATTGTTTAACCCCAAAGCCATGACGGAAGTTCACACAGATGCCTCGATGTACGGCTATGGAGCGATTCTTCTTCAAAAGGACTCTGTAGACCAAAATTATCATCCAGTTCAATATATGAGTCGAAAGACGAAGCCAGTCGAAGAAAAGTATCATTCCTATGAATTGGAAGTGCTCGCCATTATTGAAGCTTTGAAGAAGTGGAGGGTCTATGTTTTGGGATCTAAGTTCAAAATTGTAACCGACTGTAACGCGTTCACCATGACCCTTAAGAAAAAAGACGTACCATTACGAGTGGCTAGATGGGCCATGTTTCTCCAGGAATTCGATTTCACAATCGAACATAGACGCGCATCGCAGATGAAGCACGTAGATGCTTTAAGCAGATTTTCATGCCTGATCGTTGAAGATTCAATGAGGCACAGTTAAGAGATGACTGGACTAAAGCTGTCAGAAAGATTTTAGAGTCAAATAGTTATGAAGATTTTTATGTTCAGAACGACGTTCTTTAAAAAGATCCTAATAAGCAACTAATTGTTGTGCCAACTCAAATGGAGGATGAAGTGATTCAGATTGCCCACAAGCAAGGACACTTCTCTGTTAAAAAGACAAAAGATTGCCTGGAGAAAACGTTCTACATACCGAAGTTAGAATCCAAAGTAGCAAAGATCGTAGGAAGCTGCATCAATTGTATGATAGTCGAATCCAAGTCTGGAAAAAAGGAGGGGTTCTTGTCTCCCATAGATAAAGAGAACAGACCACTTGGAACTTATCACATAGATCACGTGGGACCGATGACGGCAACCAGAAAGCAGTATAACCATATTTTGGTCGTGGTTGATGGCTTCTCTAAATTTGTGTGGCTCTACCCCACTAAGGATACGAGCTCAGATGCAGTCGTCGATAGACTTTCAAAACAAGCAGCAGTATTTGGAAATCCTAGACGAATTATTACAGACCGCGGTACTGCGTTTACTTCGCACGCATTTGAAGGTTATTGCGAAGAAAATCAGATACAACATCTACTTATAGCCACAGGTGTCCCTAGGGGAAACGGTCAAGTTGAGCGAATTCATCGTATTGTCGTTCCTATGTTGGCCAAGTTATCAGAAGAGAATCCAGATCAGTGGTATAAAAACGTCGGAAAAGTGCAGCAATTCATCAATAATTCTCCGCCTAGAAGCACAAAATTATCTCCATTTAAGATACTTCTTGGTTTTGATATGAGGTTAGCTGAGATTCCAGAGTTAAATGAACTTTTGGAAAAAGAGGCAATAGAGTCACTAAACTTGGAACGTGACGCAATTCGTGAAGTAGCAAGACAAAATATTGAGAAGATTGCAACAGAGAATAAACAGATTTTTGATAAAAACAGAAAAGAAGAAGCACAATATGAGGTGAACGACATGGTAGCCATTAAGCGTACCCAGTTTGGAAGTGGGTTAAAGTTGAAACCCAAATATTTTGGTCCCTACAAAATAACCAGGATCTTGTCACATGGACGATACGAAGTCCAAAAAATTGGAGAAGGTGAAGGTCCAAATGTGACCACAACAGTCGCAGAGTACATGAAAAGATGGTGCCCGGCATTCGGGTCGAATCCTTCATCAGGACGGCCGAATGTAGGACAGAAACAGCTCAGAAGCGGACGGGAACATTAGCTTTGAACAATACCACAGTCAGGCAACACTCACAATACGAACAGACAATCAGACAACATTTAAAACTAAAACTAAACGAAAGAAAATATGACGGACATAACGAAGCGTGGCTAGGAATAAAAAGCGGAAGCGAACGGACAGACAGTTGGAAATAGACGGTTGAATAAGACGGACGTAAACAAGTAGAGCGCGAACAAATGTGAAGTCTAAAATAAGTTAAACCTAAAATGTAAAAACTTAACAATAACTAACGGAAATGTAAAATAAAATAATATTAAAAAAACTAAAATCTAAACTCTAATAAACAAAACTAAATTAAAACTAAAAACTCACTAAAGTTTTATTAAAGGAAAGTAATTCCACATATATTGATGTATATGAAGCTATAACCTCGAAAATATAAATTAACGAATAACTCGGGAACGGCCGCAAGGAAAAAAAAATAATTGGGTTTTTCATGTTCAGCGACCTCAAATTAGTTTAGAAAAAATGGTTTGCAAAATGTTACAAATATTTTTAATTTTGAGTTGTATTAACTTTTTATAGTTACTGCTTAAATAGTAAACAAATCGAAAACACAAAAAAATTTTTGGTAAACTTTACTTTTTATAGCACAGAAAACAATATCCCACACCGACCGTATAAATTCATTCAATGTAACAAGACTTCTAGGCTAAAACCCCCTGTAACGATTTTTTCCCATTTTTGGTGCTTAAAATGGGTATGTATGCAGTTTTTCGGGCGCCATTTTGAGTTTTTTCATTCTCCAACATCATATTTGGATTTAGCAATCTGGAGAACCCCATGAATAGCATAATTTTCCATTTTTAAGCATTTTAGAACAGTTTTATTGAATTTATCCGATTTTGAAAGTTCACGGGGGACTAAAGAAATTTTGGGGAAAGGCGGAAAAAACTAATGTGTTGGTTTTGTTTTAAATTTTATTACGAACAAAATGAGCCCTGTCTGATCAAAATTGGTGCATGTTCAACAAAATTAGAAATGAATACCTAATTTGCCTGCACTAAATCTGCTTTCATTGAAAAGATCATAACTTTAGAATGACTAGCCGTATCTTGAAAAGCAGACCTGCGTTGGAAAGGTATTTTTATGCGCTATAAAAAAATTTTAAAGTTACAATTTTTTTTTCGAAGAAGATGTGATTTTTAATACACTTTTTATGAAGTTCTCAACTGACTTCATTCAGAAGTGTCATAGCTTTGGAATGGTTAGTCATATCTTGATGAATAGACCCTCGTAAGAAATGTATTTTTATGCACTATAAAAGAATTTAAAAGTCAAAATTTTTTATTCGAAGAAGATGTGATTCCTAATACATTTGGTATAAATTTTTCATATATCTTCATTCAGAAGGTCATAACTTTAGAACCCGATGACGATGAATTAGCCATATACTGATAAAACGCAGCAACACCTTTCCAAAGAAGTCAAGATTATTGTACTACAATAAATCGTTCGGAAGATCTAAATTTTCAAAGACAATCAAACGATTTTAAGGCGCCTCGAAATTCACCGCACATATATGGTCACTAGGAGTTTTTTACATGAAATTTGACGTAGAATCCGAAACTGGATGTTACCAAGTCAAAAAATGAATTGATCCTCTCTAATGTATATACTTAGAAAATATGAATATACCATACCAAATTTTAATAAAAAATATTTTATAATAATTTCTTTAAAAAGAGGTTGAAAAAATTTGACCAATTTAAAATATGATGTTCTCTACACTCCTAGAAAAGTTTCCACGAGATTTTAGCTCAATATCTTTATTTTTGTACTTTTGGCCAGAAAACATGTTCAAATTTCCCATAGTGCAACGCTCAATTTCATTAAGTTCAGCTTGCGCTTGTAGTGATGCTTCTGTTGGTGAAGAACTGAATGATATTATGGTAATATCATCCGCATAAGTTGCAAAATGGACATAATTATTTTTAGGTAATTCAGCTGTGTAAATGGTGAATAACACTGGCCCCAAGACACTGCTTTGCGGGACACCTGCTTTAATAGCGAATATGTTCGATATTTCACCTTGTATCTTAACATAAAAGTGGCGATCACTCAAGTAGGACCTTAAAAAGAGAAAGAATGGAGCAGGGAGTAATTGCTTTATTTTAAATAAAAATCCTTGATGCCACACTCTATCAAAGGCTTGTTGAACATCTAAGAACACACCATTACAAAACTGTTTATTTTCCAAAGCATCTCTAACAAAGTTGACAATTCGATGGCATTGTTCGGGAGTTCCGTGTACATGTCTAAACCGAAACTGATGTTCCGGTATAATGTCATATTCCTCCAAGACAGGTTACATTCGTCTTAAGAATATTCTTTCGAATACTTTCGAGAACGTCACGAGCAAGCTAATTGGACGGTTTGAAGTAATATTTTTCTCAGATAATAATCAATATAATCAAGCCTTAACATAGAGTTGAAAATAAAAGTTAAAAATAGTATGCCTTTTC